>VZTE01002229.1:59831-194633 GCA_013397775.1 Eulacestoma nigropectus
CCAGTCTGAAAAACCCAGTGTGACCAAAGCCAGTAGAAAATCTCCAGTGAAAACACTGGTCCTTCTCTTTCTGTGCCTGTCTGCTACAGCTGGTGCAGACATCAGAGCTGAGATAGAAGAGTGTGCAGAGGGTGGGCAGGCAGGAGAGACCTTTTAGGGTCTGTGTCACACCAGCGGTTACTTTAGCAGTGCAGCTTGTGAACTGTAAGTGTTAGTATATTTGGCACAAGCCTGGGAGCTGGCACAGAATTCCTCAGGACTTTGCTCTGGCTCTGTCTCTTCAGATTGTTGTCGTCCTCTGTGACTTTCAGGCTGTTCAAAAACAACATTATGTATGCAGACTTGCTGTTTTCCTGACATAGGTACACACAGAAGACTGAAAAAGTAGATAACGATTAAATCTAATGCATTCTTATTTAGTCATGATCAATAGTCAGGTGCATATGCAATTGTTTATTATAGAAAATTACTTAGACTTTGTTACTTGATTTCCATTATATTTTGCTGACTCTTTAGTGACAAGATGCAGTATTGTTAGACATTTGAAACTGCTGCAATTTTTTTACGCTGACCAGAATGTAGTTACTGTATTTTGACTGATTTAAATCTTGACTGCCCATTGGGTAGTAAGCAATTGGTTTTTTGCTCATACTCCAGAAAACATCTGTAAAGTTAAATTCTGGAAGCTTATCTGATGACAACTCTAACTTGTTTATTGTTACCTAAAATGACTAGCAATTAAACAACAGAGAATACAGATTAGAAACAGTTGCAAATTGCAGTAATTTGAGTACTGAAACACTCTCTCCACTTTTGGGTATCACAAGCCCATCAAAATTTACAAGTAGCTTCACAGGAAAAAGTTTTCTGGTAGCAAAAACTTTGCTTCATCCAGCAGAAGTCATCAGTGGCTGAAAGAGGGAAGTAAGTAACCCTAGGCTGGAAATAAAACTATTTTACAGAGTAAATGCAAGTAAATGACTACAAAAAATACTTTGGGATTTGATGGATTCTCTGTCACTGTAAGTCTTTACATCGAAACTTAATTCTCTTGGGCAACAATCTTTCCTTTTAATTTTGCCCTTTAGGTAAAGAACATAATTTCAATAAATATGATGATAAAACATCAGACTTCCTGAATGTTCCTTATGACTACAATTCTGTGATGCACTACAGCAAGACTGCATTCAGGAACGGAACTGAGCCCACCATCCTCACCAACATACCAGACTTCGTGGATGTCATAGGACAGCGAATGGATTTCAGTGAGTACGACCTCCAGAAACTGAACCGGCTCTACAACTGCAGTAAGTTTCTCCATTTATTTTATATGATATGCTTCTGGCATTTGAAAGAAATGAGGGTGATATGTACATGCTGGACCCATCCAGACACGAGAGAAAGAGATGCTAACATATTTGGAGAAGTGAATTGTGTTCAAAACACCAGAAATAATGGTACAGCTAGAAATAACATCCCTCCTGCAGAAACACTGCTGAGTAGCAGAGATTTCTGTGCAATTTTATCTGACCTTTAGTTAAAAACCAGCTTTGCTCAGCAGCTGATTTTTGTTCATCCCTTGGGTGGCTGTTTAAAATATGTGCTTCTGCACAAAGCCTTTTGTTTTTTCCCTGTATTATTCCACAGCTATTGCTCAGACACTGCACAGAAATGAGTGTCTTTGCTGTGGCTGTCGTACCTACTCCACTTTCATGGAATCTGTGAGACAGAGTGGGTATTCATGCAAATAGGGTACAGATACTTTTAGGAATAAAATGCAAGCTTTTAAAATTTCCATGTTTAGTTTCAAACCTGGTCTCTTACAAAAATGGTCAAAAGAGTTATTTTGTTCAGGTGGGGTCTATTTTACAAAGCTGAATGAAAGTAAGAGACAGAGAAATCTAGATAATTCTATTATCAAATAGGAATATAATTCTGTAATTGTTGCTGCATTCAGTGTGCTCTGGCACTCAGAAAAAAACTTTCATAATATCCTAAATAGTGAGCACTGGCTTACAATTATATTTTAAGCCTCATTATACAGATACCTTAAACAATTATCAAACTGATTTATTAAAACGGTGCCATTTTTTGAGTGTACAATTCTGATGAAAATATTTCTATCCATGTAGGTCTAAACTGAACACACACTTACATGCAGCCTTAGTTTCTAGCACTCACTGCACAGTCAATTAGGCATTATAAAAGTGCTTACAGCTAGAGATGTCTTTAACAGGGGATGGGGTCCTTCTTCCTCTCCATTAATCTTACATAGTTTCCATCATTCTCATGCGTTACAGAAATACTTCACAACATTTTAACTTTATTCTTAACCCATAGGCACATTCTCCAAATGAAAAAAAAAACCCAGTCCTGTTGAAATCAGTGACAAAACTGCCACCACTTTCAGTGCAATCAGGACCTGCCCTGCTCCCCAGTCCATCTCTTGGCTTCATGTGATGTGTGTAGTGTGGATGATATTTGCAGAGACATAAATACTGTCAGATCACTCACCTGTGCCAGGGAGGACAGTGCTTCATAGGTCCCAGCCCTCACCCCTGTAAAAGATTACTTCATTTGCTGAACATGATTAAAGGAAATGCTTAAGCTGAATTTCTGCTAGAGGCCCACATGGACAGGAAATTGCATTAAAAATGTGAATCTTGGTACTTAAATTGAAGAAAACAACCCACACAGAATAAGAAATTCTGACTGATAGTTTAGTGCTGCTCCGATCTGTACTTCATTGCTGTCTTTCAGGCCATATGATAACAGTAGATTTTAGTCTGCTTTCCCCTTGGAGCACAGTGCTTAACAGAACTGACCACGAGGTTCCCCTCAGCCTCTGGAAGTTAGAACTTGGCACTCATCCCCCATGTATTTTCTTCTGAGTCCAGTCTTTCACTACACATCAAGCAAGTATCTGGCTTTTGGTGCTGATGAAATTCACAACCTGCCTCACTCAATGCCCCTTTCCCTGTTTCATGAATGAATCTCAGAAACACATTGTGAGCTACTGGGTCTTGCCTTTCTCTCTTCCTGTCATTCAGGTCAACACTTCATGCCAGCCTGCACTTTCTAATTAAGGTCATTAGCTTGCTTCCTTCCTGTTTGGCCAAATCAGTTTCGTGTTTTGTTTTGTATTCTGATTTCAAAGAGTTCTTTCATCTAATAATTCTCCATTTTTGCTTACCTTCTTTCTCCAGCAGTCAATATAACATTTGCTGTGAAGGCCTTTTCTTAGTTTTTACAACATCGTTTTGATACTGTCTCTTAAAAATATCAGTCATACAACACTTCCAATTACCTTGCAGCCTCTAGAGGGTTTTTAGCTTTCTGTGAGGACAGCACAAAATATCTGAGCAGTTGAACTGATTTGGCAGCAGTTCATACTTAAATGCTTCCCAGAGCTACAGCTTAAGGGAAGCATTTGGCATGTTACTGAGGTTGGGTTTTGTGATACTCAAGGTCTTTTTGTTATGCAATGAAACCTTAAACCTTTAAGCCACAATATTTTGTATGTAGTTTAAAAACCATTTCATTAACTTAGTTGTTTTCAAATCATGGCTGGTATTACACATGAGCTCAGACATGGTACAATGGAAAAGAAAAATAAGAACAGAGATAAACCTGGACTGTGCTATCTCTCACCTATCCAGAGTTTGCTTTAGACAGAGAAAATATTTCATATGTTCTCCCTTTCATATCCAGCTGCACAGTCTTCCTTCACTTAATTTTTCACTTGTTATATGAAAGACATTTTAAAATTTGTGACATGAAATATCCACTGGTCCCAAACATACCTTTGCCAAATGGTTTTTTAAGGCTTTTTATCAATTCAGCATTTTGAAAATCAACGTTTGTTTATTATAGTAAAACAGCTTCTACTCTTCTGTATTTCAAAATAAGCACTCCAGCTCACATTAGTGAGCTTGTCAAAGCTCAAAATCTGTGGCCATGTGTGGACTGGCCCAAAGAAAGCAGAGGAACGAATGGGAAGTCTCAGGACTGTAATATGAAGGTGTGTGAATTGGGTTGGTACTAGTGTTCCTTTTATAAATAAAATATGTGATATGATAATCAGGCGATGCCCTCCTGTGCTTGCTTAGGGCCCAGAGTGTTCCTGATGACATCTTATTAATGTCAGTGTTAATCACCAAGTGTTTTGAGTTCCTGAATATTGTATGTATGAATACTGATAGTAATTGAAGCCACTGATTACTTGGTGTTTGCATTTAGTTTTTCTCTGCTCATGGCTTTGGACCTTCAGAACTAAAATGCGTTATGTGATAGAGATTCACGATTTTTTTTTTTTAATGTCGTAGCCTCCTCCCTAAGTTTCATGGACACGTGCAGTTTTGAACTTGAAAATATATGTGGCATGATTCAAAGTTCAGATGATAACAGTGACTGGCAGCGTTTGTCTGAGGTTCCTGCTGGGCCAAATACTGATCACACTAATATGGGAGAATGCAAAGGTATGAGAAAAAAACTCTTATCTTTCTGGGAAGTATTTTCTGCAGCGGCACGCGAGTTCACATCAAGCCTGGCATTGTTATCTGTTTATTTTTTGACAAATTACAGTTTATTTTTTAACTAAGCAACATAAACGTACATACTTAGGGACATCATGTGATATGTTCGATTTTCTGCTTATTTTAGAAGATTGAATGTCCTTATCTCTTTCGATCTGGTTTTTAGTCTTAGTGTCACATACTGTCATGAGAGTTATATAAAGTGTTGAACCTGTGGTACAGGCACACCAGGTAGACTGCTGCTTTTCTGAATAATTTCTCAATAAGTCCTTGGGAAGGAGTAGGATTTTGAAATGTATATTATCAGGGCTGAGATGAAAAATTAATTGACAGTCAAGCTAGATGTATCTCAACCTGTCAGAAAGCTCCAAGAGTTCAGGAGCTTAAACCAGTCCTGCAGAGAGTCAAATGTGAGTTACTGACACTGGGTTAAGAGTAAAACCCCATGGTTTTGAGTACAATTTGCTAGAGATAACAAAATGAGGACAAAAGCTTCAAAGAGAATGGTTCCATCTTTGGAAAATGTGAACAGGTAACAGTCCTCAGTCAGAGATTTGTACAGGATCTACCCAACCCTGACCTGACTGCATCTTCTAGAGTTATTACAATACAACATTAAGAAAACCAGTACACCAGGAAAATTCTATTTTCTCTTCCCTCTCTTTACCACTCATTTCTCATTGACTTTTGGCAGATTCTGGCTACTTCATGCATTTCAACACCATTGCTGGAAGAGAAGGAAGCACAGCTGTCCTGGAGAGCCGAATTCTGTATCCCAAAAGGGGCTTTCAGTGCTTACAATTCTATTTATATAACAGTGGTAACGAGAGCGACCGGCTGAATGTCTGGGTCAGGGAGTACACCTCAGCCAATCCAAATGGTACTCTGAGATTCATTGAAGAGATTAAAGGTATGGAATAAAATTGCATTTTGTTTTACTCTGCACTCAATATTTTTCAAAGTACTGGGGGAAATTACTGTGGCAAAGTCATTCATTTCCTGGAGTTGTTCTTTGGCTTCTTCTCTATCTATGTAAGTGATTCATTGCTGGTGAAATTATACCTGGGTGATCCTCAGTCAGCTGTTTTCCTATAATATAATAAATTACCACAAATTTCAAACTCTCACATTATCAAGATACTTTTCTCACCAAAATAGCTAAAATTCCATGAGCAATCATTTTAACTGTTCTAGAATTGCCAATATCAATAGCAACTGATGAAGTTGGAATATTAAAGTAAGTTACAATTAATAAGAAAGTATGATACAGAAATGGAAAGCCTAAGTGCCCTGGAATACCTAATATGCAAGTTAAAAAAAGATAAATAAAATTTAAATGACTTTTTAAACAAGGTTTGAAATTACTTAACTGAAATATATGGGCAGCAGATCATGTTTTGAGTTGTAGTTTGAAGAAGATTAAACTCTTGTGGTTTTAGGAGCCTACAGACTACAGAATGAGGTCAGCTAATGGACAAAAAACTCTATAAGCTAGAATTGCCAAAGTCACCATATGATTAAATTACTTTCTCAAATATTTAACTATTATGTGGTCTCCACTGTAGCTACACCAAGTTCAGAAGGGTCTGAGCAAGTTCTTTTACTAAATAGGTATAATTTCTGTCTCTTTTTGTCCCTTTAGGCTCAGCTGCTGCCGGTGCCAGTTTTTCTTTTCTTTTTTCCACTCTTTTCTTCACCTCTATGGCTTCACCCCCTGTGCCATCTGTGCTAATGTGCATCCTTATGTAAATGTTGCGAAGGCAAGTGTAGACTTCACATTGGTCTGAGCCCTCCAAACTCTTTCACACCCTTTGAAGACAAGAATAATTTCTCCAGACTTCCTTCTTCCTCACAAACACTGTTTTGTGTCTATTAGGTCCCATCTCCCATTCCTGCTTTCTCAAGTCCATAATTTCCTTTGAAGTCTCTGATCTCATAGGTGTCTCCAAAAAGGCACCCTATTTTGACAATCTGTGGCAAAACTTTCAGGAATGGTTCAAGATCATTTTTCCCCCAAGCTGTTTCACTTCTCTCATGTGAGAAGTTACCCTCACCAATGCAGTCAACAACCTGGAAGAAACAGTGGCACTACAGTCCCTTCCATCCGTGGTCTGACACCCTCACCCTGGCTGAGCTGCTCATGGGTTTGTGCTGAACTACAAAGTTCAAGAAGCTTAGGGACAATCCCTGAACCCTTCCCACTGGTCTGTGGCAGCTGGGGATTTTTGAACTGTACATATTACATGTAAAAATCCTTTAGCTTATGCAGAAGGCAATTTCGTGCAAAACAGTGGGGTGCTTTTCTTCTTGTTTCTGGGTTAATTTTTTACCTCCTAATTATAACAGTAATGAAAAATGTAAAGAAATTAAGACTCATATTTGAGATCCATTGTGTTGTGTTTAGGGTTGTTAGGAGAGTGGTGCATGAGTTCTGTACCTGGGATTGGCACTGCTTGTTCAATAAATGCAGCTGGCCTTCTGTGCAGATGAAAAAAACCCAGATAGCAAAAGAAAAAGTTTTGCTGCACCTGCTTTTAAAAAAGGGTGTTCTACTTTCATCGACCTCACAAGGCCCCTGTGCAGAGGTCTTTGCTTTTGTGTACGCTGCTGTTGAAGTCAAGTGGAATTTGCTAGTGCAGGCACTTTTGGATGCAGCATCAAACTTGCAGTGAGGTTTTATTGCATGAAGTAGGTTTTGCAAATGACTGGCTTTAATTTGACCTTAGTACCATTAATCATTTGATGGGTGAATAGTGCTTCTACATAGGCAAGCTTCCAACCAGCCATTTAAAAATTCAAAAACAAATGAATGAACTAATCTTGTAGTTCTAGGTTCCCAGAATCCTCTGGAGCATTTTTCTTTGAGGCATGTTGTTGTTCAGTTATTCGAATATAATTAGTTCTGAATTTTTTCTTTTTAATAATACAGGGGAAACTATTTTTGTGCATTTAATTATCACAACATCTGGATTAATTTAATGAAATTTTATTTAAAAATGTAGAAGAAAAAGCTATTTTAAAACCCATCGACAAGCGCTGTTATGCATATTAATTCTGTTAAAATATTGTATTGAGCAAATATAATCTTGCATTGAAAAAGTAACATCTACAGAAGAAATATTCCATCACGTTAGTGCCAGGGGAACTGAAAAATTCTTACACAGTGTTGGTATAGGTTACACAGACCTGTGCAGTGTTTGACTGTACTGCTGATTCAGAAACCTCTACCCTTGTTTTTCAGGTTCACCTGAGACTTACTGGCAGCTCCGTCATGTTTCTTTGAATGTCACAAGTAAATTCCGGGTTGTGTTTGAAGGCGTGAGAGGAAGTGGCTTATCAAATGGAGGCCTCTCTATTGATGACATCAACTTGTCAGAAACTCAGTGTCCCCACCACATCTGGCATATCAGAAATTTCACACATCTCCTCAACACGAGTCCAGCAGGGAGAGATGGGATAATATACAGTCCACCTTTTTACTCTAGTAAAGGATATGCTTTTCAGGTCAGCTTGTATGTAAATGGTACCACTGATAACCCATTTAATTTAGGAATATACTTGTCCTTGATTTCTGGAGCAAACGATGATCATTTGCAATGGCCCTGTCCGTGGCAACAAGGTACCATGATCCTGCTCGACCAGCATCCTGATATTCGTCAACGGATGTCAAACCAAAGAAGTATAACAACAGACCCTCTGAAATTATTAGGTTAGTTAAAATCAAACATGTAGAACACAACCAAAAGACAAGGGGTCACATCTCCTCTTTGTGTAAATTTGTGCATTTTTTTTAGCTTCTGAAATGTTTCATATGTTTGCAGCAACAATAATATTGATCCACAGACGAGAAAAAAATTAAACCTACAAGGAAGTTTAGCTGGGACTCTGGATTTCAAAGCTGCATTTGCATAAGAAGCAGGTGGATGATCTATTCCTAAAGTTTCTTTCATATGCTCTGTGAGGATACATTTATTTCTGTTTTAATGAGAATGGAAGTTTTCCGGAAAGCAAGAAAAGGAAAATACTGAATTAACAATACAAGCAGTTCATGCCAGATAAAAGTGCAGCTATCAAACAAATCCCTGCCCTCCTTGTCAAAGGTACAGTGATGTCAGCACAAGCCTCCACATGGACAAAGTACTGATTCATATTATGTAATCTGTACTTGTTCAAGCTGTGAGAAAGTAAGGGCCATTGTCCACAATAACTTGGAAAGGTGGTAGTTGAGGTAAAAAGTAACTCTGAGAAATGGTAGAAATCTCTACAGAGAGAGATATTAAAGAAAACACCCACATTCAGCACTGGATAAAGTTTGGATTTAAGCCACAATGACTTCCTTCATTTTGCCAAAAGAAACCCTCTCTGCCACTGAATTAATCTTCTGGACTTTCAGACTAGAAAGGAAAGAAGGAACGCACAAAAACATCCAATTCACATTATTATTTTAAAAACAGTATGTTTTACATTCCTTTTTCTATGACACTGGCTCTACATGAAAACAAAGTGGGTGATCTAGAAAGACTTAATGTCCTTTCTGTAAATGAAAGCCACACCACACCATGTCCTCCATAGATGTTTGAAAAAGCACATTTTCCCTGTGCTTTCTGCTGTTACAGCCACAGTGCTTAGCCCTTTTCCTTCCCTGGTCCTGTGGACGTGCAGTCTGTTTGCCCTCTGCTCCTTCTCCCTTGTTCATTCATATATTGCAAATCGTCCCAGATTCCCAAGGGAAGCCTTGTAACACACACTCTTTCTCTAACCAGAGAGGCGTTGGAGCAGGCAGCTCTTTCTCCCTCTGTCAGATTCTTTCATGGACAATCAGGCTCAGCTTTGAGATTTAGAACAGGGTATGATGGAACAGGCATCAGTGATCCGTGATCATTCAGGTTGTTCAAATACCCTGTGCCCCACGTCTACTGCAGGAGATGCTCCCTTTGGGGAAGCACTGCATTAACTCATGTTACAGATGATTCATGTGCTACTTATCTTCTTGACCGCTACACTTTGAAGAACTAAAAAGAAAATATAACAGATTTTCAACTAGATCTGCAATAACCTCACCTCCAGCAGGTTCTTTTCTCAGTACCTCAGGCTAAACCAAATCACTGAGGATCTCCATTGTCTTGTGCCTCTCATCAGTGGGGAATCTCAGGCAATTGAGGTTTCTGCTGAGAGGCAAATCCAGAGCAGTATCACATTCACATTCTTTTTATCTTTTTTTTTCCAGAATCCTCATCAAACTATTGGGATAGGCCAGATAAAGTGGGATCTGAAGCAACTTTTCCCAATGGAACTAAATACATGAGAGGTCCAGGACTTGGAACAAGTGCATTTTTAACCCATGAGAGACTTAGAAGCCGCAACTTTATTAAAGAAGATGGTGTTTATATTCTTTTAACAATGGAAGGTATGTAAACACAGCTGATACTCTTTACAATGCAGTAAACAGTGTCAGATAGTAAGTCACTAGTGCTGTAGATATAAATACACATGATGTACTTTGCACATGAGCAGTATTTGAATTATGCCTATATCTAAAGTCAAATCATGTTTGAATAAATTTGTGAACAGGTACATGCACAGTATAATTCCTTTCGCTCATGTGAAGGTGTATAAAACAATGCTAATCCTGTGCAAATTATTTTGAATAGAGTAATTTGAATAAAAGTATCTGTTTCTGAAAAAAATCTAGAGGACATTTCCAAAGTACATCATGCTCATAAAAGGTAAAAAAGACTGCTTAGCTGTTATACCTGTGGACAAGCTCATTGCTCATTATTATTAGAAATTATCATTAGAATAAGAAGAAAAATAACGTGGAGCAAAGACCTTATTTCTTGTGGGTTCACCGTGCAGATATCTCGCATCTCCTGTCAACTGAGCCGAGTGTTCCACCCACTGTTGTTACCACTACAAGTGCCAGCACCACCAAACCTGGCCCTAGCCCTACTGCCACCAACAAGCCCCTCACTGACACTGGGAGCACCACCACCACAACGAGCAGCATCACCCAGCCCAAAGATCCAGAGGTTCCGGCTTTCTGCCCAGACAACCCCTGTGAAAATGATGGTGTCTGTGTTATAGTAAACAGAGCACCGGTGTGCAGGTAACTGCCTCTATTCACTCTCAAATGCAATTTTAGGATGAGTAATGAGAGTTTCTAAAAAAATAAATCTGATGAAAGAAAAGACAGACTGTAGCTGATTAAGGCAAGTATTTGCAACTGCTCCTGTGAGACTGAACTTATGGCCAATTTGGGCCACAAAGCTCCTAACCTCAGCATTTGATCATTTTGAAGTACCCTGCTTGACTTCCCTGTAAATTATATTTTAAATGTGTTTATTATTTTCAGTAATGTATTACTCCAAGTCCTTGGAATTCCCTATAGCAAAATGTAGAACAGTTGAATAAATGTAATTGAAAGGAAAGAGCATTTATATCAGTAGAGAAGATTTTTGCTACTTATCATGTAGGAAGCAGCATAGACATTATTTTAAAATTTGATTCAGAAATATTGCACATTGCAAATTATGACCATGAATTACCAAAGTGTAGTCGCTCGCCTTTGAAACCAGCAGTGAAAGCTGAGGAATAAAAGATTGTTTGCCCTGAAAGAAGATTAATATCAACTTTTATGCAATTCTCTGTGGATACATTTACGTAACCCACCTGCCTGATTAGCATTGTTCCAGCTCTCAAATAAGCTCTGAGGCTGAGGATAGTAACCTTATGATGCTGTGCCAGGGCAGGTAGACTGGGCAAGTGCTGTGAGAAAAACATAAAGGCCAAGAGCCACAAGAGTCAGGATGACTCATTAAGTGTTACATCTCCTCATTTAGAAACCTTTTAAAAAATAATTCTTGTGCAACTCATCAGAAGCAGGTCACAAACATAAGTAAATATCAAGAGGTGGCTCCAAGAAGACAAAAATAAAAAATATGCCAAATTTTATGCCTCATTTCAAAATTATGGAAAGAAAACATTTATTTTCTGACATCTCTGGACTCCTTGAAGATTTAGTGCCTTTGTGAGCTGCTTTCTGTCCTACAGAAATGTGTGACCAGCAGTCAGTTTCCACCCCAATTTTCTGATGGGAAATGGGTGGGAATGTGATACATCTGTTCAAGCTGAATCACCTGGAGTCCCCTCAGCAGGCAATATCATTGCAGCACACTGCAAACAGACTTGTTTTCAGGGCTGAGGTAGTTCTGAATAAGTGGCTTAGATGGGAGCTAGAAAATCAGTACATAAGGAATAACCAAGGTTAGAAAGATAGGGGTGGGCACGCACTCAGCAGTACTGCACGGATATATTTCTTTTTCAGTTAGATCATAGGACCCTTGTGTGCTCACTGTAAAATGTTTTGGAGCTGATTGTGGTGCTGGGTAAGGTGATGGAATCAAAGCCTGGAGGTTGTTTTCAGTCCTAAAACTGCTGGGCTGTTGATTTCTTTTCTTACCTGCTTGTTTGGGGAGGGCAGAGGCAGCTCTTACAAGTTTTTTAAATTTGAAAATTAAAAAAGAAAAGGAGCTCCATAGATCAGCTGCAACCAAGCAATAAATAGTCAATGGCATCAGGAAGGCATTTAGGTTTTCTGGCAAAGGCTCTCTCTGAAGGCATAACCTGTGAAACAGCAGGAAGCTGAAAGAAACACATTTAGGTGTGTAAGGACAGTGGGCCACTCAAGACAATTTAAAAATAGATGTCCATTTTAAGATAACTTCATTATGCTTTGGGCTATAGAAATTGCATCAGAGATGCCATTTTTGTGAAGTAGACTTTTTCCCACCTTTACTCTTTAGGTGATAGCACGTTTGTTCCTTTGCTTTCTAGATGTCCAGCAGGTGACAGCTGGTGGTACATGGGAGAAAAGTGTGAAAGGAAAGGCTCAACTCAAGAAAATACTGTAATAGCTGTTTCTTCAACTGTAACAGTGTTTGTTGTAATGCTTATTGTCACCATCACAACTGCAGTGTGCCTTAAAAAGAAATACAAACACGGAAGGGAGAATAAGGACAGCCTGACTCTAGAAGAAGTAAGTATTTTGCCTCTTTCAACAAATACACACACGCACACATATCTATATTCAATAAGAAGTAAACAATCAAATTCAGTAAGAAGTAAATGGGAAGATGTCACCTTTTTGAAGCCTAAAGACTCAAGATTGGAAATTAAAGAGCTCCATTAAGTGCCACTAATTTATCAAACACCAAAACCCCACTTAATTAAAAATCTGTTCTCCTCCTCCACCCCCACTCTACTCTGCCCCAATGACAGCCTGCATTGAGTGGGATAGTGTGAACAAAGGGGTTCATTTTCAATTTGTAATTAAACCATATTTTATGCTCAGTAAACTTGTATTTCATTTATTACTGCCTAGTCTACTAAAGATCTCCCCTTCAAATACCTGGATATGGTACTTAAAAATGCATCCCAGAATGTCAAAACAAAAAGCAAATCTAAAAATAATTTTCCACATTCAAAGGCCATTTTTTTATGCAAGGCATGAAGTAGCCATGGAAATCATGACTTAGGGAAAGGTAAAAGAAGACAGCAAGTTAAAACTGTCTAGGTGACAGGATCAGAAATGCCATGTATTGGATAGAAGCAGCATTTGGGCATGTTTTCATAGGAATTTTCACACAGTCTGAGACACATGGACTCTTACTCTAAATAGAGGCTTGTCTTGGAAGCAAGAGTGACATAGTTTAGAGGGACTCACAGGGCACAGGAGAAATTTGGTAACAAACTGAAGAGGAATGTCCTTCCAGAAAGCAGAGTTCCATTATAAATTTTGTACTGATACTCTTTGTGTGATACCCCACTGAGTTGCAGTACCTCTGTGCAGTGTCACATACTTGACACTGCTACTTTATGACCTTCCAATAAATAGTTTTGGTTTCTTTGCAAGTAATGCTTTTACATTGTACACATATTTCCTTTCCCTACACACTTTTAAGATGTGGGTTTGTTTTTTTTTTTCCCCACTTAGACTAAAACATCCTTCTGAAGATAATGCAAACAAGCATCAAAGACACAAGATGAACATCACTGCAAAACCACAACTACG
This sequence comes from Eulacestoma nigropectus, assembly GCA_013397775.1. Classification (NCBI taxonomy): domain Eukaryota; kingdom Metazoa; phylum Chordata; class Aves; order Passeriformes; genus Eulacestoma; species Eulacestoma nigropectus. The sequence goes on from VZTE01002229.1 coordinate 73,437, forward strand.
TCATCATTCTTTCTGTTCCTTTTATCTCAACCATCATGATAAAAGTTTGTAAAGTCTGGAAAATAATTCATCATCTGGATAAAATACTGTATTAAAGTCAATGGAGTGTCTGACAGGGCTGTGTATCGTCATGCAATGGAGAAAAATGGAAATACGTTGTGTGACATGGCTGCCCTGTCCTTCAAGTCTCCCTGAACATGAAGAAAACATGAAAACTGCATCCTGAATTTCAGTCAACACAGCAAAGTCTAAGTTTGCTATATTATCATTATACAGTTGTCTATAATAAAGGGGAGCTGGACCCTGTATTCACAGGGTATCCAGCGGTTCTCAGTCCTGCTGCAGCTGTCAGTCAGTAGTGTGAGAGTTTGTGGAGTGTGGGAGAGTCTGGTTCATTAAGTTATTTGGTTGTGATCTACCCACTATAAAAGAAATAACAAGTAATGAGGAAAGTGATAAATGAACCTCACAGACACACAAACATTAATGAGGAAGTCACAACAGAGATAATAATGAGGATCCAGAATGCTTCAGCCACTGATCGATGGTCCATTAGAAGAACTACTCAGGCAGAACCCTCAAGAATGTTAACCTGAACAATTATTAACTGATAGGAAGGGGAAAATATGATTAACATGTGTGCTGTGGATAAGCTGAGGCTGCTTGAGAGATGGGCTATCAGAAAAGGCTTGTGGATTTATGTGAAAATGACTATGGAGTGTCTGGGGGAAGGATCAAAAGATCCAGAGAAAAGTAGAGGAAAATGGGGCCAGTAACTGGAGAGACCCACCTGCAAAAGAGATCTGTGTGCCAGTGACCAGAAGAGACCACAGGTCTTAGGGCTCATGGATCTAAGTACTAGCACATGGAGGGATTTGCATGGAGGGGTCTGTGTGCCAGGAACTGGGGGGGACTGTGGGCCATAGGGCTTGTAGGTCCCTCCAGCAGCTGGAAGGACTGGTGTGTATGTTTTGTATGGGTCTTGAAAGGTCCAGGTGCCAGCAGCAGCTGGAGGGATCAGGTTGTGTGCGGGTGTGTAAGAGGTCTAAGTGCTGGCAGCTGGAGAGATCTGTGTGCGTTAATATTTCTTCAGTGAATTTAATCCTCTGTATGTGTGTGTGCGTAATTCACCAGCAAACTTCAAGCTCGACTAGCTGGTGAGTTGGAGGAAACACTTCCACATCTGGAGGACTCAAACATCACACTGCCCTACCTGGCAAGCAGAAGGTGACTTGTATACCACTGCCAGAACCCCCAGGCACAGATATTAAACACGTTTAGAGGCCATGCTAACATCCAAGGGGACTGTGCATGTTTGAGTGTGTTTCTGATGCGGAAAATGAGGGCACACTTTTTTTTACCACAGAACTTGCATTCTGATTTCCTGGAGGAGAGGAAGAGGACAGGGCTGTGTGCCCTTCTGCGAGTTTGGGTAGCATTACAGAGGGGTTGTGCCGCCCAGGCTGCTCTGTGTGTGTGTGCAGCAGCCTGTCCAGGCAGCCACTTCAGGGACCCCTGTGTGTGTGTCTCAATGTGTCTCGGATACAACCTGCTGCCAGCCAGACCAGTGAGCTGGAAGAGGAGCAGCAGCCAGATCCTTAGGACTGGGACATAGAGATCACCTGGGAGCATTCCTGGGCTGAGGGTGTTGGCTGGGGAGGCAGATCCTGAGTCTGGGAGATTTAGCGGCTCCCTTAACACCCCTGACAAACAGGGCTGCGATTCAGTAGGATTTAGAGAAAAAAGTAAGCATGGAAATAAAAGGGCCAGAGTAAGCAAAACATCCCTCCCTGAGGACACTTTGCAGAGGGAGATGGCGGCCACCATGGGCAGAAATCATCGTATTTGTGGTGTTTTGGAGGGGGGCTGCGAGAGACAGGAGTGCCAGTAATGGAAATGTCAGGTCACACCAGATGGTTGGTAGACTGGTATGTGAATGTGTTCACATTTAAAGGTCAGCAGCTACTTCGATTGCCTGGGACAGGTGTTGATGATCTTAACATTTCTCATGCAATTTACCCTAACTCTGGGCAAGAGCAGTTCAAATGTATGGAAATTTGATGAGGGAGCAAGTCTGAATGCTGCTGCACAGCACAAAGCAACAAATGTGTATTCTTCTGTATCAACGCTATATGTGTAGTCCTTCTCTGATTCATATTCTCTGAAATGTAGTTGTATTTAAAGCATTCATAGCTGGATTTATTAGCTTTTGTTGGAATCCAAAGATTCGTGAAAACAGCCAGACAAAATTAACAAAGATTTGTCAGAGCTAACAAACATCCTAGAAAGGAAAATACCCTACTATAGCTGTCTTAAAATAACTTTCCTATTTCCACACGTCTTCATCAGCAGTTTTCATGCAAATAATCCTCCAAATGCGCCTTCAATTAAGATATGCACATAGATTTACATGGAGTTAAGAAGACACAAGTGAGACTGTTCATAAATTCAACCCCGGCTACAATCCTTAATATTATAAACTGTGAGCATTTTATAATTTCAAAGGTGAAGTACCGGATTTGTGATTGTAGAGATCATTTATATTTTTGAAATCCAGATTACGTGAGATACTTACCTGTACTTTCATCAGAAGAGAGCTTAATACACAGAGCAGTGTTACAATATAATTTCAATACATTGCAGAAGATACAAAGTCCATAGGGTATATCCTGAAATGTTAAACTTTCATGGGAAAAGATCTTAAGCTTCTGCTTATTCATTTCAAACAGGAATCAATGAAGAGCATGATTTAAAACTGAATCTCCCAGTCAGTGAGTGTGAACAACTCACTTCCATAGAGCCAAAAGAGAGGTTTTTTAATGTCCTTAACTGACCTAAAAATACTCAAGAGGAGTATTTTTTTTTCCAATTTTACAATGCAGAAAAATTACTCAGGAAATGCAGAATGAGATTCAATACTACACTCTCCTGTGTATCACAAAAGTTACGCTACTAGCTCAAGTTCCTGAACAAACACATTTTTCTTAAAAAGCGGTAGCACAAATGTGCTTAATTTTGGAGATGTACATTTAACATATTTACAGATAATATGGATACTTGTCCAAGGTCAGATACTGTGTTGGTTGGTCAGAGAGCTATACATGGGCTTGCAGCCTGGGTGTTTACTTTACTTTCCTGGAGCAGGTTTATTCACAGAAAAGTTTACTAAAAATCTTTACTGTAAAGATCTCTCTGTAAAATCATTGAGATACTGATGTGATACTAAACCCCATCAGTGTTAAATCTGCAAAAATCTATTTATCTTTCCTGTCCTTCTCACACTGTAGTGATTGGGGTTATGATTTATAACAAGGATTTAGTCTGCCCACATGCCTGCTCAGGCACATTCCACTCTCTACACTCCAGGACTAGTGTGAAAACCCTATTACTGTCTTCCCACAATATGCAGGACATGGGCTTGGCCTGTGGACATTGACTCCGTGGGTCGCCTGCCCTGCTCCCGTTCCTCATTCAAGAGCAGATCTCCACATGTCTAGCAAAGCCCCAAACCTAAGTGAATGTTTTCATCCCTGCTCCTCCTTTTCTGGGCTCCAGACTTGCTGTACAGCTGGACCCAGCAGAGTATGTGCACATTATATCCAGAACTGTGTGCATGACTCATTCCCCACTGCTGAGTCTATCAGGAGTCACAGCATGGGCTTAAAAATAAACTAACTCCAATATTCAAGTCAGTGGCTCAGGTGTGGAATAATAAAGAAAAACAAAGGTGGGTCATCCTTCTAGCTACTTCTTGGTCTTTCTTCAAGAATCTCTGCAAGCACTGCAGAAAGTCTTTCAGTCATGCCACCTACTATCCATGCTAAACAGGATACACAGCCTCCTATTCCCGATACAGGCAAACCAACTCACTGCTATTTGCATCACACAGATCAGCTCTGCTCAGTTTAGCTTTCGCACAAGTAGCAAATTACTGAGTCATAATGTCTCAGTCTGGCAGGCACAGCATTGTCTAAATGCAAAAAAGGGACTGATCCTAGACACCAGCCCTCCTATTTCAGCTGAGTGTGTCAGGTGTCTCGTGCCACCCACGCCAGGCAGACACCGTCCCAGGGTGCAGGGCAGGAGTCATGACTTGTCGTTTTCTTTAGGTGCAATTCAGAACAGAGAAGTAGCTTTTTTCCTTTTTATTTTCCCCACAGGTCTCTTTATCCACTGCTATTAGAGCTCAGGGTCTTTTGCTAAGACACAGATGCCATCAGCTGAACTACCTTTGATTCTGATAAATAGGATCTTAATCCTCCTCTCTTCTCAGACTGCATTTTCAAGTTATCTTTGGGGCTGGTAGTACAGATAGTTATGTCTCAAAAGGAGGAGATAACCAACAATTAAACTGCCTTTTTTGAAACAGACAGTGCTGTTTTTCAAATCTAGAATTATCGCTTAGAGACTTTTGTAGTATTTGATGCGGTAATGGCAAAATATCTGTATTTTGCTCTTATTATAAGCAAAATTATGAAGATTATATGGTGATGTCATTTTCCATCTTCTTTCAATGACACAGATTCTAATTTATTACAAAAGACAGCTCTAAAGTTGAGATTAAAGGGTTTGTTTCCTGCAAGATTATGAATTTTTTTGCAGCAGACAGATTCCATGTGGCTGCTCTCCTTGTCTTCTCCCTTTTCTGAGCATCAGCAGAAACAACTGGGAAAAAAACAATGACCATAACAACTCAGACTGATTACTAGTTACACCCAGTACACTTTAACTGGTATCCTAAAGGCTGCAGACAGGTTTACAGGTTTATATTGGCGTTCTTTTGCTCACAAATTCCTGAACTTCTACTGGAGATGAAAAGGTCCATAACTGATCTATGCCTTTGACTTCACCTACTTTGAAAACAAAATAGCATCAAAGAAGCTTAACTGGAATGTCTGGAACTTAAAAGAACTAAATCAAACCTCATTGTTTCCCAAGGTTGCAATACTTAATCTCACAATACATAATCATGGTCACTCTTCCAATGCAATACTCATGGGAAAAAAGAACTGTGTGCTCTTTATCAGATTTGAATCTTATCTCTAAACTATTTGATGGAATATTTAGATTAACTTCTTAATGATAGCCTTTCTGCTTCACAGTTACTAATGTGTAACTAGAACCAGCCACCTTCTTCTGCTAGAGCTCTGTGTATGTGCACTTGCCCTTGATTTTTTATTTTAGCACCACCTGGATCTATGAAGTCTATGCTACAAAAAGCCAGGTCAAAACTTGCCAGAAGCACATCTCCCTCGTCATCTCTACTTTTTCCCCCCTCCCATACTTCTCACCACGTTTGAACATTTGGCACTGGAGGCAGCTTTCACTCGTGTACATGATATTTGCTTGTTCAAAACAGAACATTATAAATTACATGAAAGTAACATTGCAACTCCAGTTTCATTTTTTAAGAAAGCTATTAGTTTTTTAAGTTGGGCAGTTATTAAGTTGTTTAATAAAATTTGTTTATTAACTATGGGAGAAGTCTCTGTTGCTCCTTAGAAGAGTCAGGTTTCATTCTGGCTGCTACTGTCATGCTTTCATCACCAGAAAAGATTTGTCAGGGTAAGCTGCAGGTAAGGAGAGAAAAAGAAAATTAAAGGGTTGTCTTGACCAAAAGAAAAATGACATGCTTAAGTCTTAGCAGGTGCGATTGAGAGGACTGGGAAAAGAAAAGCTGCTGGGATAACACAGTATGAATTTTCTTAAGGGAAAAAAAGCTCTAAGAAAAAGAAAGAAACTTAAATTGAGATAGTGAATACCTACTATGGGCGACTTCATGATAGTCTGTCTACAGGCCATGTCTCCCAAGAAGATTCCTCCTACTCAGCAGCCCACCCGTTTGCTCTGCTTTTCACAGGTTGCCAGCTCACAGCAAGATCAATTGCCACTACGTGTCCTTTTTAAACCTATTTCCATCAGCTTACAGCAAGCAATGCCCACTTCTCTCACTCACAAGAGAGACCTCCAGCTGCCCCAACCCCAGGGCTGCAGGGCCTCTTTTGGCAGCTCTCTCCCTTGGGAAGGTCCAGGAAACTGACAGCCAGGGAGATGCAGAGCCTGCACTGGCACAAGGATCACGCAAAACAGACACTGGGAGCTGGAAGACTGAGGAAAAACTTGGAAACATAACCTCTTCCATGGACAATGCTGTGGTGGTATCTTGTGCCAGCTCTGCTGTGTCCCTGTGGAGGGTTCATCCCTGCACAAGCTGCAGCTGGGAGCAACAAATAAAAGTGGTTCTTGCCTTGGAGGATTTGCTGGAGGAACTGGTAGAGACCAAATCTCTGCTTCACATAGACACTGAAGACCGGATTTTGCCCTCCTCCCTTGGGAGGGAAGTCACCATCCCGCACACAATCCCCCTTTGCCAGGAAGTGGGGCTGGTCCTTCCCAGTGCTCTTCCCTGGCCAGGTCCCCACAAGGTCACATGGTGGGAGCAACTGCAAAAAAAATTGATTAACATCAAACCTCCCCCCTGGCAACAGCCTGTCCATGGAAGACCTGCAGATCACTGTGTGGCAACCACCTTTCCCCCAGCTTTCTTCCCACCTTGAGCTTTGGAAGAAATTCCAGTTTCTGAGAAATACAGATAGCCACAAATGCATCCATTTTGAGTGCAGTCCCAGCAGCCCCTAAGACATGTCTGAAGTGAAATGCGGGGAAAGGAAAAATAGAGGTTTATTTACTTTTTTTTTCCCCTGGGGGTTCAAATGAACAAGCCACTCCACCCTTTGTGCTAAGAAAGTAATAAAAATGCTTTCTTTATTCCATAATAATACCTGAGTGCCTAGATCCAGTTGTGCCACTTGTTTTCCTAAAAGCAAGTTATCTTGGCTTCCACTTGCCTTGATTTATACTATACTGCACAAACCACTTTGCAGGTGTGTCAGATTGCTCTCAGATTGGCTGTGGTCAGGCTCACTTGTGTATTTGCTTTCTCACTTATTTCCCACAGCATCTCAATGATCTGGAGGACTAGGACAGGCTGGGTTAAAATTAATTTTTTTCCATTCCACAAATATTCTTCGGCTATAAAACACTTTCCTACTTCTTATTAGGTGTCATCAAAACCATTTTGAGGCTTTGTTACCCAAGGCCTCATGGGCTGTGGTGCAAGAGCTCAGGTACATTGGGCTGATGCTCACATGGGTGCATAGTGTGCAGCCCCTTGCACGACAGGAGGGTTTTAAAGCTCAGAAAATGGAAAGTTTGATATCTTTGGAAATGCAAGGCTGAGCATCAGTTTCTTAATCAGCAGTTACAGCTGCTGTCAACTGCCTTCCTGGCAACCCCCTGCTGATGGTGGAAGTGGTTTAGGGAACGTTTCTCAATACAAAGATCACCTCTTAAAGGGGAAAGCAGAGCACTTTGCCATCTTCCAGCCTATTGCACACTGATTTTAGAACAATGAAAAAAACTAAATAGCCTAAAAGGCAGTAGAGAAATCCTGAGTTTTCTTTGCTACTGTTTTATTCAGCATATGTGTGAATGATTAAATTGTGCTGAATAACTGGTGCAGTGTCTGTGAGTGCACGATTTCCCTTAGTTTATTAAACAGGAGTGCAGGAAACTCTCCCTCCCCACCACTTTGTCTTTTGTCACAAGAGGTGCTGAAAGCATTTGAAATTTCAGTAGCTACTGCTGAAGCAAAAATATTTTTTGGACATCTCTCTCAAAGAGATGCGTAAGGCAGCGGTGCACTCCTAAGGGTCTGGATCATCTCAGATGGAGCCACACATTAACAGGATTACCCTTGCCAAAGATCTTTTTCCTGATGTAGAAGGGCTTATTTGTCATTAAATCTCAGACTTCAGTCATATTTAAGAGCACAGCAACTCCATGGAAATACACAGAAAAAAACTTTTATGGGAGGGGAAATGTGGATTCCAGCAGCCAGAGCTCTGACTCCTCTCCATGGATGTGCAAAAGAAAGGGCAGGAGGAGCATCGTGGTCACCTCCTTCAGATCTAGGGACTGCAGGATGCAGGTCTAGGTCTCTGAACTGGATGTTAGGGATAGTCACTAAACATTTACTTATGATGTTGGGCAAATTGCCCCAGTACAGTGGAATCTTGGTGCTTCCAAGCTCTGGCAGGAATGAACTTGAATGAGATGAACATTCAAGCACTTACAAAGTAGTTTTGCAATTAATTACCCAAATACTCCTGGGAAACGGGAAATCAGTTTCCCCATTTATTGGAAAGAGTTAAATCAGTACTATTAGGAAGCTTAAGTGAGGGCACAGAATAAATTTCTGTCAAATCAGATTGAGACAAGGCAACCCCTCAGCACCTGTCAGCTGGTCTGACATTTTGCTCCCCCAGTGGTGTTTAGTCCAGCAGTCACAACCAGGGAAATGCCACTTGGTGTGAGCAAAGCCAGGACCTCTGTCAGTGCTACTCTGCCACAGCCACAATCATTGACAAGACACTTCTTCCCCCTTGGCCCCCCAAATCCCACAGCTGTTAGCAGACAGACCTCAAGAGCTGGAAGAAGGTGGTGGCACCAGGAGTACCAGGAGTCCCTGATGATGGGTCAGGGGATGCTAACCCTGACCTTGCTAAATTCAAGGAAGTATGGGGCTGTGGTGTCAAAAAATACAGCTTTTCAGGTAGCTGAATGACATTTACAGCCAGATTTTATGTGCTACCACTTGATCTTCATAGTAAGTACTTTTAATTCAGTGTTTTCTAAGCTCCTTCACTGTGAGAAGAGGAAGATGCCTTTGACAGTGTTCCAGGTATGTTGAGAAGTGTCAAAGCTTTTCCTGTTTTCAAGTAAAGAAGATCAAAACTTACAAAGTTTAAAACATTCACTTAAACCTTGTAAATACCTTGAAACTTCTTTACTACATATTTTTTCCTTCTTTTATTTCATGTGTTATTCAAAAACACAGCTTCCATATAAATGTCATGAGATGTAATGTTCTGCTTCAGCTCAACAGGAGAAAACTGTGAGCATATCAAATCAACACTCTTCATTATTCTAGGTAAAGGAGCCTGCCATGCTTCACCAGGATCTCCAAAAACACAGGTCCAGGCAATGGACAAAGCATTAGAGAAACATGTGCTCGAGCCTTAAAGTTCCCAAAGCTGAAGGGTTCTGGTCATAGAATTTGAGTTTGCCTTTTTTTTTTCCATCATTTTCCCTCTAGAATGCTCCTGACTCCTTGCAAACTTGGAAATCTTGCAACACTAATTAGCTTCTAAACTGCATAATTACTTGTAAGGTTATACCAACAGTATTGGTGTGTATTGTGATTGCAATTTTAATTTCAGTCTCAAACTGGCAGGAAAAGAAACAAAAAATGGCATTTCTAAGGTCAAGACTGTTAAAAAAATATAAAAGAACTAAATCTGTTTTCTTAGGGAAAAGTTTCTATTACTACAATATTATTGCATACCTAACACTCCTCTAGACAATAGAACAACACAGGTGAGTACTAAAGACATCCTCAGAAATTCTACTGTTTCAATAAATGAGATAGAAATGCTCAAAATATACTTTCCTTTAATTGGAGTTCTTTCTTCAGAATCCTCCCAGAATAAATATTTAAATTTTTTTTTAAAATTTAAGATCTCATTCCACATTTCAAAGAAGCTTGCCTATGTCCCACCTAGCTTTGCATTTCATTAAGGGACCAATTTCTGGCTTTGTTAAAGCTTTAATAGACAGTCCTTTGGATTGCAAAGCACAGCAGATCCATTAGCATGTCATTGAGTGCCATTAGACAACTGCTTTGAACTTCTGAGGTTCCACGTGTGCCACATTTGGGTACCCAGCAAGGCAATGCAGGTGCTGAGCAAGTGCTTTGGACAAGGGGCTATTGGGCAACAGATCCCACCTGTACCGACATGGCTAAAACACCACGGCAGGGCCCTGTGGAGGGAGGCATTTCAAGTTGCCCTCTTGAGGAGAGAAAAGACATACTCAAAAGATTTGACAAGGATTATTGTTTTAGGCTAATCTATTTTTTAAAGCAAGTTACCAAATATTTGATTGAAACTCTGTGGAGAAACAAAGAGCTTGATTTATGTGAGGAAGCTGACATCTCTGCCAGGAGCTGTTTTGGAGCAGGTTAGCGTTTGCAGCTAATGTAACTTAATTATGAGTACTGAAAACAAAGCATTTAGGAATGAAGTCACAACTGAACAGCCACCGTGACTACAAGTGACAGAAGTAGAATAGTTCCATCAACTTCAGCGATAAACTGAAGCCCATTCGTGAAATCAGTGGGTGTCTCGCCCGACTGAGCAGCGCAGGATTAGACTCGATTGCACATCATGCCAGCACTAGTTAGAAACATAGAACAGATGTCAAGTAAATAGGGAAGTGTGGGACAAAACAGAAATAATTGTAAAAATGTGCCCAAGGATAAAATAAATTGATCCTAAGACACTAACAAACATTCTTGTATAAGGCAAAATGAGTCTTTGTACTGGGTTGGCTTTTATTTTCTTGCTAATATTGCATAACAGAACTACGCTGGCAGGATGAGGAGGGGGGATAATAAAATAACTTATCAATGCACTATTAACTCTACACGCTCTTACCTAATAATAAGATATTGATGTCTCCTTTAATGCATGCCCCATTGTTGAGAACTTTCTCATTACCCTGCAGTAGCATACACAAAATGGCTTTTTTAATATACTCATGGCCATGAACGTTTGGTGCTAAAGGCTTCTTAAATGGTCAAAGATACCCTATTTAAGAAACAGCAAACACTTACATTGCACATTACCGACATTAAATGCAATCTCATTATCCATTAGCCAGTATTAGTGCAATTTATATCTTACTTTGGTTTGAGTTTTGCAGAATTTCTTGATCTTTGCCACATCATCAGTTGAGAATGTGGGTGCTATTTCTTTGTTCATCAGTTTGATATTATTAGGAAGCATTATTGTCCTGGATATTTTCCTGCAGCTGCAGAGAAATGTCATGAGATTAACTATTAAATAAATACTGGACCATTGTTTACACAATAAAAAAAAAAAATATTTAAAGAAATTATTAGGTTTATCCATTTTATTATGGCTCAGCACGTGAAATCCATACTGCAAGAGGATTCAATGACGTTCCAACATCAGCCCCCGTAAAGAGGGCTCGTGGAAGAGCATCTCAGGACCCATCTCAGGGGGTGCCCAGTTGTTGCTGGGGAGGGCCCAGGGCCAGGTAACAGGAGGAAATTTGTCAAAGATGAGATGGCATTAGGTGGAAAGGGTTGCTCTCAGCTCCAGGGGAGGCGTGGCAGCCATCTCCGACAGGTACAGGGAGCAGCCGGCAGCGGCCGGCATGGGCCAGGCCAGCTCCTGGCTCTGAAACAGTGGAATCCTTCTAAGGACTGGAAGCCATGCTGACAAGAATTTTTTAACTGTTTGGTAAACGCCAGTCCCTGCCATGGGACACCAAGTTCCTCTCAAGACAGTGCTGATGGCAGCCTCTCCTGCTGCCATGCCCATCCATGGAGAGTTTTATGACCGCTTATTCCTCCTGCGCACTGGCCAAAAGAAATAGATTTTTCTGAAAATACCTTCCACGTGATATTTGTAATATTGTAAGCAGACCATTTGCTCTTGAGACAATAGGGTATTTGGATATTTCCCCACTGAGGCGGAGGAGGATGGATGGCAACTCTGGCAGCTACACAATGGTACGTTGGGGAAAGGAGAATGCAATGGCTCACAAGTTGCCTGTATTTTTGTTCCAGTGCCTGCTTCAACATGAGCTGCAGCAAACACCTCGAGGTACATAAGGACACCAGGATCTGAAGAGACATCTGCCTGGAAATGCCCTCTGCACTGAGGGACAGCAGCTCCTCACTGCAGCCATGGGACCAGACCAGGTAGTGGGCATCCATCGAGACCAGTGCTACCAGCAGAGCAGGGGGAAATGCTGTATTAATTCTTGCCATTAATACTTACTGAGTAAGGAAACCCAACAACCAGTGCATATTGCCTTTTATACAGTTGAGAGACAAAACACAGACCAAGTTACAACAAAGCTTAAATCCAAAATAATTACATTTTGTCACAATTCCTTCCACACAGTCCAAGCTACCAAGGAAGCAAGCTGCCAGCACCCGACGAGAGACACGATTTGCTCCACAGCTCCCTTCAATCCCAGCGCAAAAACTTCCAAATGTTTCAAACGGGGAGCAAGTAAATCTTTTAATGCTCTCTGAAAAGCAATCAGCTCACCAAACGCATCATTCAGCAGCCTCTAATATAAAATAATTAAACCATGAAAAGCTGCTGCAGTAATCTTACTTAAAAATCCCAAATTCCTTTACATTTTGAGTATCTGATGGCACTGACTCCCAGTCAGACACATACAGGCAGGGCAGAGACCACGGGAGCTTCTCACAGCTCAGCTGAACAACCTCTTCCGCTCCTTGAGCAGAGGCAGCTTAACTTTATGAAGATTTGTTGTTGCAGCACAACTATCCAAGAGACACAGCTAAATCCAAATTCATTTCATTTCCAGCCAAATTATATTTTGATGCAGGTCACTAGAAGCTAATCTTTCATCTCTGGTTTTCATACATGAAAATGAAAAAGAAAAAGAATTTCAGATTAAGCAGCATTTATCATACTAAATAGAATTAAATCAAATGGAAAATTGCATAAAGAAACTCAGTTAAAACAATTAAATTAAAAAGCCCTTTACCTGTGTGAATGTAATCTTTGATTTTCTCAGAAGACAAGAGAACCTTATTATTAAGCAAACTTAAAAGGGATCCTGGATTACCCTTTCCCCACTTCCCTGTGCTTGAACTGTCAGTCTGTCTTCACGAGCAGTCTTTGCTTCCTATCTGTCAGGCAAGTTCACTTGCTTGTTCTCACATGCCAGAAAAGGTCGAGTTTTCAGTATTGCAGGAGCACTTAAGCTGTATAGTAAGCAGCAGATGAGTCCTGTACTTGTGATTTTTTTTGTTAATTACATGCATATATGCATAGACACACAGGTGCATACACACATCTGCATTCAGTAATATAACACAGCTTCAGCAAAAACGTGAGCTCACCGGAAGCTAGCCTGCATTTTACAACTTTTTATTGATGCTCTGACAGCTCCGGTCTGAAATAGCTTGTGGTAAGTACTAAAAATGAAGAAATAGCAAAGCTTTCTAGAAGACACCTATTTGAAATGATCTCACAAGTATTTATCAGCTTAACTGAAGAAATTATAATTCTTTTTCTTTCTCAGAAAACCTCCAACACTTACATTACATCAATTAAAAATACATTTATGATCTTGGCTTATGGCAAAAGGGAGAGCAATAAGCAGTTGCTGTTTTGGAGAATAGCTCTCTGGGAAGAATTTTTCTGATATATAACACAGGCCTAAGAGGCTCAGTAATGCCTTGGGTCAAATTTTTGGTGATGAACATTATCTTGGTTTCTTGGCTGGAATCCCCTCTGGCTTCTAAAAATCCAATTTCATTTCAAGGCAAATTTTGTCTTAGAAATAAATGCAGAAAACCGTGCAATAAAGTTGGTTTCACATAGAACTTGAGAAAGGCTGGGATTTGGGGTCCAAAGCTTTTCTGTGTTCCTTGGTATTTGGGCACTTTTCTTTTAGATCCCCATAATGAGTTGCTGCAAACAGCAGCCCTTGTCATTTGGGAGGGATTTTCTGACCAGTCAGGAAGAAGCATCTCCTAATTCCAAGTGCTCCACACATTACTGCATGAATGTCAAGCTCTGTGAGTACCAAGAGAAAGTTGTAACACCTCAGAAAAGCATCCAAGGACAAAAATACCAGAGGCAGAGTCACATACTGTTTACAAACACAACATACTGACACTGTTTCAGTGGCAGCACTGGGGTCTTCGAATGCATCTGTTCCTATAACCTAGATTTTTGCTTAGCGCTTCTGAACAAAATCCAACATAAGTCACAGGTAAAAATTTGCATTTTAGCATGAGACTTCAAAACTCATTAGTGAAGACAGTGACTTTTAAACACAAAATACCACCACTGTCTCTGAAAGCCCCTGGAGATGGGGAAAGCAGTCACAAAAAACATTCTGGTGTTTCCTGTTCCCATTCCCTTGACATGCCCTTTGCTCAGAGCTGCTGCAAGGGAGGTGATACCAGGCTGCAAACTCAGGCTGAGGCGCTGCGGCTCGGCTTGCATTTGTTCTTTTCCTGTATGTTGGTCCTTTGTGTTTGGAGATGAAAGGTGCAATGCAACAGAGAGGCCTCTCCTCTCTGCTTTAGAAACTGCCTCCTCATCTCTGGTTTTTCACAGTTCAAACGCAAGGCTTCGAAAAAAGATTTCAAAGCTGTATCTTGTATATGGAAATTCATGGCTTTGGGCAGGTTCATGATCAGGCCTGAAATTTCAAGCTTAAGAACTTGCTGCCTAAATATAAGTAGTTTTACTTGTGCTTTGCCTTTCTCTGTTTTTTAAACAGCAGTGGGGTATTTTACAAGTATTAGCTACCTGCTTTTATTTGTGGATATCACCATACTTGATTCCTTCAGGATTTGCAGGCATGGTGGAACTCAAACTCGTGTTTATCTGCAGTGGAAGCTCAGAGGTTAAAGATCTCAGAGGAGGAGAGGTGCAGACAGCAGGAGCAGGGAGAGGGTGAGGTTTGCCAAGACATGGCAGTAGGGCTCTATGTGAGACCAGATTTGGGCAGCCACCCACCCCTGCAACCACACCATCACCTGTGGCAAGAGGCACCCAGTCAAGCCCCGAAGACCAAAGGGTAGCAAAGGAGGGTGACAAAATGAAAGGATGTGTTTTGTTGGGTTTGTAAGCGAAGTTGGGAAACCTGGATTTGTACTATTTGTTGCTTTTTAAATTTGTACGCTTTTTATCCTTGGCCTGCCACATTCCTGCTGGAGGCTCAGTTTCCAAGTCCTAGTTTTTAGTATTGTACAAGGAGCTCAGATTGAACCGTACAAAATAAAAATGAACATTGTAGAATCTGTGAAATGACACTTCATTTTTCAGTAAAACAGCTGTAGCAGAGAAGAATTAGAAGAAGAAACGGTATGTGCTCTTAGATTTTTTAAAATCAGGAAGAAAGGGTTATTGGAAGCCTTATTCGATAGGTAAGACAAATCTTGAAATATCACTGCATTTTATTAAAGGAAGCAGAAGAGAAAAATGTTTCAGCAATCAATAGCAAGGCAAGAGTAACTGTAGACCTATACAGATGCACGGAGAGCACTGTGCCCATCTCTATTTCAGCTTCATGGACTCGTCAGAAAAGGAGACATTTCAGAGCCATGAAAATCAAACACCTCTCCTATTAAGACAGGCCAAGAGTTTTGGTTGCTTAGCCTGGAGAAGGCTCCAGGGTGACCTTGGTGCGGCCTTTTAACATACAAAGGTGGCTCACAGGAAAGGAGGAGAAAGGCTTTTTATCAGGATGTGTAGCGAGAGGACAAGAGTTTTAAACTGAAAGAGGGTAGATAAAGCTTGGACACAAGGAAGAAATTTCTTATGATGGGACACTGGAGCAAATTGCCCGGAGAATTTGTGGATCTCTAAGTGCTCTGGGCCAGGCTGGATGGGGCTTGGAGCAACCTCATCTAGTGGCAGGCAGGGGGTTGGAGGCAACCGTCTTTAAAGGTCTCTTCCAACCCAAAGGATTCTATCATTCAATGAAACACTAATCCAGTGGGATTTTTCAGTCTTTTTTTAATAAAAACACCCATGTTTTTCAGGAGGAAACTGGAGGGCCAGTTACCAGGATGGCCAATGCTTCATTTATCAGGAGCAGAGGCTACTGTCTAGGACTAGTATTTAGGATAGTTTCTAGCTGTCAAATGTTTCTCCCACGTGCAGAGCTGCAGTTAAATAAGTAAGATTAGCCAAGATATATGCAGTTCTTCAGGGCTCTGCCAGACACTCTGCCATATCTTACACTGTTGACCTATTAGAGTTTCCTCCTGCTTTCTGTTTGCACTAACCCACTAGAAGTCCAGGCCCGGAGACCTGCCTCACTGACCCCCATATTCATTAAGAATAATTGTTGCTACTGTACAATGGAACAGCACCAGCACAATTAAAACAGCTCCTTCTCATGACAGAGCTTTTGTGGGGTTGGCAGAGAGTCCTAATGAGGTCCCTGAACCCATCCATCACCCACTGCAGCCCCTCCAGCTGGTTCCAAACCCTCGGCTGTGTGCCAGTCTGACACTGTGTGGCACTTACAAGTACTACAGCAGTCACTGTCACACACGGCCAGGGGACACATCCCTCCTCTGCCAACTCCTCAGGCTTGGCACCTTAGAAATGTTTTCTCCTTTGTCCCTATTTTCTTCCCTTTTATTCATCTTCCTCCCACCCCAGAATCTCTGTGAGGAATGGTTTTCATTTAATCCAAGTGTGTTTGGCAAGAGATTCCTTTTGTCCTGCCTAGGAGTCAAGGGCATTTTGAGGTCTTGTTGAGCAATAAATAAATATTTGAGTCGTATTTCTGTGCTCCCATTGTGGTGGCCTGGTTACCCATCTTGAGCTTTCCATCTTTGGAATCTGATGGAGAAAATGGTGAGAAGACACCTACTTCTCAAAGCCACTCTTCATGTCAGCCCTTCATTATGCCAAGTAAGAATGAATATAAAATGATTTATCCTGGAGGGAAAGGAGGAATGCCAGATCCAGGCAATGAATATAAATACTGCCAGTTTTCAACAAAAAATGATCTTGATTGACTGTGACAATCACAGGCAAGACAAAAGAATTCTATATACAGAATACAATTAATAGTGAGTTTTTATGGAACTACCAGAGCTGCTGTTCCAACAGTCGCCCCCACAGGCAGAGGTAGTGGTCAGCAAGGGGTGCCAAGGGAATCCCTAAAAATAATGCTGCCATGGAAGCGAGGCTGCTAGGGAAATGGTCCAGCAGCGCTGAGGGCCTGAGCAAAACCACCAAGGGCAACTGCCCAAGCAGCGCTGATTTTATGTTCATTCTGCAATGGCAAATCCCATCATACGCTCACGGCACAGAAAAAGGGGAGAACACGGGAGCTTAGCCCAGGTTTGCAGCTTTGAGTCACTCTGCGCACAGGAGAAAGTGGTTACATGTGACGTGTGCATCTGGTGACATAAAATGTGTTTATACCTGGGCAGCAGAGCGTGGTGTAGAGTGCCCCAAGCTAGCGACGACCTGAGCTAGCGCAGTCCTCTGCAACCAAGGATTTGAGGGATTAATCATCGGCGACACGAGGCAGGACACCAGGCTCTGTCAGCACCTCGGACCCACAGCAGCTCAAGGACAGGAGCCCCAGTGAGAGGGAGGACAGGGGACACATGCCTCTAACAGATCCAGGAGAGCTCTGGTTAGGTTGTATCACACCAAGAGGAGGAGCATGTCCAAGAGCATTAAGCTTGCACTTTCCAAAGAGAAGAGAGCTGTGTTTTCAGTCCCACCCCTGCCTCTGTATTTTATTCATATTTATAGGTAGCCATGGTGACTAATCAGACAGGAGATTTATGTCAGGCTTGGTGACTACTACATATAATATATATATGTAGTATATATGCCTGGTTTAGAACAGCACTTTCCTGATAGGGAGATGGACATATTATAATTTGGGCTACAGCCCTTCACTTCCCCTTCATGCAGTGAATGCCATCCTGTATCCTGTAGATCTTTTTGCTCAGGCTGGGGCCAATTGACTGGAGCATTCAAAAAATTAAATATTTTTCTTTCCCCTCTTAGGAGAGGGAAGCACAGATAAGCCCTAGACAGACCTGCTCGTGGTGAATGAGAGTTTTCTTAACTCGTGGAAGCAATTCTGCTTCTCTCTGCCCCACCCCCATCCCCCCACCCCCTGTGATGCACATCCTGCCTCCAGACACACTTCTTTCCTCTCCCGGATGTGCGGCTCGGAGGCAAGTAAAACCCATCTGTCTCAAATCCAGCAGCAACCACTCTGTCAGATTCTGCCCTGCTTTATGTCTCATAAACACATATTAATGATTCCCTCCATAAACCCTTCCACAACTACTGTTGTGCTGTAGTAAACTTTCTCTCGGCCTGGTATCAGCGAATGAAGCTTCAGCCCAAGGGAATCTGGCACAGTAGCAACTTATCTGCCTAACACGTGGATGGTTGTAGAGTTGACATTTCCCTCCACTGCCAATATCGAAGGAAGTGAAAACAGGCAACCTGCAACCTACAGCACAAGGATGGTTTATGTCTCATTTCCTCCCCATCCAATAAGTGCCGCAGAGACTTTCTGCAAAGCAGGAATATTTGCCCATGGTCTTGCACTTAAAAGCGTATCTAAATGATAATTGAATACTTTACTCCAAAACAAAGGTAAAAGGGCTTGGGAAAAGAATGTTTTAGGTGAATGTCGACTACAGACAGGCAAGCTGTCTGGCAACAAATTCTTTGGGGAAACACAGCTTGATACTCTTGCTGAAGGGGAACAAATGAAATTACAAGACAGGGAAAAGTAATATGTCTTGAGAGGTTAAATGCAAAAGCCTGATTACTCCTCTCAATTATCCCAGTCTTACTTTGCGAAATTCACTATTTGAGAAGTGCTTATTTCCAAATTATACTGAGATGAGCAAGAGGATAAGTCAGGGAAATTACTAAACGAAAACCAACCCTTTTATATAACACATGCAACCTGACCGATTTAGTACAACAAATTCTGTACACATTTGAAGTATCATGAAAATAGTGTCTTTAATATACAGTTTATATACTTACAATATGCAGTTTAAATTTGTTCATATACATTACAGGGATATTTATTTGCACCTGGTTTAAATAATAATCTGCCTTCAGCCTTTTACACAGAAGCCCAAAACAGCACAGAATTCCACAAAACCCATGCTTCGTTTTATAACGGAAATGTACTAAGCCAAAGTTTTGGGGCTTTTTCTTTTTTTTTTTTTTTTTTTTTCTCCCAAGTGTCACNCTTTTTCTTTTTTTTTTTTTTTTTTCTCCCAAGTGTCACTTTTTTGACATACCCAAAGTGAATCGAAAGAGCTAAGAACTAACATATTTTTAATACAATTCACAAGATTGTCCAAGTCAAGAGAATCACTCTGCAGATTTTCACACCGAAAATTTGGTTATTACACACAAAAATCGTGAACAACTCCTGGACTATTAGGAGTTTAAGACATAACAAAATGAAGAGTCATTTATTGCTAGGTCTCAACAAGGGGCCTGCATTTCCCCACTGCCCTGCCATCCCTAGAAATAAAAAGGATGATCCCTCTTGCTTATTAGGATTTCATCTGTACCTTCTGGCTTGTATACAGGAACGCTGCAATTTCAGAGCATCAGAAAGAGGAGCCAGGAGAGCTGGGCTAAGCCGTAGTCCTCTCATAGGGCTGGTGTTTGGCTTTTGAGGACCACGGTGTAACCCCCTGCTGGTCCCGCAGGCAGGCAACCCGCCGGGAAGCACACAAGCAGTTGGTGCCAGCACAATTTGTTTTGTGGGAGGACAATCAAGAAGTTGATTTAAGATGAAAACATAAGAAAAAACAATTATTTATAGACAGGTTTGAAACACGGCGTGTTTTCAGGCAGCTTCGCTGTTTATGGTGTTTCTCTTGAAGCTGTTGTTGTGGAACAAAGTTCATTTAAGTGGCAAGTAAACCTGTTGTATTAGAAAATACACAGTAATACACAGTAACTTCAAACCCTTGCTTCTAGCTGAAAAGAACACTTCAAAATGCATTTCCCTTCTAATTTTGGATGGACCAAATGTTTCTGTCTAAGTTTCTAGCCGTAGGCAATTTTTACAATATGGCAAGAATAAGAATGCAAGTACGCACTTTGAGTTGCTGTCAACACAGCTTTGGTTAGCCAGGCAGGCAGCAAGACAAAGAATCTTAATCCTAGGCACAATGAGCATTTGAAAGAAACTAGCATTTCCCCTCAAGTTTCCTCTCCATCCCTCCCCTGCCCAATTCAGTGTCCACCTCCAGAAAAGCCTCCATGCCAGAATCCAGCTTTCATTGCTGAAGGCAGCATCAGTCCTTGTGCCAACACACGACTGTTGCATAGAAAGGATGTGTTTCCTGGTGCAGGAAAGAAGACAGCTCCATACAGAATGACATGCTGTATTTTGTACTACCAAAACCCCCAGACAAACAAAAAGCCCAAGGATAACACACAGCTCAGACACCGATAACCAAGTAAGCACCAGAGGCCTTACATTTATTTAATCTGAGGAAAGAAATCCAAGGTTAGGACTGGCCTATTTTAGTAGACTGCCTCAAAAATTAAAGTGATTTTCAGCCTACTCTGGCACAATGCTCAATGGTTACAGGTCTCAGGCCCCAAAGACAACCAACACAACATGGCTGGACTCCACTACTGCCCAAAACCAGATTGGTTTTCCCCAGTGCTGACCTCCACACTGTGCTTGGGTGTTGCCATAGCCTGGCTACCTATCGAAAGGTACCCCTTTCCATAACCTAGGATCCAAAGGCTGAGCCACAACACTCCACCTGCTCAGTTTGCTCATCACTCTGCTGGTTTCACCAGAGCAGATACTTCAGTCCAGCTTGGGCACCACAGCAGGTAGGCCGACACTGGACTCATATAATTCATAGAAAACAAATGTTAGGAACACCTAAATCCCCAAAAATGACTTGGAAAATGAAGGTGATGAGTGGCTAAGGGCTAAAGAAGAAGTTAAATGCTAATACATTATGCACAAAAAAAGTGAGCAGTGCCAAGCCAGAAGGAGACAACTGGAAGGCCATCAATAGCAAGTTTGCAGTTAGAGGTTTTAGCTGTACTTTGGTGCACAGGCTCAGCTTCTGCAATCAATGCACATTTCTAGGCCTTCCTGTGGGCCAGATGTATTTTGGTTGATGCATGTGAGATGTTAATGCACCACGGTCATGAATGCAAATTCCACCAGTCTCTTTCCAACAATATCCACTTCAAGCAGATAAGCAGAGATAACAGAATAGGTGTGAATCCACAGTGAAAGAGAACTACTTTGTCAGGGATGTTGATATACTGGGGGGTGTTAGCAATATGTAATGTTAATATTACCAAGACTGCAATATTTTCTTTCCTTTTTTCTTTTTTTTTGAGTTATTTTAGGTTTTTTTACCTAGAATTAACAAGCTGAGCAAAACAATGACAAGTACTTTACATTTAAAATTTGGCCCTTTCAAATTTGAACACTCATTTGACACGGTGAGGTTTAAAAGGCAATTGGTTTCAACTTGCATCTGTCTACCAACAAGCATACACATCTGAACAGGGTCTGAATTTGATCTAGTCTTATTTGCAGCTAAAATATTTTAGGATGCTAATTAAAAAACATTTGGAGAAAGCTATTGATCTGTTGCTTAAAGTCAATACACTACGAAAAAGAGGATTATGAAGTCTTGGGGGTTTTTCTATTGGGATATTTGTTGCCTTTATAGTACCCACAACAACTGGGCTTTGCTTTCTGGTTGGGAACTGGTGGTTTGCATTACTGCAAGAGAAACAATTCATCTTGGCTTCGGCATGGCGACGTGACATGAAATTTGCCCCAACAACAGAAAGCTCTATTTGCTAACAAATTCTTTTAATGAGTCAATATGGTTGAGAAAACAGGCAAACCTAGCAGTTTTGTCCCTGCTCTGTATTTTCTCTTGGTGTTCCCAACTATGTGCCCTGCAATGGAGGTATTTTTTAAACATCAAAAAGGTAAGCAAGGCAGGTGATGGTGTTCCCCTGGCCAGGGCTCTGCTCAGCAGCAAGTGAAGGTGAAGTTGCTCTAGCATTCCTGGCTTTGACCACCTGAGGATCCTGGGCAGGCACACTTGCTGAGGAGGAAGGGATAACACGGACTGTTTCCTGAGGACCTCCACAAATCCTCGAATCCAGTATATAAAGGCAGGGGGGTCCTGGGGTTATTTAGACACATTTCAGAGAGCTCTGTCAACTACAAGAAATCCACAAAGGACTATCCAAAGTTAATCCTATTCCTAGCCTTTTGAGCAGTTAAATTTGAGAGGTCTCAAGGGGCAGACTAATGCCCACTTACCATCTCTGTGCTCCCTTTTAACTGCTACTTCCATGTGACGTCTACTGCAGTTAGTTTTTGCAGCTGGACAACTGAATTAGCACATCCTTTGATGCTACAGCCCCTCCCACTTTGACACCCACATCCTTCTAGCCCACTGCAAACAAGACAGGTGAACTTTTGTGAAAAGATCACAAGCATTTCCCGTGGCATGGCCCAAAACCTCACTCAGCCCATTCTCAGCAGCGTGCCAGGCTCTGTTTCCGATCCCTCCCACCTTGCCAACGCTTTATTTCAAAGGCATGACACAGGAGCACGATCACCTTCCCACACAGATCCGACCACAGGAATAGGAGAGCAGACTGAGCGTGTTTTCAGACGATCAGAACAGCAGCAGAGGAAACACAAGGAGCTGTTACCTTCCACCACAGCATGGCTCCTGCAAGGGCTGTGCTAGCAGGCTGCTGCAGCAGGCAGGATCTGCTGAGAAAAGGGTCTGTGCACTGAACGGCTTTTCCCATGAGAAAGCTGCACGACCAGAAGTCATGCTATTTACTTCAGTCATCCGACTACAAAAGCAACTTTTGAAATCTACAGGTCATAAACTTTTAATTGGCCAGGGCAGAGTGGCTCAGTAGAAAATCCCCCTTCTCCCTCCCCTCTGGGCAACAAGCTAAGCATGACTCTTGGTTTAAAAACATTTAACTCTTTTTGCTCAAAGTAACATGGAAAATGCATCCACATTACAGATAGTCAGGAAGATACTGTTAATAAAAATAATGGTGCAAGAATAGTGTATTAGTGGCACTTCACTGCAATTCTTAACATTTTTAGATGTAGTGTCAAAACCAATGCTTTTGTATATCTGCAAGTCACAGCATTTTGCCAAATATTATGTGAACAGAAATAATCCTGTAAGAAATACCTTTTTTTGCAGTTAACACAAAACTGTAAACTGGATTGGTGTGTGTCTTTCAGCATCAAATTGTTCAGTAATAAATACGACTAAGTCTTAACAGACTGTGGAGTCAAAGTTCCCTTATGTCCAGTTTTTAGCAGCTGTTGAATGTTCAGGGATGCACAAAGGCACACCTCTGCAGATTCTCTACCTTTATTATTGACATAGAAAAAAAAGTCCATTCACCACTGAAAAATGTTTATCTGCATAGTAAGAATTTTTCTACTACTATTTACAAGAAGGATTTTTAGTGCAAAAAACAGGAATTGATGTATTAGCTCAAATGTATCAAGCACACCTCATACAGTTTCACTAAAAACTAGCCAGCATCACATCTTGGGCCGCCAGCCATTAATGAACTGTAATATTTTCTTAACCTGCAATTTGCTTAGCTTGAAGTCTTCTGATAGGATTTCTTCTGTAAGCTGAACCAGTAAATTGCCATCAATCTTCTCTGTGACAAAAAATGATATGACATCTTCTGACAGACCAATAAACCTCAACGATTTAGACACCTCCTCTATCGAGAGTCCAGAAAGGTCTGTGGGTGGCTGCCAGGGAGAGCCATCCCCGCAAGACCTTGGTGCTAACTGGAGGTGGAGGGGAGACGAGAAGGGGTAAGACACAGAGAACGTATCCTGCATGCCCTTTTTAGCGAGATACTGATCTTCCAAGACGTCTGGAGAGCCAGTTTTTGACTCCTCCTCAGCACCATCTATTTTCAGTGGCAAGGGACACATGTCTGTAACCGTCTTATCTTCACTTGACTTCGGTGCCCGAGGAGGTAAGGCAGGACACGAATGGCTCTGCTTTGTGTTGCTGACTCCCAGAGTTTTCTCATCAGTGCAGTCTAGAGAGTAACTTGCTGACTTTGGACAGCTGGAGATGGCGTTTGTGAACTCTGCTGGAGTCAGTGGGGAGTACCCTGTTGGGAGCTCACACCCATCGAAGTCAAAAGTTAAAGGTGCTGGACAGTTTCTCTTTGGCGTACCTGGAGTCTTCTGTCTGGGGTAACTGTAGCTCCTGCTTGGATCAAGCAGGAAATCACTCCTATTCAGGCCTTCAGCAGTTCCTGAAAAATGGTTTGGCCAAGATAACCTTGAAGGCAGAGCTTCAGCTGAGGGGCTTCCCAAAGGCATTGTGCTCTCAGGCTCTTTGGATTCAGTTTTCATCATGTTACATGGGTTGCAGGAAACAGGTGTGCTCTCAGTCGGGTTGGTGTTGTCGCTCTCTGTGACATTACTTAAGGAACAAAGCAGAAAGGATGCTGTTAGTAAGAAAAAAATTGTCATTTCAATAAACTCATAAATCATCTGACAGAGTCAGAGGGTGACCGTCACAAGGAATGAATCTTCTTTCCTCCAGCAGAACTTTTCACATTTGAATTAACATGTTTGAATTAATGCATTGACAGTTCCGTCACCCTTTCTACAAGCCTGACAAGATGCTGATATACCCAAAAGCCTCATGTCTTGTTTTTTCAAGCTCATAAAAACAGTAGATGTCTCAATTCAGTTCTGTGTCATCACACAAATACTCAGTTTTTCACTGTTGAATTCCTGAGGGATACCACCATGGATGAGAAACAGCCTC
The DNA here is from genome assembly GCA_013397775.1 of Eulacestoma nigropectus. Taxonomy (NCBI): domain Eukaryota; kingdom Metazoa; phylum Chordata; class Aves; order Passeriformes; genus Eulacestoma; species Eulacestoma nigropectus. Next base: position 97,969 of record VZTE01002229.1, read on the forward strand.
ACATACACTAGAAAGATATTATAATCCAGTACTTTTCTATATATATATATACCAGAGATGTGTCATGGTATGCAAAAGCTCCTATGAGGGCAGGTCACCACTGCACTAGGCCATGTGCACCAGGGCAGAGTACAGAGACACAAAGTGAGTTAATGCTCACTTGCCAAAGGACGAGTTTTAGCTGGAAGGGTAAGCAGACCTAGCTGGACGTGCTGAAGTATCAGGCTTTAAGCTTACCCACAGTAACTTGTTGGTGTGTCTGGATCTTTAAAATGCTTTGATGTTAAACACTTGCCCTTGAAAGGCACCTGAAGAAAGTTACCCTGATCCACTTCCAGGTGGTGAGCTAAGCTCAGCCTGTCCCAGGGAACTGATGGTTTGTATCCAGGTGTTCCCAAGAAACGGAACTGACAACAAAAGCACGCAAGCTGTTATCAAAAGCAAATGTTTGCTGATTTTATGCCACTTTCTAAAAGAAAATGTGAAAGATTGTGCTGATCTTTGGAATTTTGGCCAACTAAACCAAAACACTGGAAAAACACATAGCAGACTTATAAAATCCTTACTCAACAGAACAGACAGAAACCACCAGTTGAAAAAAATTATTTTAATTACTCGCCTGTCTCTCCTGAAAACTAACTGCTGAAGTAAGAAACTCAACAGTCACCTCATGACAGCTCAGTGAAAACTGCTTGAGAATGGAGCAGCTATCAAAAAACCAGCATAGTTTTCAATGGATTGACACAAAATTACTTCCCCATGTGCTTAGACTGGATCAGAGAGGAAGCCAATATGGACTTGCCCAGATCAAATACAAAGTGCAGATGCATAAAAACAGCTCTAATCTACACTGCTGGAAAATATCTATCCCAACAGATGCAGTTTCCCTTTTTCTAACCATCCCTCTGTCTCCATTCCACGCCTTCCAAACTTTTTGTCTGTTTACGTCACTAACACAAGTCTGACAGGTAAAGCAGCTGGATGTTTACAATAGGAGGGATGGGTTTTTCCCCACTCAACAGGGATACACCATCAATTGGTCACTTCTGGCTGCTTAAAGGCCAACTGGTGTATTGCACACAGTGCAAATCATTTTTCACAAACCAAGCCGTCAAGCTGAGAAAACAGTCAGTGAGGTGTTGTAAACAACCAACCATACAGAGCAATTAAATTGATTGATCCTGTTTCTGCTCTCTAATTCCATACTAGAACTGGATCATTTACTGATTTCAAACATTAATGGAATTTCTGAAAACTGATAAAGTAATATTTTAACATTTTCGAAGTACTTCCTTATTCATCCTCCACTAAAATTCACTCCCTGGGACTCAGTGCCAGAGGATGCAAGACAACCCTCAAATACAGCTGAAGTCAGCTATCAGGCATTTTTAGAGGCAGACAGGGACAAATCACACTGACTTTATTTCTGTTTAAAATACTGCCTGCAACCCTTCATGATCCAGAAAACAAGATCATTGATATAAATGATGCTGGCAAAGCAACTTCACCAGCAATCTGGTTACTCCACACAAAGCCCATTTTCTAGTAGCTTCCTCGGTAACACCAGAGATGTTGGTAGGTCAGCTCTACCAAAATGGAGACATCTGGTCTGGACGCGGGTGAAGATGAATTTCATGCAAATACTGTGATGTTCAAGGCAAATCACATAATCACAGAATTGTTTAGGTTGGAAAAGACCTCTAAGATCATCAGTCCAACCATTACACAGCACTGCCAAGTCCACACTAAACCATGTCCCCAGGTGACACATCTACACTTTTTTTGAACACTTCCAGGCATAGTGACTTCAACACTTCCCTGGGCAGCCTGTTCCAATGCTTGACAGCCCTTTCCGTGAAGAAATTTTTCCTAATATCCAAACTAAACCTCCCCTGGTGCAACTTGTGGCCATTTCTTATCATTCTATTGCTTGTTAGTTGGGAGAAAAGAGTGACCCCCACCTCACTACAACCTTTTGCACTCCTGAGAAACCTCACTTCTGTTTTCCTAGTTTTTTGGAAGGCAGATGTATTCTTAGCTACAAAGAGAGAAAGCAGCATTTGGTGGGCCCCAAATGCTGGGAGGTCTTGTGCTCAACCTCCTGTGGAGTAGACCTTGACAGAACTACCCAATAGGCTTTCATAAAATAAGCAAGCAGCCTTGATCTAGAGTGATCATTGCCAGATCCACAACACTAAGCTGCAAATGTGCAGTATGGCTTAGTAAGGCAATTCCAGCATAAGTTATTATACCAACTGCATCCAGGCTGAAATGAATTCAGTGATGTTTCAGATGAATTGGAAATATCCACACATTGTGTCATTGAAGGGGTACCAAAAATAATGGCAAGAAGACATCCAAAGCAAAAAGGAGGTGAGGCTTCACAAGGTGCATATACTTTCTGAAGCCAAAGAAAGGACACTGTATCACTAAGAAAAGCCATGCAGCTGCATAATTCAGAATTTACTGTCAACTTTCAACCAGCCTGGGTGGATTTTCCAGTTTGTGGGCTAGGTTTGTGCTGAAGTGTGTTTGATGTGGAAGCTGTCTGGCCCCCTTCTGCTACAGCTCACTTCGCACTCAGTGGTGTCTGCTGGTCTTTCTGTCCTCCATCACATCCACCCTGTAGGTTCCCATACAGCACAACACATTTCTGGATTACCACACTCTTTTTGTGTCCCTGATTATCAGAGCTGGCTGCACTGCATGCAGCACTGAAATCCCACCCAAAAACTAGCTTTGAGGTGGTCTGGTTTGAAGATTCAAGCCTTTCAAGAAACATGGAGAACTACACATGATTTTTTAATTAGACAGCCTGTGTCGCCTAAGACTGACATTACCTCTAGCAATGCGTGCAGGTATTTAATATAAACTGCTATGTCCTATCTAGTAAAACCTAGTTCCTGCTGGAGCTTTTCTTCCTTTTGAATCTTTAAAAATAACTTGACAGGTTAGCCCGTTTTACAAAAAGTCAGCAAGTCTGACACCGTACCGTGCCTTAGAAACAAGCGCCTTCAAAAAGAACAGTGCTAAATTTAACTTTCTCAGAAAGTGCTAGCACAGTGCTCCCACAGCTCAGACACATACATGTTGTGCAGTCCTGAAGAGTAGTAGGACAGAGTGGGGCTGGGAGAGCGGGTCTGCTGTCGTGCAGGTTTCACTGTGCGAGGAGGGATGGAAGGACTGGTGGAGGACGGCTTTGAACTCCGTGGTGGGACCGGGGGAGCGTTGAGGAGCCTGCATTCCTCTTTTACCTGTACAAAAGAAGAACATGTAAGCAAGCAGCAAGAAAATCTGGGCAACAGCAGCCTCAACCAGATGAAACACATCTGGTTCTGCCTTGCTCTTTGAAAGGAAATAATTAAAAAGGGAGGAGAGGAGAGAAATGAAAAAATATATACATTTGCAACAGTATGTAGCTGTCAAAGAAGGCCAAAGGAACGCTCTGCCACTGGTAGAGCTACTAGCAATCTTTTTTAGGGCACGTTTCAGCAGTTTGATAGCCACTCATTTAAAAAGTAAAAGAACCTTCCAGTAACACAGAAAATCAGACAGACTGTTCCTGATACTATACATTCTGTAAGCAGCACTTCATTATGCCAAAACTTCATTAGTGTTGTTCATTTAGATGTAATAAACCAAGCTTATGTAATGAAAAGATCTCAATATACTTTGATATTTCCTGACTTACTTCACCAGTGATAGTCAGTCATCCAGCTCTAGGACAATTCCCAGCCTCCCTCCCTCAGGAATAGTACGTGCATCTCATATTTACCAGCTTCTAGATTCAAACTTGGAGCTTCAGACCTTCTGTAGCTGCCAAAGCAGGGCAGAATAAGGCTGTCCAAAATGTAGAAGTGGAAAGGTGTGGGCACAAGAGTCTTTTCAAACAGTGCACCCAGCCAACAGGTCTTCTCTGCGCGACCAGACAACCTTGCAGCTTATAACAGCTGTAGCACTGCTCACCTGAAATTTAGTTTGGTGTGTCTATGTAGGAGCAAAATGTCAGGATCCATCTCCACAGAAAAGACAATGGAATTAAGGACTTAATCTCATCAGGACATATTTGGGAGAGCAGGGCTAGAGGTGAGAAGGCCGCTGAGAATTAGGCTGCCAGGCAGGATTTTTAACGATTCACCACCTGAGCCTGGGCAGGAGGAGACCTCTATGTTCTCCTTGTCTGAAACAGTCTTAGATGCATTAGAAAAGGGAAATTATTTTTGTGTTTGAAAGTTGAAGTTTCTTTTTAAATTTTACAACACTGCAGAACTAAAAGTTATCTTAGCAGTTCTGCAACACATAATTAGCAATTAAAGTGATTTAATTTATTTAAAAACAAAATAAATGTGGAACCTTTTGCAATCCACTTCAGTGCTTTCAAAATGCAACAACATATTTAGTACTTTTGTGAAATGGAAAACTGGGGACTAGGACATTGTAGCACATTTTTTCCTTAATTCAAAACAAGTCAAAATTACAGGAAATGCCCAACAGCATAAAACACTGAAATAAATCTTGTTCTAAGGGTTCTTATTTGCTCTTTCAAGGAAAGGGGAAAAAAATGAATCAATTTTATTCATGTTTGTTATTGAATTCAGGCATAAAACTCTTCAACCATATTTAGTGTTGTGCCCCAAGGACACCTGAAGACTTTTTTTTTCCCCCCAAGTCAGAATAGGCAAAGTTAATACTGAATGCTATTGAATATATATCCATAGGGTTAGAGAGACCATTCAGGGAAGTTCTTGGAGCACAGCAGAGGGTCAAAAACTTAAAATGTTTCTTTCCTGGGAAGACTGAGGCATTCAAAGGTGCCGGCATAACAAACTATGCCAAACTCCCTTGCTGACCTAGATTGCAGATCAGAACGAAGCCATAAATAATACCTGTTTGCAGTCCCAATTGGTCCCTGTCACAAAACTACAATTATAGCTGCCACACACAGCCCCCAGGAAACCCAGCAGAGGAATAAAATGGAGAGAGATTGCAGATTAAACTGACAAGAGCAAGGGGAAGCTTCAGGAAAGCCATGCTCACTAGGTCCAAGAGAATGGCAATGAAATAAATGCGGGAGATGAGTGGAACAGCCATGGTGTGACAGGACAATGACCTCGATGGCTGCTGCTCTTAGCTGGAAATGCTCTTTGCCCTGGAAGCACTAAATGTCACATGGCTGTCAGATACAGATAAAACACATTTGCACTGCACAACCTGAAACTTCTACTCGACACTGAGCTCTCTCATGCTCCAACCCTCCCTTCCTGGGACCTAGGAATGGTGACCCGTTTCCAATGGCAGAAGGTGCTCTGTTGATTTTAAGACCTCTGCTCCTTTTCCTTGCTGCCAGCCCAAGCCCTGCCAGCACCACCTGGGCCCTGGGGTGTCACTGCTGAATCTGGGTGTCACGGTGCCCATTGCAGTGACCAGTTCTGAGGCTGCTTGGATAAAACCTGCCCTGTCACCAGTATGACTGTGAGCATAACACAGAGCAGTTCCACGCTCCTCGCCCACAGGAGCCTGAGCTTCCAACATACTCCATCAGGGATGTGCTTTATATCAATCAGGAAACCAGCCTCTGATTTTATGCAAATTAGTGTTTGGGGAATGAAGCAATTACTAATTTACAGGCCTTAATTCAGAGGTTATTCTCCCCTCCTCTGCCTTCTGCCTTCACAATGCTTTGATTTTCTGAAAGGTATTTAGAAAATACACGTGATATATCAGAATGCTTCATCCTGCTGGAGAGAAGAAAACCAGAATAGCTTCTGAAATACCCAGATGTCCTTTCCTGTCCTGCAAACAGCTCCTGGACACACATTTTAAATTTAGTGCAAAAATACAATTGCCAGCCAACCTTTATACAGAAACGCTAAGGAATATCATTCTAGAGGGAGTGATGACTAAACCACATGTTCATTAGCAGCTCCTGAGATCTACTTACTCTATAAATACCTACATGAAAACCATGCAAACATCTCCTCAGCCCCAGCCCACAGACGAATTCTGTAGGTCACTGATACTCACTCCAAAGCTGTTCCAGAAAGCCATAAAAGTGAGTCTAAATTATTATAATCTATGGAAATGTAGGTTTTTAGCTTTATTTTTAATAGGGCTACACCCCCTGCCCACTTTTAAATGCAAGTAATATCTTTAGCAGAAGTTATTTCTCCAACATGGCTAGAAAGCAATACCGAAATTGCTGACAGCACTCACACATTACCTCAGTAATGTAAGACACACATGACAAAATTGCACACTTTCCAGAATAACTCTAATGGGCAACATACACATCTACCCCAAACATCAACCTGCTGTCCCCAAAAGGGAGTCACTATGCCATGGAGATTCCCCAAGTATAAGGGTCCACACCAATGCTGTGCAGGTGCTCCACAGCTCTCCCAGCACCCCACTGCCCACACCTCAGGGATGACATAAGACCCTCATGTCTCAGGTGTGACCCGGGCAGTCGGCACTCCCATGGCACAAGGGCTGCCCTCACCTTGCTGTGGGGGCAGCCTTCCTCCCCCACCACCCACTCTCTGGCACTGCAGCACTCCTCTGACCCTGTGCAGAAGCAGTTCAGCTCACAGAAATCAGCAGGAAACTAATCATTTTCCAGATCCAGACCTGGCTGCCTGCCCAGGCACAGGAGTGCCAGAGCCAGCACAAAAGAGAAGCCAGGACGATGTGTCTGGGAAAGTAGGAGGAGGAGGTGGAGGAGGGTGGGACCAGCCCCACACCAGTTAACGTCAGTGTAGGCTGCCAGGGAGCCTCATCCTGATATGGTGCTGCTGGGCACTCGTCCAAGAGTCCGGACAAAGTGTCAGTGCATACCTGACCTCAGAGGCAAGGAAGTGCTCTTGAGTTCCTGCACTTAACATCGCACGTAAACACTTTGCTAAGAAGACATAATGGCTTGCCCTTCCTGGCTGCTCAAGCTGCTGCATTTGCTTTTTTGGGGAAATTTTGGTGGCACTTTCCAAGGGCTGCAGTTGGGCATTTCGTGCCTGCATGGTGTCCTCCTCCCCTCTCCTCGCTGCACCTCCCCAGGAAGCACAGAGCCTGGCCAGGGGCATCCCCACGGAAACCCACTGCAGGCTAACCCACCATGAATGAACACAACTTAGCTTTCAACCAGGTTGTGACCTGACTCATGAGGGAAAGGCTACAGCCAACACTACTGGACTGTTAGATGGCAGGAGGAAAGGTATGGGATCATCATGATTTGCTGCAGTTTGGTCTCAAATTAGTCTTAATTTACTGTACAGCCATGCTCTTGCAATCACCACAGGACTTGTAAGCGGAATGATATTTTTTTTTACATTCCAGAAAAACCCCTGCAAAACAAATTTGATAAATAATGATATCCACCAAGATTCATGTGATATAAGTATGTATCATTGACATTTTGCTAAAGACTCCTAGACAGTCTTTCCTGGGGAATCTTCTTTTCTCCTTTCTTTTTTTTTTTTATTTTTCAATAATGTTTAGGACTATGTCAAGAGAACACATAACGGGTGGATTCTCCAGCCAGGCCACATAAGCTCCTGTTGATAAAACATATTTGCATTTTTTCCTCCCAAGTCTCCATGACATTTCAGATTTGGAGAAGTGATTTCTCCCATGAATTTTCATTAAAAACCTTAGGGCAGGAAACGTGCTCTGTTTAAAACTGAGTTCTCTAGAAGGCTCATTTATCAGTTCTACAGAGTTCCTATTTAAACGTATTTTCTTTCAGTAAGCAGTTCTTACAGAGCGATTAGTTCAGGTCTAGTTTGATAAAGTTTCCTTGAGGACAGTGCTACAATATTCTTCAAAATCTGCTATAGGCTCATAACAGAGAAGACAATCTCTCATTAACAAACACTTCAAATCTGTAAAAATTCTAGCTGTTCTCATTATCAGAGCCTGTTAATTGAAGACACACTAAGGTCATCTGAGGCAGTTCCAAGTGGGGTCATGCCCCACACACTCTGGCCACAGAAAATATGAGAAAACATGGGGGTCATGTGGTGAGATGATGTGGAAAGCAAGAGAATGAAGTACACTCAGCAATTCTTAGACCTTGTTTGTGTGAGCAAAAAACCCACAATAAGTATCACCTCAAAGTATCAGGATTAAGCTACTAGATCAGAAATGTTAAATATACTCCTGTGATTTTTAAGACATGACTTACACACAGTAGGAAACTAGCTGAACTTGCACATCTTGCAAAGTTTGACTGTTCCCTTGCCCTGTATGTGCCCTTCCCCCCTCCACCAAGTATTCCCTAAAACAATCTGCATGCAAACTCTTCACCACCTAAAAAAAGAAACAAACAAACATAAATAACCCTGACTTACTGCTTCTGATTTGGGAGGCACTGGAGGTGGAGGTAGGGAAACATCTGAAGACTTTGTGGTTGTTCCGATAGTTGCAGGCACAGGAAGAGACGCGGTACCACACTTTGATCGGAAAGATCCTCTGTAGTTGTCACACTTGTTCTTCTCACTTAGCGAGCAAGAGAGAGGCTGATCACCACCCTTTCCAGACCCTTGGTCCAACCAGAGCTCTTCGTAAGGAAGTTCTGGTTTCGTAGGCAGAAACATCGATTCTTCGCTAACTTCAGGGAAAAGGTAATCACTGCTACTGTCCCCCGACTCCTGGTACTGGAGAGCATCGTGAGAGAACAGGGCCCACTCGTTACACAAGTCCCTGCAGCCGTGGAGGTTCACCTCGCTATTCCCATGCAAGTTGTTCCCATAGACGCAGACGGAGAGCCGGTGGAAGGACTGCGTGAGCTCGTCCCGCGCGTAGCTGAGGGAGTTTGGCACGTGGCTGTGCCCTGTGCACCGGCTCTTCTTTGGGCTCTTGCAGTCGTCGTTCCAGTCAGTCTTTACATCTCGCACGGCACGGGAATACTCGTCTATGTCAAACTGTTCCTGGCATATATTAAACCAGTGCTGGATGAGGGGTTCGTGCCACAGCTCCCCCTTCACCACACTATCAGGTAGAATAAATTTTGGAAGTGTCAAGTGCAAGGGAAAATGCATGGGAATGATTTTGTTTCCACGAAGCACGCAACAAACTACCACAGTCTTGGTCTGAATGTTGACAAACTTGTACCTGTGCCCCTCGCGGATAAAATGCAGGTCATAAGGGTTTCTTGGTGTAGGACTCGGCACTGTCACGTTAACGGGCAGCCTGGTTTTTTCTACTATATTGCGAATCGTGTGCTCACCTTCTTGCATCTGCACCTCCAGTGGGCTGCGGGTGCTGAACTTGCCCTTGCACTGGAAAGGGAGACTGATGCTCTCGTTGGTCCTGTGGTTCATGCAGATGAGGCAGGGCATTTTGCCTCTGCCTAGCTTACTAATTGAATTAAGCTTCCCGATTTTTTTGAAGATGGTGTTGAGCCGTGATTTCTCCTTAGAAGATTTTGCATAAAGGATTTCTGCTTGCCCCATTAAAGTGAGCTCATCCCCAGTACTAAGGGTAATGTTGTAAACTTCAGTGTCTTCATTGCATTCACCTGAAGCTACCTGCAAAATAATAATAAAAAATTTGGTTTTCCCCCATTGAAGGCAATACTTCAAATCACATCAAATCTCTTGAGACAACTTACAAGACTATGTATTGGAAAAAACGAAAGTAACTTATTTGAACAGCTGACTGGTCAAGTGCAAGGTGTTTAACCGGAAGCTCAGCTAAGTAATCTTTTTAAATTGTTCGCCACATTCCTGCATCTTACTTGAGAGGAAAGGGCCATCTGAAACTGCCAAAGAAGACACGAGAACAAGCATTACTATTTTTTAAAGAAAGGGCAAATCCACATATCCCAGCAGTTCAAATAGCCGCTTGTGTCCTACGGCTATGACAGACCACGTCTGGACTCCCTTGGGTATCTTTTCCCCACATCCTAGTTTTTGCTGTTTATTAGAACTTATTTGCCAGGCTCTTGAGGGAAACACACTTCTTTCACCATCTTCAGCTCCCTGAGGAGCAGAAAAGGTGATCTCATCATTACAGATGAAGCATATCCCTTTGATATAATCTTTTCCAGGCTAGGGGGAATGACAGATGACATCTATTCCCTGAAGGAGAAATCAAGAATATTGGTCTATCCCATATGCCTAACTCCCCCCTTGCTCTGCTCTCCTAGTATAGACTTCCTTCCTCATTTTTTGATCATAATTGCAATTTAAGAGATTAAACAACATATGCACAGCCATGTGTGACCCTTTCTAGTATGGAAATTGTACCAGAAAAAAAAACCAACAAAACAGATGTCCAAGGCTCATTTGCTCCTGAAGTTATTTCCTTAAGACTGAAGTAACTCTTTATAGACAAGATTGCTCTGCCTCATATTTGAGTGGTTTAACATGAAAAGCCCTTTTCAGAGACCTAACAGAACCCGCCCAATTATTTGGTAGCAGCAGATTCCTACTCATAAATGAAGGTGCACCAGATAAACACTACTGGTCTGTTATAGACCATTTCATTTGAGAATATGGAACATACTAAAGAAATTGCCAATGAAAACATATGCTAAAATTGTATATCCCTTCCTCACCTCTGAAACCCCTAAAGACTTCATGGACTTGAGTGAAGTTCAAAATCCAGGCTTCAAACCCTGGTATCATCACACAATAGCCACTGCACGAAATGAAAGCTGTAATTTCAGTAAGTTAATAACTGACAAGCGCTGTGCATAATGCTTCCTCTTGCAAGACGTGACCTGCAATTCCCCCGTATTTGCAGAACTGTGATTATCTTCTGCAAGCCTCTCGGAGCAATTGCACAGGCAGCTCAGGCGAGGTGTGCCGCCTTAGCACTTCAGGCTTGGGGTTTCCGGAGAGGAAGTCATTCAAACCCTGAATTATCTAAACACACACTAATTGGTCTAATCCAGGAAACTACTAGGATTTACGGTACATAATACTCATTCACAGTTTGCACCACTGGCCTGACAGCATTTTGAAACACTACGACATGAAAGGAAAGCACATGGGATTTTTTTGCTGGTAACACCCGTGTGACGTTCACTGCTGGTTTCTCTTCAAACTGTCACAGAGCGCTGCATTGGAGCTGCAGCCACATAGCCCTGCCTTCAAGGGGCTGATAAGGGCTGAGGACACACAGGGCTCTGTACCATGCACTCCCCCCCCTTCTCTTTCTGAGAGCATGCTTTCTCTAAGAATATGGTTTCTAGAATCAGTGAGTCTCCACAAATGGCTGCTTTGACAATGCCAGCTACACTGTTGGACTTTTCGCTGGATGCTGCACGATCACAGCTTTTTCTCACTACTTGTGGGACACTGTCCGGAGTGAGGGAGGTGTCACAAGCTACAGCTGTGGGAACTCCTCCTCGGCCAACTTACAGTTCCCTGGTGATTCACAAACAAACAAGCCACTGTAGGAGGAAACGGTGGGTCAGATGTGAAACCACAGAGGTAACTGAACGGCTGAGCTTCACAATGAAGGTCTTGCGGAGCAACTACTTATTACTGTCATCCATTTCAACCAGCCAAATAGCAAATGGGCTTTTAGAGTCCATAGGCATGATTAAAGGCAAAGTTATTTTCAATTAAAAACTCTGAAAAACATTTTCTCATTGTTAAAAAAATATAGTCACAGGATAATTACAGGTGAAATAAGGCTGAATTTAACCCTGGTTGTGTGTATAGACTGGGGAATGAGATGCTGGAAAGGGACCTGAGGGTCCTGGTTGATGGCAAGTTGAACATGAGTCAGCAGTGTCCTGGCAGCCAGGAGGGCCAAGTATGTCCTGGGGGGCACGAGGCACAGCATCGACAGCCGGGCAAGGGAGGGGATTGTTCTGCTCTGCTGTGCTCTGAGGCAGCCTCACCTTGAGTGCTGAGGGCAGTGTTGGGCACCACAATATAAACAAGAGCTCTCTTAGAGAGCATCCAAAGGAGGGCTAGGAGGATGGTGAAGGGCCTTGAGGGGAAGCCTTATGAGGAGTGGCTGAGGTCACTTGGTCTGCTCAGCCTGGAGAAGAGGAGACTGAGGGGAGACCTCATTGCAGTCTGAAACTTCCTCACAAGGGGAAGCAGAGGGGCAGACACTGACCTCTTCTCTGTGTGACCAGTGACAGGATTCAAGGCAATGGCCTCAAGTTGTGTCAGAGGAGGTTTAGGCTGGATAGTGGAAAAAGATTCTTCACTCAGACGGTGTTTGGGTACTGAAACAGCCTCCCCAGGGAAGTGGTCACAGCACCAACCCTGACAAAAGTTCAAGAAGCGTTTGGACAATGCTCTCAGGCACATGGTGTGATTCTTGGGGGTGTCCTGTGCAGGGCCAGGAATTGGACTAGATGTTCCTCATGGGTCCCTTCCAACTCAGTATATTCTATGATATTCTATGAAAAGAAAGATGATGCCATAGTTCTAGTTTAGCACTCTGAGAAAAATACTGTGCTGCATTCTTCCTTCTAAACAAAAATATAAGGTATCAGTTGCTGTGAAAAATTATAATAAAAACTGTAAACGTGAAATTAAAAGTCTAAGACAGCACAAATTTATCCATTAAATTCTACTATGGCAATGTTAAGACTGCTGATACATTCCAGCAGGCTGATTATATTTTAAAATTGGTGGGTAAATGGCAGGTAAATACGTGTTCCAGAATATTAGCAAAAAAGATATACCATACATATCATATATCTCTCTCTCAATACACATAACAGTGCACAGATATCGCTCAGCTTTTGTTTTGCAGATTACAAAGCTAAATGATCCTTACTTTGTCCTTGTAGCAATGACATAGAAATTCAGACTTGCTCTGTCTTGTTCACTCAAACATTTCACTTTATCAACGACCACAAAACTTACAGAAAAATCTATAAAGAGCCATGGACTTTAGCTGGGCTTTACAGTGCCTTTGGTGAACTTCTCAGGGTCTCCAGAAGCCCAGGATCAGTCATGCAGAGCACTTCCTCAGAACAGATGGGACAAGAGGAAATGGCCTCAAGTTGCACCAGGGGAGGTTTAGATTGGATATCAGGAAAAATTTCTTTACAGAAAGGGTTGTCATTCACTGGAACAGGCTGCCCAGGAAAGTAGTTGTGTCACCATTCCTGGAAGCATTTATAAGACATGAAGACGTGGCACTTAGGGACATAGTTTACTTGTGGACTTGGCAGTGCTGGGTTAATGGATGGACTTGATGATCTCAAAGGTCTTTTCTGACCTAAATGATTCTATGGTTCTATGCCAAATAGTACACTTATAGACAACATGAAAGTGCATATCATAAATTATTCCTAGAAGGCAGAATGGGTAGCCCCACACCAGACCCATCTCCCTCTACCCTCTAAGCTTTCAGCACCGACCCAGCAGGATTTGCATCTTCACAGCCCTGCTGAGAGCACTATCTGGGCACCCTCTGCTTCCCACTATGCAATTGCTGGCAGGGCGTAGCAGAGCCCTACACTATTTCAGACACTTGGACCTGCTAGTGGCAGGTCCCAGCTGGCGGGTGTGACACAGCATATCACTGGTGTATGATGGACAGAAGACAGCAGTGCAGAGTGGCAGAGTTAAGGTGGTCCAGATCACAGACTAGTGCAGAAAAAATCATACGTTTTTGTGGCAAACTCTTAAAGTCTCATAATAATTCTGGAGAAGAGGTAATGCTACAGAAGGCAGAAAACACCCAAGAAGCTTTTACTCAGCTGCATCACATATCCAAGGAGGGCTTTATACATTTTAACAATAATGTTTCATGCATTTTAAGAACAACTCCTGCAGTTTTACTTTGCACTCGCCCCTCTTTTGCTCCTCCCAGCCAGTTTTCATTGGTAACAGGTGAGAATAACCAGCACTCCCAGCTTTGTGAAAGAGGCAGTGCCTGCCACACTACACTCCAAAGCCATCTGGGAATCTCTAGTAGATGTTCAAGCTGAACAACGAATGCAGAAGACCCAAAGAACCAGAACTTCCTCCCTGTTGTACTTGCCTTCTCCCTTCCCACTGCCAGATGTTCATCCATACTGTCTGTTCACTACTGATGCCAGGATGCTGACCAGAAAGGTTACAGGCACACAGACACCTTACCAAACGTACTGCAAAGCAGCAGTGGGTTAAGTCACTATAATATTTTATATTTTAAGACTCACACAATTTCAGTAACATTGAAAAGCCAATTGTAACTCTTGCAGAAGACAGGCATCAGGAAAGCAATGAACGATTATTTAGGAAACATTCTTTTGGAAAAGCTCAGGTATACTCTTCCTTTTGCTTAAGGAAAGGCTAACTTGGAATAATAGATTTTGGTAACACCTGAGTCAATATGCTGCCTTGGACTCCAATTGTTCTAATTTGTTATAGTTTGAAGCAGAAGTCTTCAATTACTTGGACACATATGAATACCTCCATAAAAATGATTTGTGGCTTTATATTGGTTGGTGTACCTGCTAGATTTTATTAGAATAATGCAAGCTTTGCATTCATTTTAAAAATACAATTAGGATTTTTTTCTTTTGGTAGAGCTCTCTGTAACTGTGAGGTCTCTGATTCATAGCTGCAGCGTATGGTTTATACTATTAGAGCCAAGGGACCAATCACAGCACTACACATATGTTTAACAGATATCTAAACTAGATATATATTTTTTTTACAGGTCACAGAAATGGAAAAAGATTTTTAAAAAGTAAAACAGAGTCTTCAGAAGAGCTGTTAGCAGACAAAAAAACGAGGAAACTTTTCCAAGGAAGTTAGCTAAATTCAGTGAGACAGTTATCCCATTTTTCTTATATAAGTATCTATTTCCCAAGACAGAATCAGCAAGTAAAAGTCTTCATGCTAGCATACATGTATTTCTCTCTGGGACAAGAGAGACTTCACCTAATTGCTGCATTAACAGCTGGCTTCAATGCTCTTTAAGGATGTCTCATATAAATCAGTGTTCTAAAACTGCCCCAAAACGTGGCAGGTAACACCGCAGAGCTGTAACATGGAGCATCTCTTTATGTGGGACGTCAGGAGCCACTGAGGCAATGGCACTTGCCATGCAGGCTCCTTTCAGAGCAGGACCCGTCTTACAGGTACCTCAATGTAGGCACGCAGCAGCAGCAGCAGCTCTGCTTCCTCTGCTTCTCTCTTACTCAAGCCACCCACCTTTTTCCAGGAGGAAAAGAGGCAGCCACAGCACTGCACTGCCAACGCAAGACACTGAGGTGTCGAGCCTGTGTGTACCGGGGGCAAAGGGGAAAAAGAAGAAAAAACCCCAAACCTCTTGGATCTGAGTCTTGCTGCTTCGTAAGGCTGGCATCAAGCCACGAGGCCACTAAAGCACTAATGCTTGAGGTGAAGTATTATGAATTGCCTGAAAGTCTGGAGCCAAAACCTACACACCACCTCATTTCAAGAAAGTCACTACTGCAGCACTTAAGAATGTCACTGTAGGCTATAACCAACTATATATGTGCTTTATGGCAACTCAGGGTGAGTTTATCAGAGGCATTAGAAGTACAATCAGGAGATCAATTTTGCTCCACTGTACTGCACTAACATCTGCCAAAAAAAGAGAAAAAAAAGGAAAAGAGCAAAGTTTTCACTACAGATTTCTTTCTGCCAAAATGCACACTGTATGGGCCAACATGGTTAAATCATTGTGAAGAGAGGATTACATAAAAAAGATGAACAAATCAGGTATCAAAAGTTCACACCAGTCATACAATGTCTTTGATGGGTAAGAAAAGAATCATTTTAAGGCTAATTCAGTCACCCACCTCTCCATTTGGGAAAGTGTCTGCAAACAGCTTCACAGACTCTCCAGAGAGACCAAGTGATGTCTTCAGGACAAAAATGTTATTCTGGAAGATCTAAAGGGTCCTGCAACACTAAGCAGGCTGGTTTTTAGAGTGAAGGAATTCACAGCTTGTCCAGTGTTCAGTCTATCAGACAATACTGCTGGTTTTTTAAGAGAACTTTTTGTGAATTGACCTCAGTATGATGTGGGGGGTTTGTTCCTTTTTTGTTTTTAAGTATTAGTGCAAATAGCTTCGTGGGTGTTTGTATACACTGCCATCTGTATGGGACCAGAGCAGTTGAGAGCAGAAATCTACTGCTGTTGCTTCAGCAAAAGATAGGGCCCTGGGGTAGCTCAACCTTCTTAGTATTTTGTTCCTAGTAATAGAGAATCAAAAAATTCTCATCTTTGTAGCATAACGCTGTAACATAAACAAAATCTTCTTCAATTATGCACTGAATATTAATACAAAAAAGGTTCTCACCTATCTGGTCAGCAAAGAAAGGACAGAATACCTCTAATTTTCGATCAGGAACAGATTAAACTATTGACTGAGTGAAATGCACTTATCCCCAGGATGCTCTAAATAGCTGTGCCTGTAGATGCTGCTGGCCACTGCTTGAGACAACCAACGGGGCATCCAAGTGCAGTATGTATGGACAAGAAAGTTACTAAGCACTTTTAGCCATTACAAAAGTTTTATTTAACCTAAAATTTTTTGTTTGCTATTCTGCGAAAAGTGATACCACCTTTCCCTCCTAGCTGCACTTGCTGGCACGTGTTACAGCTGTCCTTCAAATATCCGGCAGGTCCTCAACCCCCTGCCTTGGGACACTGCCCAGAAAGCCTGTCCAGCTGCAAAACCAGGGGGAAGGAAGGGAGAACCATCTCCCCTGCCTCCCCAGGAAAAGGTGACTGATTTTTCCTTTCAACAACTATTACAAGAAGCAAAAATAAAGCAAGCCCCTTGGAAAAGATCTCGCAGCCTGCCGCAGTGAGAAGGCAGCTTGCCGAATGGCGGCGGTAGCTGTGAAATCCTGCTGGAGCAGCCAAGGATTTATGCACAGGAGCAAGGTTCACACCAAGTGGAACCATAAGTGTGGTGTACTGGCACATGCAGGCACACCTCAACAAAAGCACGCAGTGACTGTCTGGTCACCTTGTAACTCTACAGGCTCCTTCTTCAAAAATTCTCCACTGAAGACTTGAGTGTTTGGAACAAGAAAGAATTCCCAGACTTCAGAGCTCCTTCTCATCTTAAGTGCTTCATCAGATATTTTAGGCATTTTTTTTCTTTTTATATCAGATTAGCTACCTTTTGATACTCTCTTCTGAATTTAAACAGGCACGCTGCATTGGACAGAAATCAACTGTACTCAGTATTCCTCCCTTTGCTCTAATCAGCTTGACAGAATCTCTCCAATATTAAAATTTTAGCGTACATAATTCTCTTGCATGTAAAGGGTTATTAAACACTTTAATAAATCCTGCTAAGTTCATTTATTTTTTGGAAGATGATAACCTTGGAATAGACTTCTATGAAACTGGAAAAACTGCCAAGAGGAATACTGCCAAGATAACTGCGTAACTAGGTTAAACCTGGATTATTACTACTGTTATTTACATTAAGGAGTATCACTATAAAACCTTTTAAAAATGGATTTGATATCTAACAGTAAGCTATGCTTATTTCTCAGTTTGCTACATATGACAAAGAGTTTTAAAAACACTCATATTAAACTCAAGATATGGCATTTTATGTTTAAACAAGACTATAGACAAATATTTTTCGCACTAGAAAATCAAAACTGCACATTCTACTGTGCCATTCTCTTGATTTGGTCACTGATCAAATGAGAAATAACAGCACAGCACTGGGTAAGACTAGCAGTCCCAAGGATTTTTTCTGAGCAGAAATGAAATTTTCTTGTTCCCTTGCCTAAAGATACAGAAGTGTTCCAACTTTCTCACGTAGCCTTCATTCATGAAAGCCTCTGTTTTACAGGCTCAGGTTAATGCACAGCACAAATGAAAACAACCTACTGTCTTGCCAGTTGCGAGTCTTTGTCACTGAGTAAATTAACTGATGAGCTCTTACACTCACACCTATAAAAATCGTGAACTAGCTGGTGTCTTCCAACAGTAGCAGTGCAAGAAAGAGGAAAAAGCCATTAAAAGGTTGCTATACAAAGCCCATCTTGATACACATAGGACCAGGAAGCTCCAGACTGGTTTTGCACCAGCAGTATCAGCCAGTCTCCCCTGTAGGGTACACAATGTGGATCTACACCATTGCACCCCAGCTCTAGGATGCTCTTCTACCAGTCTGAGATGGTGTCGCTGCTCAAACAAACCAGATAAGCCTGAAGACCACTCTGCTCTCATGGCAGAGCTGACCTACCTTGTGCAGTGTCACACATGTAGGCAGGACAAAAAAGAACAAGCTGTGTCTTCAGTGCTTCATGACACTGCGCTGCAGCGTGTTTGGTGACAGCAGACCCTCTCGTGGGATCAGTGACCCTTTGATGAGCCCAAGAGCTGTGCACATGCAAACACATACACATGCACACAGAGAACAACTGTGTCTTTTTTTTTTTCCTTATTTTATTCACAATGCTATTTAGCTGCAGTAATTTTGAGACAAGCAACCCCATCATTTCACCCTGCACGCTCTCTGAGAATGAGGCTTTCTGGAGAGGGATTTGAGCAGCTGCTGCTTAGCAGAGAATGAAATTCAGACTGCTGGAGGGGGAGGAGAAAGGGGGCAACAAACAACATTTGTTTAAAATCTGGCAGGAGCATCCTAATTAGATGAATTATTGAATGGATCATCAGGATTGCTCCCCAAAGTGCCATAGGGCAGGAGAGCCCTTAGACGACATGTTGATTTAAGACTGCAAAAAGGATCCCGAAGAGCACCATCACCCAATGTGGAACACTAAAAGCTCATTTGTCTCAAAAATCACACTTCCCACTCAGCACCACTACTCACTTGCCACGTATATAAAGGTTGTAACAGTTAATCATTTAGACAGGGATAAATATTTATTCAGGGACTACCTTAACGTTGAATGTTATTTCCTCCATGACGTAAACTCGTTCAGGAAATGCTTTAGCCACCTCCTCCACACTGTTAAAATACTGCACTGGCTCCTTAATATCTCGGTCTTGTTCCAGCAGCTTAAACTGCCCTGAAAACAGATGATAAACAGAAGAATTGTAAGATATTTATACTGGACAACTGTCACTGTGGCAACTGCTGGCTCAACTTCTTCACCATTTTGCTCGGTCAATTTTTCCAGTTATTAGCAACCAAACAAGAAGACGAAAGATTGTAGAGTCTCCTGAACCTGCCATGTAAGACACTCACCTTCACTGGCTCAGAATGAAAAGAACATGTGGCAGCCAAAGTGAAATTAAAAAAGATTGGTTTAACACATGCTCTCTAGAAATGGTAAATAAGTAAGGAGACATTTGCATTTGTGTACTTAATTCAGTGTCATAGTATCTGTACAGATAGCACTTTTGAGCCTTTAATATTGAAAGTTTTACAGAAAGAAACCACACCCATTACTACAAAAGCCCAAAACAATAAACATAAGGTGTATGGGTTTGATTTTAGCATCATCAAACAGCTATTAAACATGGTAGGCTAAAACCCTTTTACCCCTGGGCTTCCCTAAGAATGGAACAGCATCTAACTTTCCTTAATCATAAACTAAGCTCTTTGAGAACTTTAGCTAACATAAGATACTAAACCGCACACATTTAAAACTCTTTTGAAGGTGTCTGCCTTCAGAAGAGCATGAGAAAGAAGTGTTTCTTGCTAACTTTACCACCTCCAGCATGAAAACTTTGGCTATTTTCTATGTCTTGTAAAAGGCAAGAACTAACATGGAGGGAGCCACCCCAGGCAGACCTGCCAGGGACAGCCAGGCACATCAATCACCTATGTGCACCATGAACACAAAGTTTAAGAACTTTATTTTATAAATACAGAGATAAGAAAAGCTTAGACAGTTTACTGTTTGCATGACTTAAGCTTAAAATCAGTGGAGTCTTTCCAAATTTAGAAATGGTAACTACTACTAAGTTAAAGGCTGGTCTCAGCAAGACTTGATGTAAGAAACAACTCCAGAAAATGAGAAAAAGGTGGAATAAAATCTATGGTTGGTGCCACTCCTGTAAATCACATTTTAAAATTTGCAATGCATGCAGCCACTGGATTATTGTTCCCAAGTAGTGCTCAACTTCATTTAAATACATCCAGTACATGAGGATGTCAGCCACCTACAGAAATATTTTCTCACTCCTTCAGCATTCTTGTGCTCAACACCCTGCTGCCCCTTTACATCCCATCAGGCTTGAGACTTCTATGACACGTTTGGAGAATTCACCCACACTGAACTATTTCAAGCCACACAACAGCAGAGGAGGAAAGGAAGGCAAACTCAGCGAGCCCTGACACCCCATGAGAGAGAGCTGTCCCACCCCCCTGCCAGGTATGTGCACACACGTGTGCCCACCTACTCAAACACCCCCCAGGAGAGGTGCCAGAGCAAGAGGCTCAGCGCTGCTGCCCATCTCCAGCACCCGCTGTCAGGGGCACGCACCCTTTTCAGTATGCTTGAGTTCTGTGGTTGTAACCCCGAATATCAACTTGCAAGGCAGAGGACTTATGTTCTGTCTTTCTAAAGTGATCATGGTAACTTTGAACTATTATCAGCAGGGTAACTACAGATGCTGGTACTTCTTACTGCAGGACTCTATTTTTCCAGTCTTTTAATAGCCTTCACCATGCTTCTGAAATCAGTTGAGTTTTCCCAACTTCGCGTCTGCTTCAGGACATGCTATGATTTGAAGTTCAACCAAGACAATTCATGTACTTTGGAGACCAGCACTGGGGTAGAAGCCACAGGACCTTTGGTCTGACCTGAGGAAGCCCTTCCTAAAGTGTACCACAGCAGGAATGGCTTCTCTGGGTCAGACCAAAGGTCTGCCTCATGCAGCATCCCACCTTAGACAGGAGTAAGCGACAGCTGTGTAAGGAGGCTGGACTTAAAGCACAATTAGCAATACCACCCACAAGCTCCTTCGCAGCTCTCAGAGGAACTCATGGCTGAAGGATGCCCAGAACAGGGAAGAGGTTTTGGGCTTAGTAGCTCCAGAGGTTTTCTTCCCTGTAAATTTGTTTAATTGCTTACTGAAGGTATCTAAAACTTTCATTGTAGACATAGCCCCTTATCTTGAAAAATTTTGGCAATCTCTTTTCCCACAAACTTTAAAGTACCTCTGGGATTAAGACTACAAATTGTAGGAGTGATAAAGCTACATCGGGCAGACAGCATGGGTAGCCACAGGAAACCTGACAGCAGACAAGCATTTGGAAAAATGCTTCATATACTCAATAGAAACATGCCAGCATACTAAAGCTGAATTCCTCAGCCTGTCCACTTTGAGCCCATTTCGGAGCAAACCAATAGAAGGGCCAGGCAGCCAACACCTTTGGGCTAAGGAAATCTGAAAAATTAGCAGGGAGCTGCTCAGTTAACTGATGCTGGAAAGTTTATTGTGACTGATGCCAAGGCACGCACAGAGAGTTGAAGAGAGAACCGTGCTTTTTAATCCCCAGTCTGTCACAGACCATGCAAGTCCTCTCTCTTTTCAGGATTTCCCTGTCAGCCACAGCCTAACCAAGAGGAAGATGCACTCCCCAGCTGCACAGGTCCTTTCCCTCACAGGAAAGCCACTTTGCTTCAAAAGAAATTCAGGAGTGGGGGGACCTGAGTGAAGTCAGGTGCCCTCCTACATGGAGTCAGCACATGCCAGGACATCATGCGGCAGCAGCAGAGACTATGAGCTGCACCAGGGAGCATTCGACAGCACAGAAAAACCACTACTCTAGAGCACAGAGCCACTAACTGTACTTCAGACAGTCACTAAGGGCAAGATGCTCTTACATTTAACAGATGTCGCACAGTGTTCCTCCACCACGAGCTGACTCGGGGCTGTGCCTATTCTCGACTGTTATCCTCTTTGCCTACTGACACAGCCATTGGGATGCAACCCTAACTGATTGGCCAGTTTGGGATCCAAGGGTCTGATCTGCAGGATTCCTGGCTGTGGCTACCATTGGAGGCAAGCTGTGATTAGAGTTTATAATGACAAAAAAAACCCCAAACCCAAACCACAGCAAGTTTAAGTCATCTCAGACAGATCTAAACTCAGTGGAGTTACTTCTGATTTAACACTCTGTGCTTATGCACAGAGCAGAGGTGAATAAGACACTGCATGGAAGCTACAGTTTTTTGAAACTGTGATATAATGCAGTACTAAAATTTTGCTAGTTCAAAAAGAAATTGAGAACTCTCACTTCAGAGTGGGAACTGAGTTGGGCACAGTAACAAAGCATGAATTCACAAGAACGAGGAAGGAAAACAAAATACTGAATAGTAATACATGATACAAACAATACTCATCCAGCCCTTTGAATGAGACAGTGGTCTTTAATTCTAGGTTCTCTAGTTACTCTGTTTGGAAGCATAATAATACTATTTTTCTATGACTGTTATGTATTTAACAACAGTCAATCTGGCGGCAAGACAGGGCCAGTTACTCCTTGCAACCCGAAGTTCTACAAAAAAAGTCCCAAATTCCTCATCACAGAACAAATGCTTTAGGCTGTGTGCAACTGGGAGCAGAGTCTGCTCCTTGCTGCAGAATTACACATTCCTGCAAAAAAAAAAGGAAAAAAGAAAAAAATAAAGGAAAAAAAAATCATCATTGGGCGCTTTGGTTCGGTACAAAGCGACGCTCAGAGCTGTCTGTGTCGCTATCTGTGCCATCCTCCCCATCCTTCAGCCGAGCCTCACAAACACAAAGCCGTCTGTGCCCTCACTGCTAATAAGCAGCAGTTCACGAGGAGGTTGACGACAGAGGAGTACACACAGATCCCAAAGCACAGAATAGAAGGGCAGCATTAATCTCTGCCTGTTACGAAATCAAGAAGTATGCTGTGCATGGAAGCTGTCAGGGCTAGAAGTTAAACTGCCTCTCCCTTGAAAAAGATGGGTTTATAACTTGAGATTTTCTATAGGAAGTTTTTAAAAATTTACTTGCTCATTGAAAAAAGCGGACTTTTTTTATTGGAAGGAGAGAAAGAAGGGCTGAAGAGGAGCCTACAATACACATTTGAACCAGATGTCAGCAACTAACTAACTAACAGGGAGGAAGCAGACAGTTTCTTACTATGTTTCTCCCTGGTCTCTATTCAAGCCTCCATAAAAAACAAAGACAGCACAGCTGAAACACAAGTTTAATGGACATAAGTATGGCTTGACTGCACGTTAAAGTGGAATTTTATTACACTTTGCAAGGGGCACAATTTCATTGGGAGACTTTACAAAATTGACAGCAAGCTTGAACAAACTACAGGGCAATTTCACTGTGTGTTAATTAGGAATTTAACAAAAAATAAAGAAAATATAAAGCTAAAACTATACTTTTATAGAAGCTTATCCCTCTCTCTCTCTTACTAGCACAAAAAGAATAATGAAATGTTTCTGTAGTAAATCAGAGAAGGTTCAGAAAGATCAAAGATTCATAGTGCCTGCACAGTCCACTGAGCAGGTATGGCTATTCCTCTGCAGCCAAATGCAAGGGAGAAATGAACAACTACTGCAACCTTTACAGCTCTTTATCTTTCTGTCTGGCCTCTGGCAGGCACAGTATTGGAACAGTTTCATCCTAGTATATATTATCTCTGTAGATTATGAATTCTTATTTCTCTGTGAAGGTCCTTACAGCAAAGACAGTAAATCTACTACTGGTGGAAATGAGTCTGGAAAGCTAAAAAGGCAAGGAAGGACCTAAACCAATGCTTATTCTCCAGTTTATGAAGGCATTTATTAAAACCCATTAGGAGCAGGAAGATCAGTCTATCTTCTTTCTTGCCCTGGAATGGCTGTGAGCAGGGGCATTAATCAGCCCTTTCTGTCTCAGCTTCTGCTGCTTCCACTGCTTAGGTTCTTGCAGGCTTACACACATTCCTAACTCCAACCCAGCTCATACAGGTTATTTCTGTGATGCAAGATCCCCTGGTTTTCGCAGTGACTTACCCCTTACCCTCAAATAGCCCAGCAGTTTCCAACAGTCCAGAATGTTTCCAAAACAGAAAAATTCATTCTGTACAGTGTCTGCACTGTGCCTAGACCCAGGCAGTCTTTATCTATGGCAGGCGTTCACAGGCTGCACAAACAGTCAAGTTTTCATTGATAAAAAAGCATGAGAGCACATTTATGCTCATACACCAAAAAGAAAATCTGGAAGATTAATTCTGCTAAAAAAAAATGCATGTCATCAATAGGAAACATGGAAGGTCACTGAAACATATGCTCAGCTGTGTTAGCTGCTAAATGTTTCTCCAAGGAGGCAGGAGCTGTATTGTCTTTCAGCAGCTTTGATTATTTAGTAGGTCTCCCAGCCCTCTATGAGACTGTATGCAAGGCCCAGTGCTTCTCAAGAATGTGCAGACGGCACAGCAGGGTAGCAAAAGTACTGCAGAGGTTTATGTTTCATGTTGTTTGTTGACTGCTGACTGCATTTTAGTATTTCAAAGAACTGCAGAGCTACTCAAAAAGGAAAGGCTCTACCTGCCAGAATAACATCATTTTGGAAAAAGACAGTTCTTGCCTACATTTTTCAGCGTTCCTTTGCATAACAGTGATAGCAAATTACTTTGTTTTTCTTCACAAAATGATGATCCTTGATATAACTGGGCAGAGCTGAAGAGCATAAGCCAAAAGTACACTTCAGCACACATCGTTCTTAGATGGACCTGAACAGTCTTTATCTGACTGTGTACACAACTCTCCTCAATGCCTGACACAGATATAAATTCATTTTAGTGGAGGAGGATGGAAGGAAATCTCAGTTTATGGTCTCCCTTGTCAGCCCATCAACTAGATCACACGGTAGAGCTATTTCATCCCTAACTAATCCTTAGACAAGGTAGCCAGTCAAGAGTGAGCATGGCAAACCAAAGACTCTAAAATAATAGATTAAGCTATAATCATAACACTTCAGCCTACCTTCAATTAAAAAAAAAAAGTCAATTTTTATTTAAATTGACACTTGCCAATATGTGTTTGCATAGAACCTAAATGTGGCATTTTGTTGCTGCAAGAAGCATTGTCCTACGTGTTGTCCTACGTGTCCTAAGTGTTGTCTAGATGGCTGTAGCTGTCTAGACCTGAGAAAAGGAAGAACAGAAGAAGAGCCCATCACAATCTTTGACATAGCTATCATGTGCCTAACTGGCACCACGATGTAAAACTAATACTGAAGCTCTTTCAGGGACCTATCACTAAGCCAATGTGAAAGGGCGTGGCAGACATGCAGAAGTAATGGTGAGTGGGAAATAAATGCCTTGCTTCACTTTTGTCATTTTCCAGCTTGTTGAAAGTGAGCATTTGTTCCCAGCTCTCCAGAGGAGAGAAGAGAGCAGGCATGCTCAGGTCCTCTGGAGCAGCAGAACCCCACTGCAGAGAGAGAAACTGCAAGTGTAAATGGAATTACAGAACGCTGTTTTTAACAGCAGGAGCAGATGGTAGTCCACAAATGGACCAGTGCAGGCAGGCTCACTGCCCACAGGGAAGACAGGAAAGTGAATCACCTGCTCTGTTATCTCACGGCTCTCCACTGAAGTAGCTACTGATTTCATCTCAGGTTGGGATGTGGCAGCAAACTAACATGGATGCAGTGCCGTGGTAAGTTCAACCCCTCAGTCAAAGAAAGAGCAAGATAACCCAGCGGCACAGGTTCATCCCCATCTGCCACACCGATGGCTTCTGAGAGCTGTGCAAAAAATGGCTTGGGGACAGAGAGGATATTTTTTGGAGTTATTCATGAGAACTTCTTTGTTTATTTTCACACTGTAGCCTGCTGAAAGCATACAGGAAACTATAAAAGGGTGGAGAATACAACAGGAAAATACACAAGTATATCTTTGGTGCACAGCTTCCAAAGGATGACAACTGGGACACAAACTAGAAATGCTACGATTGATTCTTAAGGCATAATCACCTTGAAGCAGCTATAAGAAACCAAAATATTCCTTCTGGTTTTCTAAGAACTGCCTGTCAATACTTCTTCTTGAGGAGACGGGTGAAGAAGAGGACCTCCTGTGTCCCAATCTGTATCCAATCTTCTGGAAATTTTGGGAATGTATTAAAAAAACAGACGGAACATGAACTAGAGACAGATCTAAGTAAACATGACACAAATAGAATTCATCAAGTGTACTGGAGCTAAACTTATGGCACTGCAAAGCAGAGGGCAAGGCACAAAGGCACATTCAGTCATCAGATATTGTGTAACACTTCATGGGGAAGGAGCCCTTCAGAATGAATAGTTTTACTTCTTGGAAGTATTACGAATATTTTGAAGCCTTAAATGCCTTTACTCCTCACTGTGTCATGTCTGTGGCACAAATACCCAATCAACCAAGAGAGAACGAGTCAGGCATCACAACCTGGCGAGACATGTCGAAGCAGAGCATCAGCCCACTGACACATCACCTGTGCGTATGCACAGACACCATCTGAGAGATCAAGGAAGGGAATCCAACCAAGTTTCCCACACAGCAATGCAATGCTTGCTAATCAAACCCTCTAATCCTATGCTGGCAAAGCAAAGGGGATGGTACAGCCTAGCATTCTCTTTTGTCTTATCTTACTTTTATGATTCGTAAGTAGCATAACAAAAAAAAAAAAAAAAAAAGATTCTGTTGGCAGCATAACAAAGAAAAATCAGTTCAAATGGTGACTGATGATAGCTTAAAGCAGATTTAACTCACAGATATTGCAAGAGAGGGAATTTTAGGTTACAGATGATGTAAAAAGACAGACAGGGAAAACAAGCGTAACCTCCAACCTTTGTTTCAGAAGTTATTATCATCACAAATACAAGATTACCACAATGAAATGTTCCATTTTACAGGGTCACATGTTTTGAGTGTCTGGACTGTAAGTTAACTAGATTTAACTTACTGGGTTATCATCGATCTAACCTGTAATTAGCATAATTTTCTTCCTTTCCCATGTGCTTCCAGCAGACATGAAGAGTATGTTCCATAAGCAGTGTGTTAGTTCACACGCTCAGTTGGCCATGCAGAGGACTCTTGATGAGTACCACACTGTCTGACTTTCTTAATTACTGTTAACAAAAGCTGTGGTAAGTTTCCTGTTGAAGAGTAAGAATATAAAGACATACATATGAAGATGGGATGCTCTCCTGGTGAGTATCAGCACTCACCCTGATCACAGCCCAAAAAGGGATTGAGAGAAAGAGAGAAAAGTTATAGAAAGCCCAACTAAACCAACCCAGAGCTCGCATGAAACAGTACTGAGGTGACTACATTTTACAGCAGCTGCCCGATGACAAAAAGCTTTCCTTGTGTGTGTAGGAGCAGCGTTCCCTTGGTACTGGAGTGGACAATACCTACGCAGATCTCAGTTATGACCATGTTTAATAGTCACTGAAAGCTTATGGCTCCCACCTACTACAGCAGCATCCAGGATCCTTAGGAGAACATCCAATGGAACTGCCTGCCACGAGAGAAGAAGACTTGATAAGATGGTAACGACAATTTAATCTCTCACTTAGGAGTAGCCTCTAGGAAAAACTACCAGTAAAGAAAATGAGACAGAACAAAAGGGGAAAAAGTACATGGTTACAGTTCTTACCACATTTTGAAACACTTGCATTACTAAGTTAATACATTGCTTTCACTTACACATTAACACTGATCTGGTACTAAAAATCAACCCTAAAAGAGCAGAGATCCAGCCTAAATATGTCAAAGCAAACTGAACATCAAACCTTGCACTGAGTGGCAGATAAGACCCTTAAAAGTACCTTACAGTGCTCTGCCCATAGATTTTTCCATTTTAGTGAAAGACATCACATACCTTTAAAAATAAGAAGCAACAACAGACCTAATCTGCCTTTGGACCTAGTCATAGCTAGGTGATCTCCTCCCAAATCATCAGTATACACTCATCCGAAAATACACATACATTAAACAAACAGGGTTGTCTACAATAGATTAACATTTAATTAAAGCACAGAAGAAAGCTGAGATGAGAGTAACAGAATAAACTCCTGGTTAACATTTGAAATTAATATTACTAGTTTCAAGCAGGCTCAAACAGACTATGTTAGAGAACCTGTTAAAGGTTAGCCAAGCACGCTGGGATTTTGTATCACAGCTGTATCCAAATATTCTACCTTTATACCATGGATTACTCACCTTCTTAAAACTGATTTCAGAAGAAATTATGAATGTCTAAGGTTTCCTCCTCAATGCTGACAGAGAAAATCCCTTTTCCTTTTATTTCAAAACAAATTTGTGATTAATAATTTGGAGAAAACACAATAAAATGCGTTCCTGTGGGCTGATGCCTGCACCAGCAACATTGCAGTTGTAGTCCATGATCTGCACGGGCATTATGCACTAAAATTACCTAATGAGTATAGAAACCCATGACATCCTTCCCTTGCCTCAGCAGATGATTCCTCACAGAAAATCCACAGAGGAAAAAAAACCCTTTTTTCCCTTTCACTCTTGCCATTTTGCTTGCTAAACAGTGAACTTGAGTTTCTTGTGCAAATGAAGTGTCAATGAAAGAAACTGGAGTATTTTCTGAGGGCAGCAATATTTTAGGACCGGAGTTCAGTTCTAGTGGAACAGTTTCTTCTAATTCCAGTGTCTAAATTTGTTCAAGAAGATGAAGATGATTTTTCGCACTGACAGAAAGATAAAAACCAGACAGCATTCAAAAAAGAAACTGTTCACCTGTGGCAACAAAAAAAAGTTATAGTGACAGATGGAAGAGGCTTCATTCTTAGAGAAACAGATGAGTTTGAAAACAAGGCTAATAATTTTAGGGGACCAAAATTTGATTGCACTGAAGAAAGCCAACTTCTGTAAATCAGAAACAAGCAGGTTCCAGCCTCTGTGTCAGGTCTGCTCTGAATCCTATCATTTCACTTTGATTAAAAAACCTGAGAGATTGCAATTATAGGGAGAGATTTAAGATGTGCAGAAGTGCATTTTTACCACAATATGGATTCCAGGGATCCTAACCACAAGCAAGTTGTGGATTTACACCAGACAACTTTTTGGATTTGGTATCCATCTCTTAAAAAATAAATTTGCAAAGTGAAAGCAGCTCTTCCAAACAAGTTCATTCTTCTATTCCTTGGTAAGTCTATTCCTTGGTAAGTCAAAACTTTCACTAAAATAACAGCAGCAACCTCGGAGCTTAATCATTAACTTTGCCTTACTGAGTAACAGCTTTTATTTATTTATTTGGTGAAAGCTTCAAAGCTCACACTCACCAAAACTCAAGCTCTTAATGGTTCTGCCACAGTGCAAAGACACTTTCTTCAATTGCAAACTGACCATCCTTTACGCTTTCTGCTCTTTTGCTGACAGACCTTTTTCCTCCCACTCCTCCCACGAGTATCCCCATTTCTATGGCCTGACTTGAGCACCATTCATTGCCTTCTTGCTCACTCAGCAGTCCTTTGTGCCTTTCAGGTTCTGACCCCATCCCATGGGCAACACGCCCCAGCCCAAGTATAGGATGGTGTGTCCTCCACCCAAGGATGGCAGCCACATCCACAGCACTGCCCCTGGCAGCCACTTGTGCTGCAGTAAACAAAGCTAAAGAAAAAGTGCATTCACGGAGCAGAAATCTTTAAAATGCACATAGATCAATTCTGTATAAAAAGTGCTTTTGTTTCCTGCTCAGGAACAGGTTTTTTAATTATCTGAATGAGAGGAGTTGTAAAAAACAGGAACAATGACTGAGTCAGCAGCTCAGCCAGTTCTCAGTAGCTTAACAAGGGTTTACATGAGACAGAATAAACTTATTTCATTCAGTTAGACATTTTTATCAATGTATAGAGAGACTTCAGAGCTGGGGCTTGGTATCGTGAAAGACTGTCTGTGCACTATAGAGCAGCTTATTGTTTAAAAGCTTGTATCTCATTTGCTTGCTGAATATATATGTAGTTTCTAGCAGAGCCTGTATTTTTTCCCCTTCTCCCCTCTCCCTCAACTTAAATCTACTAAAGTATTGTACTCAAATTACTGCAGAACCTGTCACTCAAACAGTTCCAAACAAACAGTTCCCAACATTCGTGTATCTGCAATGGAAAGGAGTAGTTGCTGTTATTCTATGTAATTAAAAAGACAATTTTCTTTGGAAAGGTACTATCACTTTGTATTGTCAATGCCTGTCAATGCAGACTATAGTTTAGTTTACATATTTACAACATGCTTAAATTAGGAAGGAATTCAATTTATTAGGAAGGAATTCATTTTATTATAGCTCCAACCACCAGCAATCATGACCAAGTTCTGAAAAAACAAGTTCACTTTACTTCTGGAACAAATTAAACAACGTTTTAAAAACTGAAATGAAGCCAATTTCCAAAGAAACTCTTTAATTACACAATAGGTCTGGTTTATTCATCTGAGGTTTCCTGTCAAGGAGAGTATTCAGCTTTAAGTACATTCATGCTACAGCTAAAATTACATTAAGGAGAATTTAAAACAAGTGCAGAGCCAAAATAATGCACGATATGAAAATCACCTTGATGAAGTACACGTAGGAGCTTATGCTCCAAAAACCATCATCCGTAATGCTGGAATATCTATCAAGCATACAAAGTAACCTGCAGCAAGCAAACATTTCTAATTTTTTTGGTTTAGGATCAGCAGTCACGTTTGTATCACTACCTCAGTTGAGAGGCAGAAGGTGTTTTGATCCCTGCATTCTGCATGAGCTAAGCCATCTCTTCACTCACTCCCTATGAATGCAACAGAGATTGTCAGAATTGTCTGGTTTCCAGTACAAGAGGACATTGATTCAGCGCTGTGCAATTTACCCACGAAGCAGACAAAGCTCTTGATAACAGCTCAAGATGAATGAAGGCAGCTTTTAAGAATGAGCATTTTGGCATATGTTCACAGCATGTGCTAAAGTGTCACCAGGAGAAAAAAAAAAAAGGGAAAAAAAGGGAAAAAAGGGATGAGCTGAAAAGGTGGGTGAATAGAGATGATGAGTAAGAGCACATTGCTTCAGCACTGCCACTTCATTTAATTTTCACTGCTACTCAAGAAAGCAACGAAGATGATAAATCTAAAATGCAGATCTAAGCAAGATCTGCATCTGTCTCAGTTCTCTTGAATGCATTCTGTCACACACATTTTGTTTCATTACCTTAAATAAGGAGGGTACCATCTAAACCTCCCTCTGGCAGTTCAACTTACCATAGCTGAATCCAAAAGGTATAAAGAAACAGAATGCCGAGCCAATTCTTCCCTCTTGTTAGATGCCTGCCAGCTTGCTGAGAGCCAAATGAAACCCGTTACTAGAGGCTGCCAGCCTAGCCTAAAACAGCTTGACAGAAAAGAAATGCTACAGACTACACATGGGGTGGTTTAATTCCAAAAGTGCTTTTAGACGACCACTTATGGGATTTTGTTTTCTCCATCTAAATGATAATTCATGGGTTAAAGAGTTGTACTTGTGAATATTTTTCCTATATGTGTTTCTAGTGAAAACTTCTCACTAATACTGGTTTGGGGCATCACCCATTGAAAGGCATTTTTGCACCAATCCCACTTTGTAGCCTTTCACTGAAAGGGCTGTGAAGCAGTAATTATCAGAGTGGCTGGTAGCCTGTTTGTCTTTGAGTGCATATGGACTTCCTCAGCTGCTAGATTATCCTGAGATATAGTATTACGTACTGATTTCTAAGTACAAAAGCTAACATTAGCAGCTGCAAACATTCCAGGGAAATTCTGTGCTTTAAATTTCTGCAAAAGAACTTTGGTTGTAAAACAAGGTGATCTTAAATCTGCCTCTGAGATTAGGAAAAATATTATTATAACTTTCATTAAAAAAAAAAAAAAGTTATTCCTTGAATACTGAAGCTAAATCAAAAATCAATACTGTGCAGTTTGCCTTAGCACATAGATTTAAGGTTGTAAAGATGCCATGGACGGGAAAAAAGGATATTAGGGTTCCAGACAATTAGAATTGGTTATTGTAGGTATTTAGAAAGGGAGGCAGATGGTGCTTAGAGACCAGAAAAACTGGGACATCCCAAGCTAAAAGTAACTCAAAACCGAAACCCATCACAAGATCAGTCTGCTAGAATTGTTACAAAGTTTTCCCGACAGCTTAATATTCCTTTCAGGAAAACGACTATTTCAGTCAAGATTTTTGAACATAGGAAACAGAGAGACAAAGATGCTTAAAAAACCCTGCCTTTGAAATGACATGAATTATGCTCTTTCGAAGCACATTTTTCCTCAAAAAAGTCCACTCCTTCCTTTTTCAACTGCACTCCTGCATACCAAGTGAAGCAAAACCCAACAGCACACGAGGCCTTGAGAGACACACAGTGGCACAACCATCACTGCGCTGCAGAAGGTCACTTGGAGAAGGGTCACCTGCCCCAAGGAAGCAGACCAACACTTCTTTTACCCCTTCAGTCTGCCACCTCCTTCCACCATGCTGAGCTGCCCTGAGGGGACAGAGTGCCCATGCCACCAAAACCCACTGAAAGTGAGGGTCTCAGCTTGGCCAGCAGTAGGTGCAGGGCTCACAGAAAGAAGCCACAAGCATGGCATACTCTGTCCAGACATATGGCCCCACAGCTGAGAGGCTTATCCACATGGAGCTTCAGTGCCTGCCTATATAAATCAGTACAAAACACGTTTACTTAAATCACTAGAGAGACTGTGACCACCTAAGCAAATCCAGATACAACCTGGTTTACAGTCTTTGTCTTGTAGTATGCTGGGGGCTCTTTGAGGGATATCAAAGTGGGCAATTCACTTTTCCTCCCTGCAGTCACTCTCCATGCTTTGAGCATGTATTATTTTGGCCTCCTCAGCCACCCTTCAAGTTGGAATTGCCCAAGTGGCTGGGAGTCTAAACACCTACAGCAGTTACTTGATGTCTTACCTACGTATTACCCTTCACCATGCCATGCCCCAGTGTTGCACCCCTGCCTGCTGCAGGCTCCTCATGCCTGAAGAGGCAGCTCATTTGCCAGCTCTAGGAAGACTCAGCTGAGCCAGCTTTCAGAAAGCCGTATGCCAGCTGACCCAAGGTTTTTCTTGGACAGGAGTCAGGAAACCATTCTGCACACTCTCCATCTGATCCACACTGAACGAGCCTTACAGTAGCCAAACACTGCAAAGTGACAAACCTCTGCACCACGGTAAAAAGGTGGCTATTTTCATTTTCCACAGTGGAGAAGACGAGTGGTACATCCAAACAGGATGAAGGCATACAAGTGTCACATCATACACTTCTGTCCCCTGAGCCAGCACGTCTGACGGCAGTAGGGCAGACATGGCAGCACCACGTTCCACCCCCAGCAGCACAGGATGGCTCCCTTCCAGGGACTCCTGGCACACACACCTTGGTTGCCATCACGTGCTGGGCTGCTGCTCTGTCCCTGCTGTTGTTAAACAGGCAAGGAAATGTTCTTACACATCCATGGGGGTATGTGGGCAGACCCTACAGGCCTCGCTTCCAGGGTTTCTAGGGAAAGTCTTAGGCCTTGCAGGCAGCTGATCTGCAAAGCCTGCACACATCTTCATGCAGAGCTGAAGGCTTAGCGTGGCCCTTTGTATGTTATTTACTCACTTCTTCCCCTGACAAACATCATGTCTACCAATGCCTCTCTGCTCCCCTTCTCCCTCATCCACAATTATTTCCCTCTGAAGAAAAGGAAAAACAAGCAAAAGAGTATGCTTGAAATTATCTTCTGTGATTCTCCTCTAGGAAGTGGCATACCCAGGAATCAGTATGACCCAAATTTCATAGTAAACATACGAAAACATACAGCAAAGAAATCTATGCTACACAAAATTGTTCTTTTCTTCTACCATTAAAAAAAGCTTCACAGCTAGTATTAATATTTAGAGAAATCAAAGTTTAAAAGCATTCTCCCCAGAGTAACAACAGAGGATAAGTTTATCTATGACCACGTAGCACACCACTCTAACAATCAGTGAAAAAAGGAAGGTTAATTAGTAAATAAATTGAGCCAGATACCAATCCTTCACAACAAAAAAGCTTACATATACCAGAAATATCAAAACCACACACTTAAGATCTTTGTGCAAGATTACAGCATGAAGCACTATGGGCTAATTCAGGAACACCAGACAATTTAATTACATTTTCTACTGAAAAAATTAAACCATATGCATAGCTCATCAGATCAAGCTTTCTAACATTTGTCTGGTTTTGATATCCAACATCTGCCTGAAAATGAGATTTTCATTTCCCTTATGAAATCTGATTCCACCTCCATGGTCAAACTCAAGGAGCACTGATGGAAAGAAGTGAGGGAAAAAGAACAAGTGTTGGGTCATCTGATTTAGCCTTATAGCTGAGAGTTCAATCTCTAAATACTAAAAGTCTTAGAATACAATAATTATTTCTTCACAGGTGAAGGCAATAGGGAAATGCAAGAATAATGAGATCTTTTTTCCTCAAGAAATACATCCTAAATCATCTTCATTTTCTTTCTTTAGGACTACAACTAATTAGGGTCTCAGCCATTATTGAACAATTTCTCCCACACTGTAGTGCTCTCTCACTAGTTTTGGCTGTCTCCTTGAGAAAACCTTGCAGAAAGACTGCACATGTGCGATGTACAGACAAAGAAATGACACAGTGCTTCTGCTGGATCAGCTCATCTATCACCTTCATCACTCGTCTCCTGCTGTTACTGAGCAACACAAAGCACGGTGAGCTTTAGAAACCTGCCCATCGTGAGGATCCAGAAATATTCAGTGCTCCAGGTCCTGTCAGCTGAACAACATCTATACAAAGGAGAACCATGGAACTAGCGATTTAACTCCAAAAAACAGTTGCTGTAGGTGCTATTTTACAAAGTTGTAACACCAAAAAAAAGTGCTTTTCTGAAGGAAGAATACAAGCTTGCATATTCCATCTGTATTTCACCTTATGCTAGCAATTTGCTTGCTTTGTTTTTCAGCAGCGTCTTTCCAAAGGATCTTGAAGCTCCTCTGAAAACGTTATTTCACTGAGTGTACAGACGAATTCTGTATTCAGAAACTTGGTTAAACTTTTCTGTATCTCATACTGATCTAAAGTTTTAGAGTGATGTCTTTCTTTTCTGCAAGAGATTTATTCTGAGATCCTTTTCCAGTGCTTTGAAGCCTGCATGGGATGCCTGCACGCACTCAGTGCCACCAGCTAGGGCTGGAAACCCTACATCTTTGTGAGCATCTTGAGGTCACTCTACCCCTCTTCTGTTTCATTTGAGCTATCAACCTGAATTCAGTTTCTTACATCCCTGCTACAAGTTAAATCTTTCTGCCACAGTCAGAACTGTATATACATAAAAATAATAAAAAAAAAAAAGAAAATAACTGCTGCAAGTATAATCCTTGGGGTTGGCCAGCTGATTATACACCTTTATGGTCAGGGAACTGTGAACACAGAAAGCAAATTTCGAGTCATTGCTCCACATCCAGCAGGACAGGAAATGCAGGAGTATACACATCTTATATGTCATTCACAGAAGTTTTAACACACTGTTATTCTATGGTACAATTTTCTATTTCAATTGCAGATCTGAGAAGCTTCTCAATTAAGAAAAAAAACCCCAAAACCAAACCACAAACCTACCTTCAGACTGAACTCAGCATGGTGCTACATAGTTCAGCATTCCCAGGAAAAAAATGGTATTGCTAAAAATTAATTCTGCCAACTCTATAATTTCAAACCTCTATGAAGAGATCATTATGAATGTTCACTCACACCATTGACCCACACTTACACTCAAAGCCTGTATTCGACTGCAAATTTCCTAGTGATGGAAATGCAATACACAGCAAAATGTCTTGCCCACGCCGCTGTCAATTTAGCAGAAAAAAAATTAACCTGCATCCTCCTAGTTCAGGAAAAGTTTCATCAATACACATTGGACTGCAGGGTCTGGAGCTGTGAATATGTTCTTTTAATGATTTCCAAGTAGCGTTTGCTCATTTCATTACTTAAAATAATAGCCCAACTCTTTCAGGGTTGATAGTTTTCTAAAGATTAAACTGCTTTATTTCAGCTTCCATCTAGCAACAGGAGTGGGAAATCGCTCTTACACCAGAAGGAGGTTCCTTCTGACCAAGCAATTTACAAGATAATCCAAGATGCTGCAGCATTTGGAGAAGCCAGCCAGCACAAGGGGCACATTGTTAGAAGCCCCCCTGCCTTGCAGGGGCACCCTGGCTCCCCTTAGGGCAAGGGTTCAAAGGCTTTATACAAGGCTGTGGAAGTGGCAAGCTGCAATTCACCCCCTGCCCTGTTTTTCCTCCTTGCCTAGGGTGCCAGAGCTGATGCCTTGGAGACAGGTTTCAAGGATCAGGTCTCTACCTTGACTTTCTGCACTCAGTTCTGGCTTGACTCTCCTGAATGCTGGTGGCAGAGAAAGGGTTGGGGCTGCCTTTCCTTCCCTGTCAGGACTAGTCCTACAGGAGCACACAGTTCAGCTATTACACAGAAGGGAGTTTTGTTTCCACTTGGCATCAGAACTGACACAGTCAGTCAAAGGGAGGATCAGCACTGAAGATTCGTTTGTATATCAAGGGGAAATCCAGAAGCCATTGAAATTGTTTACAGCAGGTTGAAAGAATAATACGAAGAACAAACATTGTGCTGACAGATATCCAGATGGCTTCTGCAGGCAAATCTCAACGCCTTTAGCCCAGCTAAGCCTCATTAACATTTACGTATCATCTCAGGATTTTATTTCTGAAATTTATAAAGCACCAAATTATGAAGGTTTCAGAGAAATGGGAGTCATCATGCCTTCTCCCACCTGCTCCCGACTTTGCTTTGTGACTGAACTGAATTTACATGGCAGAGCAAAATGGTTCAAACAACTGGTGCAGATGGCAAAGAGGGGAATGGGGCAAAAGGTGTAATACATGGGGGAACCAAAGGATGCTGATTGTGCAGCCCTGTGGACAGGGCTTTTCTGGGGCAGAATTTCACAAAATTCCTGTAGTTTCACACTGCCCAAAGAGGCTCCTGGAAGTCTGGAAAAGGCAACCACACATATGGTAGGAGATGGCAGGACCATCACCTTCTACCCAAACACTTAGCTCTTCTTACATAAACTCACCTGGTGATTTCTATTGTTATTTGACATCCCTGTATCTAAGAGGATGATGGCAAAGTACAGCAAGGGATGTTTCCCTACCAGACACAGAGCAAGTTAGGAATGATGCGTCAAGGAGTTGCAGAATCCCACAGAGGCCACTCTCCTCAGTGGGAATCAGGCAAGAGTACCCAGACTTGTTTTAAGACAAAGAGCCACTAAAGTTGAAAATATTCATCCACTGCTCATCCACAGCCAATTTGTGTGAAAAAAAGGTTTACCAGGCAATCCCTTTTTTTTCCATGGCTCCCCCACTTTGTGATACCAAAATTCCCTGACTTCTGTACTGATGCATTCCTGGCCACACCACTGACCACTGTTCCATGCACTGAGTACAGACAGAGTATAAACACTCAACGTTTTTCAGCCTATCCAAATAAATCATTGCAGTCTGCTGCTGGAGGTAAGAAAGACTGAAAAAGTAGCACTGAATCCTTCACTTTCCTGTAAAGGCACTGATGTTAAAAATAAATTTATAAAATATTTGCAATCCTTAATCTCCCCCTCAAATCAAACTGATGTTGAGATTCACCAGTGCTTAGAGACCCCAAGAGATTTATTTGTAAATGGTTGGCTCAGACTCAGCTAAATCCTCCTTCTTTTTATTTAGACAGTTTGGTGACCTGGTAACTGTTCAAAACATAAATTCTAATGAGAAAAATATTCAGCCACCTCCAGCACATTAAGGTTCTGTAACAGACATTACAAAAGAAAAGAAAAAATAAGGTGTTGGTTCACGGAACGCTGCGGGGAGGGGAGACCTTTTCAGCAGCAGATGAATTCCGTGTTCAGAAGAGGCCTGAATCTTCCACACAGGCAATGTGTTTTGTGTTGTTCCCTGCACAACTAATCTGTTGTTACTTATTCTTTTTTCCTGCAGTATAGATGGACCCTGTGTAGCAGGGAACAGCCCTCATTTTGTTCAGTACAATACAGCCTTCTCAACTCCTAACGCTGCCACTTGAACCCTCAAATCGTACACAGGCGAGAGGAGAACAATTCTGAAATGAATAAAGCAAATAACTGATTTGAGTCTCCTTTGGGTGTAATGTCACATCCCAGCTTAAGGGCTAGTAAAAGCTTTTATAGCATATTTTCCACTCCTGGTAGTTTATACAAACACTCCCTATGGGTATTTCTCAACTTCCAAAGAAAAGAGACAATTGCTATTGTCCTGAACAGATTTCCAATCTGATGTTTGGTGAAGATCAGAGAGGAAAGGCATTACATGTCTGCTTGCACATGATTAATTGGCATCACTGCAGATCAGTGGATACCTTCATTTACGTAAGGAAAAGGTTTTAGGCTTTATCAGCGACATTTCAGATCACAGCCAAGGAAGCTTTGCTGCTCTACCATTGACTCACCCAGATTAATACTTCCCATAACAAATTTAGTAATACAGAAAGAAGTATAAAAGTGTCCACAATAATCCAGAAAAAAAGCCTACCACTGAAAGCCATTTTTGGTGAATGACGATATTTTTATATCACAAGACCTGAGAACACAATTCACATGCTAAATCTGCTCCATGTAGATAAAGTTTAACAGATTTTTATCCATAAAGGCATAGAGACATGCAAGCATAATTCCCAAAAGATGAAGGAATTCCCATTCTCATAGTTAGATGTGAAAGGAGTGGGCTGGAGAGGGAAATGACTGTAGTTAAAACTGTCAAGGAGTCTCAAGGAATGAATATGCATTGCCTGACCTGAATCTATTCCAGTTTCACATGGTACGAGAACAGAACATTTGCTTCCATATGAAAAACAAAAAAATTAAATACGTTTCCATGGCTTTCCTGGGTAAAGCTCTATTTGAATTTGTTTGGAGATAGCACTTGTTGTAAAATGGTTTTGTTGCTATTAAATAGTTCAGAGCACTTCAGGCTGGTAAAGGATAAAGCAGTTGGCTCACTAAAATAATATTGCTCTCAAGTATTGTAAAATAAATAGAAAAACCCTCTTAATTTCAAGAAAAAACCCAATGAACGTGATCAGCAGGAGAGCTCCGTTTGTAATTCATTAAACAGGATGGAATTTATGGCTCAGTAAGGAAGTTCAGGATGTCAGATTTTTGCCATTTGGTGCAAAGCTGGACGTTGGTGTGAGAAGCTGGTGTAACAGAGCACAGAGCTGTTCAAGCATGCTAAAGCAAGAACGTCCTGTGAACTCCTCCAGAACACTAAGGCTTCATTTACTCGTCTGTCATCTTAAAGTCATACTTGTCAGCTCCAGGTCTCTGAACCCAAATGCTCCCAAACATAGTACTGGCACTCCATGCACTTGCCCCTGAGGAGAATGTATGACTAACCTACCTTTTAAGGATACCTATGCTGAGCTATGAGACACGGGATTCACTCTTGTAGGAAATTCTGCACTGAGAGGGATTTAATTTTATCTTTTATAAGCAACTCTTGGCAAGTGTCATTATCAGCACTGCAACAAAGAAACTGTGGAAGATGGAAAAGGAAAAAGAAAAAAAATCAGTGATATTAATGGTTATATCTAGCAAGAAACTAAATTCACATAAAACTATAAAATTATGAAGCTTAGAAATCATGGTCTTTCAGCTACAAAAAGGAAACTCTATCCTATTTAGCACAGTGGCAGTGAATCTATTCTATCCCAAGAAATGAGGGGAAAAGAGAGTTGAGGTGAGGATTCAGAGGAGGCTATTTGGCATCCATCCCAGAGAACTGCTAAGCCCTCTCCTTCCATCCTGCCTGAAGCCCCAACCCACCAGATCACAAAAAAGAGCTTCCAAGGAACTAACATGCCCCAGTTAAGAGGGAAATCTGGATCCACACATATAAAATAGAAAACAGTGAGGCTCAAGTATATTTGGGGTCATTACATCTGATGGCAAGAAAGTTTGAGTATACAGACAGTTTATGGGAGGTGATATGAAAAATAGGCAAAAGGCTGTTTATTCTTAAAAACCCCTAAATCCTAAAATACAGAGCTTAGTTTCTGCTTTGTGAAAACCACCCAGTTGCTTTGTGAAAAACTGTGTGGATGTTTGAGTAGCCAAAGAGGCAACCTGGAAGGGTGGGGAAGATTCTGTGGGTGGAAGCAAGAAAACAAAGAAGTTGAAAAAGAAAGAAAACTGTGTACATCAGCACAACTGCTCAGATGAACATGAGTATTCCCACCTTGGATGCATAAGGGCTTAAACCAGTAGAATCCAGTTTTCACAAGTTCACAGCCATGAGCAGAGAGACCTCCTCTCTCCAGAGAAGGGAAGAGAGGGGGAGGAGAACAAGCAAGTTAGCCAAGGAAGGCCATCTGTTAAGTGAACTTCAGCTATGAACTCACGACCTGCCCTTACTAGGCTCAAACATTAATAGAAGTGTCCAGAAAACACCAACAGCTAAGCAGAAAAATTTCTTTAAATCAACAAAACTGAAAAAAAAAAAAGGAGGTGTCTTATTTCAAAATAAATGCTATAGCCACTTAGTCACAAATTAGATACAAAATAAACCTTACAACCAACTCCAAAGCAAAACATTCTTAGTAATTTCCAAGGTGTATTCTCATCAGTTAGGAATAAGTGAACAGTTAAATGGTATGCACATGCCAAAATTTCTCCTGGCAGCATTTGTAAAGTTTAGGAAGAAGTATTTTGGAGAGATACGAGAAGGGAGTGGGACAAAAAGCCTCCCACACACATCTCCAGCTCCTAGCAGAGAGGGAGAAAACAACGAATCTCAACATCAGCTCCAGATTTTAGGCAGTAGAAGGTTGGGAAACATGAGAAACTAGATGGCTATAACCCTTACCACTACACCTTGTGGTACACCATCAAACTTCCTTTCCCACAGAAAGAAATGTCACCAGTGTGCTGCAGGTGATAAAGACAGGTTCATTCCTTTCCTCATCTTGCTGTCCAACTCTTAAGAGCATCTCATAAAACAAGACAAACAGAATAAAATAGTCCATTTTAAACTAAGGTTTTGGCACCACAGATTCAGTATCTAGTAATAAGCAGGAAATAAAGGGGAGGAATGCCTGCCTTTACAGGACAAATCTGTAATGTCCCTAATCAGGCAGGGACTTCTGGAGGTCATGAAATACTCAAAGCAAGACTAACTTGAATGGTGGATCACAGCACCCAGTTCCATTAGGGTTGGAACGTGTCCAAGGATGGACACTTCATGGCACCTCTGGGTGATGCTTTTCCAGCTTTAACCACAATGATAGTGACAAAGCTTTTCCTTACATCCAAGTGTAATTTTCCCTGTTGGACACGGCGTACACTGCTCTTTCATTGTGCATCTCTGACCGGTGTCTCACTTGTCTTCTCTCAAAATACCCTATGGCTGGTGGACACTGTCACACCCCTGTGTTTCTCTTCTCCAGGCTGAACAAGCCTAACTCCCTCCAGCTTTTCTCATGACACCACGTGCTACAGCCCCCAGCTATCCCTGTGACTTTTTCCTAATGAGTACTAATTCCAGATACACTAACATTTGCAGAGAGCTCTTCATAGATAAATAAGCTTGCCAGTAAGATCATTCTGAAGTCAGCACCCTTCCTTCTTTGACATTCCCTTTATATAGTATGTTGCTGCCATGCTCCTCAACATGAAGTATGTATAGTTTCAATAGCTTAATCTATAAATGGTTAAATACTGGAAATGTAAACCAAGCCTCCTCTGCCTCCCAAAAAATTCATTATATATTTAACACATACAATATCCACATCACCAGCTACTTGGTTCTGCCTTTTTGTCAGATTTTTCAGTTTTCAGGACATATTTGTATAGTAGCTTCTTTACTACGAATGAAAGATGTTTGCATCAGTAATTATGTGACTCTAGAAACTATGGTGTCCAACAAAATAACAAATGAAATGATTACTGAAGTAAAAAAAAAAAAAAAAATTTAAAATCAAGAACTGAGAAGAATTCCCTTGACGGCAAACGAACAGTGTCTTCCCTGCTATGAGAAGAATAAAAGCTAAAATATACTTCTCTGATACCAAAATTGGTAGGAATACTAATGACCTAAAAAGAACAGGCACAGAGACTGAAAACACCACTTTCAGAGAGAGATTACAAAATGCCAGTCATGGGAAAACCCTCCTTCCACTCCCACCAGAGCTGCTAATCTGCCATTTAATCCTCCCCCTCTCCCTCATTTTGCAAAATAAATTATGAAGCCAGAAGGAGCCAATGTAATAATCTAAGTCTTTATCTCTTTGATAGAACAGGCCAGAGGATTGCAATGAATTATTTCTTTTGAGTTAAGGCTTATGGGTTTTTGCTTTTTCCGAAAGGGAAGAAAAAACTTCCCTGTTAATCTTGATTGAAATGTTTCCAGGGAAGGAAGTTCTACCCTCAAATTAATGTTTTTGTTCTCATGCTGATCGCTTCCATTTTGTTTACTTTCGATTCCGGTTCTGATGTGACTTGGCCTGGCAGGCTTTTCCAGCTTTAACATTACATGGCTTAATTTCACTGCTTCGATAAGGGAAAGCTCTTCAAGACGACAGCTGAATAAAACTAACTTCCCTTCCAAACCCCCAGAGTTCGCAAGTGATATTAGTGCCCAGCCCATCACGTTGACATGCCTCTTCTAGGAATCCTGCTTTTCCCCCAGTATCTGTTCCACTGTGAAAACTAGACATAAATTGTGCTCTGGCTGCAGTCACATCAGTCCCAAAGAGAGATCTGTATATGCCCCTGTTTTCTAAACCCATTGGTTACCATGAGGCCCGTTTACCACAGAAATCAGATTAAAAAAATCTCACAGTGGATAATCAAGACCTTTTCAGAAATGATGCTTCTTAAAATAGTGTTTCTTGATCCTGTAAATGTAACTTAAATGCCTTTGTTCCTACATACATAATTTTTATGTCTGTCTATAATGAAATAAATACTGTTTTAATGTAGAATAATATTTAACCTAGATTAATTTTCTACTTGTGCCTGACCTTTTGTTTCCCAGACATTTAATTCATTTATAAAAATGCTAAAGTACAAACACATTTGCGAAAGAATGGGTATTAACAGAGCTTTATTATAGCTCAGTTCTTAAATCACAACAAACAAGAGAAGATATCCAAATATTCTCTCTTCCCTCCCTTCTCTCACTTCCAATGCAGAATTTGTTATCTCTAAAACAATTCTAGCAAATATCTGACCTATTTTTAAAGCTTCTACATAGGAGATGTCTCAAACTGTCAAGGCACTTTACGTCAGTATGTAGCATCCTCACATGAAGAAAAGTTTTTTGGGTTACTTGGAATAACTCATTTAAATCTCCCTTGCTAGGACTGCTCCCTTCAGAGGCTGTATTTTCTAGTTCTTGATTATTCTTGCTGCTGTCATCTGGATTTCCAGTTGCCTGCATTTTTCGTGATGTTCGGTGTCAGAAGCAAACACACTGCTCAGCTCCTGCCTTACCAACAGCTGAGAGAGCAGAACCGTATCATCCTACAAGGCTAAGTTTCATCTCAGACACTTCACCCCTCCTCTTTCCTTGAGGCAACAGCATGACACAGTTGACTCATGTTCAGATTTATAAACAGAAGTAAACTATTACTAAATTTGTTTTCCATCTCTAAATATCCAGCTGAAAATAAAATCTTTGATGTCTGTTGCCAGCAATGTGCTTGATGCCTGCCTTTAACCTTTTTTCATGCTCTTGTTCTAAAGCGGATTCCATTTCAGCTGTCAAGAATTCCAAAACTGGAACAATCAGGAGCTTGGATGGCTGATTTTCAGACATATCGAAAGACCATTTTCTCAATAAATAATAAAGAAAAGCAGCGCAGAGCAGTAGATGCAGACCATAAACACTTCTTGCTTGAATCTCAATTGTCTGTATGGGTGAAAGGGCAAGTTTTCATT
Source organism: Eulacestoma nigropectus (assembly GCA_013397775.1). Taxonomy (NCBI): domain Eukaryota; kingdom Metazoa; phylum Chordata; class Aves; order Passeriformes; genus Eulacestoma; species Eulacestoma nigropectus. Next base: position 141,862 of record VZTE01002229.1, read on the forward strand.
TTGTTTGCCCCCAACTGCCTTTCAACATACCAAGTCCACATGGACAATACCTGCTATTTCTTCAGGAGAAAGAAAATCTACCATTAAAACAAAACAACAAAGAAAGAACTGAGTAAAAGAGCTACTGATGGCAAATACAGTATTTTTAAAAAACCAACTCTAGTGTCACATGGAACAGCAAAAGAAACACGTTCTTTATTTGCCCTCTTCTTCAGAGCTTCAGTGAGGTAGAACATCTTGGAGAACTGATCCACAATTAGAAAAAAGAGGCACCAGCAATGATCACTGAGGTAAACAAGCAAAGTGTTCAGCAGCACAGAGATTTCTTTGTAGTAACACCAAATTAGACTACAAAAACCCAGCAAGGGAGCACTCAGGCTACAATCCTCTAAAACATTCCTGAGTTCAGAGAGCTTGTGTTCCTTACATATAACAACTGCTGTCATCTCAGATATGCTCCCCATGTTTTAGAAATGTGTGTCAATAACATGCACTGCAAACTGTACTGCATTACAACTTCACAGAATATATGATGTTTGTATTAAACATCACAATAGTTTTCCAAAAGGGATACTGGTGTGCAAAAGCAGTGTGAGATGGGCAGTGAGTTGAGGAAGAGTCAAAAGAAGCATTTTAAATACATGAAGCACTGGGTAGGAGATATATCATGCATATGTAAGCATGTCTTAAGTTTCAATAGTTCCTAATGAAAGAGATGAAAAAACACTACGAAGGAACTGTAGAAGCCTTCTTTTTAATAAAAAAAATTCCTAAAATATTCCTAATTTTTCTAAATGCTGTTGGACAGACAGCTAGTGACTGACACAATCTGTTGCTTGAAGCAATTGAATGTATGTCTTTGTTCATCACCTAGTAAGGTGGTGTTAAGATCGGCCTAAAGTTCTGCCATGGGCTTTGAATCCCTCAAAGTAAATTAGTCCAAGAAGAAAAAAAAAAACCCAAAGAAGCTTCTGTTGAATATCCTCCTTCTTAAATGTATCAGGCAAATGTTCTATTTTTTTCCCCTCCTAAGGAAAGTAGTCACAAGAAGCATTAAGAATACGTAAGAATTTACAGAAATAACCACTGGAGTAATACCATAAAAAGCAGAAATGAGCCATAAAATTAAGAGCTACAAAATTTGACATCTCCGTGCTGCCTCCCAAGTAATGATTAATATTTTCCTTGCCTCATATACCCATACAAGTTCTAGAAGCTGCTACAGCCTAGCAATATCCTTCTTTCCAGAAAGAAATAAAAATCTCAGGATTTTTCTTTCAGCTGTTGTAAACCAGAGCAGCATGAAGGAGTTTAAGTAAGCCAGCTCCTGTACTTTGTACATTGAGTGCAGAGGCCATCCTTAAACCATCCTGAATTTCAAACCTGCTTTCAAGCATTAGCAGCTACACAGTGCAAGTCCTCCTGGTTCTAGAAGGGAACATCATTTAAGAAACAGTTCTGCCTGGCTCATTTCTGAATTGCTAATTAAGGTAGATTTTACTGAATATGTCCAAATACAGCATTTTAGAACACTCAGATCTGACAGGAAAGGGAAGTACTTTCAAGCTGTAGTAAATATTATTAAAACCACGCTCATTTATAATGAAAGATGCTACTGACTTACATGAGACCAACAGATATGAATCACATTTTCTGCCAGTGAACACAGTTCAGCCTTTTCTACAACTTTATTTTTCACATTTTACTCAACAGTTTTCTATTAAAACATAAATTTTCCAGTTTTCCTGATGTGAACCCATTTCTAGCTGTAGGGTGAAACTGACTTACCACAGCCAGCATTTCAAAGTCTTTTATGGAAGCAGTGTTATTTTTACCAAGATAAACACTATATAAATTTCCACAACAGTCTTGTCTGGAAACAGCATATGAAAGTGTTCTGAGTTCTACAAATATTTCTGGATGTCCAGCGAATATTTTTTTAAATCAAGTGATTAGATCCCTCTACCCCCTAACCATCAACAACAAGCGTCTTTTAGAACTTCTTGGCTCATCTGACTTTCGAGGATGCTGTTTGCTTAAATACTACTAAGCCTACTACTCCCAATAAAGACTAATGAAACAAATCTAGAACTCTATATGCATGTAAGACATCTTAACACACTTTTCTTCTGTTACATGCCTCCCACACAATGCTTACAGTGACTCTGTTTAGGGTGTGAAGTAAAACGGTGCTAGGATGTTATTTAGAGAATCAAAATTTTCCTAAAATCACTCTGAGTTCTGTCCTATTAGAAAACACAAGTAGGGTTTTTTCACATGGTTAAAGTGCCTAGATTAAAATCTTGCACGTGTCACCTCTTTAATCCAGAATAATCCTACATGGTGAACACATGCAGTACAAAAGAACATGCACCCAGCTCACTCTCTGAACCCTTCTTATATTGGTAGCTGGTATATTAATGCTTTTGAGGAGGACTTATAGAAGTCCCCTTTAATCCATTCTCAATCAGGTAAGTGTAAAACTACACAGTAAACAATTGTCTTCAGTCTTCTAAAGGAGAACTGGTTGAGATTAGGATAGGAAGGCACACGCAGTTAGTGACATATGACAGCACAGAGATCCATTAGTCAGGGTTTGTTTGGCTTTTTTGTTTGTTTTTTAAAATATTATTAGAATTCCTTCATTTTTTAAAAAAAATCTCTATTTAAACTGTATAAACCAAAAAATAATGGTTATTTCTAAGATATCTTCACTGGATTTTTCTACTACAACATCATTCATCATGGTTCACTTCTTAGATTTGGAACTACAGGCAATATCTCTCTTCCATGCCTCAAAAACCAGGCAGTGATCAGGCTCCCCTGCAACACAAGAAGTCTGTCTCTCCACTCAGCTAGACCAGGTACTGAAGAGGAGATGATTCATGTTCAGGTAAGCACTGCTGACTACACTGTAAGAAGGTCTCCAACATGGCTATTTTTCTCCTCCCTGTGTAACAAGAACGCCTCCTCTCCTCACGTGCACCTTCCCACAGAAGGCAAATTTCCCAGGCGCCAAAGCACCAAGAATCGGAAGCAGCCTTAGCTGAATGCACCACTTCCCATCCAGGCTGGATCGGGCTCTGAGCAACCTGGTCTAGTGGAAGGTGTCCCTGCCCATGGCAGGGGGGTTGGAACTGGACGATCTTTAAAGACCCTTCCAAGCCAAACCACTGTGCATAAAAACCAACTTGGTGCCCACAGAGTACTAAACTGAGTGCTTTCCATACTGCTATCTGCTAGTAATAACAATGCCTAGTCATAGAGAAAAGAAACTGTAAAATCTCACCCTGTAAAGATGAGATTAGAGGCTGAGAACATTTTCTTCTCTACGTTGAACTGTTCTGCCCTCCTACTTCAATACTCAAATCCTCCATTTATTCTTCCCGCCAAGGACTCTGTGTGTCTCATCCCTCCCATGCAGTGCAAAAATAGCTGTTCCTCCCTAAGAACCATGTGCCCAAAAGTCTGCCTGCCTTTTCCAAATGTATCTTGTGAAATTCCAGCTGGTCTAACAAAAATATTATGCCTCCCTATATAACTTGTTGTCACAGTGAGACAACATACCTACAGACACTACAGCTACTGCCCCTCTCTGCCTGCATTTTCCCTTCCTTCCTCCTCACTTCTTCCACAGAGAAAGAAATAGGACATTCCAAGGTATCCAGGTTTTAAAACTTTAGCTAAGATTTAAAGTCAGAGATTAGACTGCTACACAAAAAACTGTCATTTATTTGATTTACAGGGAAAAGGCAGAAACTGCTCAGACTGCTTGCCAAAGGCCTGCTGCTCTCTAATACCTCAAATATCAGCTGGCAATTTGGCACCAGAAAGATGTAGAATCCACAGAAATGTGAAACTGAAAAGTCCCCATGGCCATTAAGTTCAGGTTTCTGATCAATCATAGACCATCACAGTAACAGCTCTGTAGTCCACCAAAATTACCAGTATAATCAACTACCACTGGTTGTCTCATAATGGACACAGAGGGATTTTGCACTGGTCTCTCTGCAAGTAGCAAAGAACGACTATGCTGGAACAAGTTCAGAGGAGGCCACAAAGGTGATCAGAGGGCTGGATCACAGGCTGAGAGAGCTAGGATTGCTCAGCCTACAGAAGAGAAGACAGACCTTAGAGCAGCCTTCCAGTACCTAAAGGGGGCCTACAAGAGAGCTGGAGAGGGACTTTTTACCAGGGCATGTGTGGTGACAGACAAGGAGGAATGGCTTTAAACTGAAAGAGAGAAGGTTTAGATTAGATTTTAGGAAGAAATTCATTCCTGTGAGGGTGGTGAGACACTGGAACAGGTTGCCCAGAGAATCCCTGGAAGTGTTAAAGGCCAGGCTGGATGGGGCTCTGGTCTAGTGGAAGATGTCCCTGCCCATGGCAGCAGGGCTGGAACTAGAGGATCTTTAAGGTCCCTTCCATGATTCTATGATGTAGCTCTCCAACAGCCTCAGCAGAAAAGTGGCTCAGGTTTGTGCACCCAGATTGTAAAAGTGTAGGCCTCCATCTTCTTCCAAGCAACCCATTTACATCCCAGAGAAGACAGTACGCCCCCTGCAGAGCCAGGCTGGCTTCTCAACCCCCTGTAGTGCCCTTTGGAAGAGCTGGCTGGCAGCTGTAGCTCCAAGTAGGGTTTCTACCAGTGCTACCAAGCAAGAGTCGCTCCAATAGTATTTTAATCCTGAACTCTCTCCCCATCTACAAGCTGGCCAAGCACAAGTAATCTGTTACCATGTGTAAGTCTCAGAGCTGTGCCTAGGGCTGAGTTTCTGCTCTGATCACAGAAGGTCAAAAACACCTCAACCCTCCCAAGGACATAGTGGCCACCCATCAAAAGCTAGTCTTCCTGTTAATACAGACTATGGGGAGTATTCCTCAGTTCTGGCTGAGGATTTACAGCCTCTGAATATGAACTGATGCATCACGTAAAAGTCATGAGCTTCTAGTTTCAATTCAGACAGAGGACAAGCAGAGACTTTAAGCTTTCAATTGGATGCTTTCATCAGTCAACTTACAATTATTCGCCCATGCAAAATTTTCAGGCAGCTTTTTCATTTGCTGCAGGACAGTCATAATTACCCGTAAACCTTAAGTCCTTATATAGATTTTAATTAAATGTGTTTATAAACGGCTTTATAAGATTACAGACAACATCTGAATCTCCAGGAAAGCCCTTAGGAAGCATTTAATAAAGAAAGAGAATTCACAAACAAAAACACACCTGGAAAAAGCTAGATAACTGAATGCTTTGGCAGGCCCCCAACAATTCTTTTACTGGTAGCAATCAACATCCACCACAAACTCTGATTTGCCATCCACTACTTTTAAAATAATGGGGCAAATCCATTAGCCCCAAATACCATCTTAAGCAAAAAATTCATTCAAATTGGGTTTCCAGAAAAACTGAGCTAGGAAATCTACTCTTCTCCATTCTTGTAACTACCAAAAGTTTATGCTTCAGAGTAATTATGTGACAAAATCAAGTACTTGGTAGTTATAGTTATTCTTGATTAGTCCAGAGATAATATGGAAATTAATTCAATTTAATGAGGTACAGTGTCATCACAATCAGTTAGGCATAACTGAGTCAATATGCAATCAAGAGTCCTCATAAACAGAAGTTGCATCATCTAAGTTAAACCAGCTTGTCCTTTGATTGATATAAGCACACATCAGCCTGCACAGGAACCACAGTTTTTATGTATAAAATAACCTACAGAGCAGCAGGCCCTGCACATCCTACTCATCCACTAGGGAAGAATTAGACTAGCAGAGAACTGACAGCAATCAACTTATTTAGTAACCAAAGACCGGTTCTGTCCTCCTACTCTGCTGTGCTTCCTGTTCCTACCATCACATGCAGGATGTCATCATTCAGTATTGCCAGGCTTGCTCCATCACTGTTTCCACTCTGTTTTCATTCAAGTTCTTACTTCGATACACCACGTAAGTAAAAATGTACCAAATGGACACCTTTGCAGAAGATTTCCAGGTCTGTGCAGCACCAAGTAGCTCACACCTACAACAGCAGAATGCAGTGAGAAGCACCACGCATCTGTCTTTTACTTGGCTTGACGAGTAGTTGATGATCATCACATTACTTAAAAGAGAAAGCACTTTTTTCAAGTAGGTTTAACCAGTGAGGCGTGACCCTTAACCTTTGCATTGCATTTGATTTTGCACCACTTGCCTTATATTTTCCTGCAGAGGCTTAGAGAAGTTATGTTAAGAGTACACACAATTCATACACAAGAGACTTCTAAGGGAAGAGGAAGACTTCCAAGTTTGTTACCCCTGCAGTAATGGCTTTTTATGGTTTATTGACTACACTTAATGCAACTGTGAAAAGCAAGGAGTTTTTCTGTTGTTGTTGTTGTTGTTTTTATTCAGTTTATACTGAAATAAGAAATAGAAATATCCATAGAAATATCGGGAACTTTACAGAAAAAAATATTCAAATGGGTCAAAGATATAACATTAAAAGGAGAACTCTGGACAACTTTTAACAGTAGGTAAGTGGTTCAATCTCTTCAGCAAAGTTATAATGACTGTCTCCAACTCCACAAGCCTACGTGAGTTTGCTGTACTAAAACAGCCTCCAGGGCAGTCCTGGTTTTTAACTTTCAACTGTTAGGTTAAAGTTGGGAACAAGGAGCAGCACACTGTCACCACCACTTTGCTAGTTCACCAGTGATCAGCTAGTAGGTGGTCCCACAGGGTATAACCTAAAGGCTTTCTGCTGGAACCAAATACCTCTAGGAACCAGTTAACTTGGCAAGATTTGTGAAGCGTAGCAGTGAATGAATAAATGAACTCTAAGTCGCTCGGTTCCACATAAGCATAATTAATGTATCCAACTATGAAGCATAAGACTGACATTATCTTGGAAAAACTCCAGGGGTCACAGGCACAATACAGGAAAGGAAGCTACAGAAGGAGCTACTGTAGTTGCTTAATAAATCTATTGCACAGACTGCTGTCAGTGGATTTTGTTCCAAGAAACTACACAAACAAAACAGTCTTTACAGACAGAAGAGAGGGAAGGGGTGGGAGAGGCGAAAGGGATTCAATCTCGTGATCACTAACAACGCTGAACAGCTGAAACGGTCATGGACAATGTCTGTGGAGCTCATGAATTTTCTGAATTATTGTGACAAACCTCGATTTCACAACCTGAAGGAGAAAATGACCACTTCTTTAAGAAACCAAGCGTCACAGTTTGTCATTTAAACATGAGGTTGTATTTAAACAGACAACAAACTTGTTTTGTTGAGCCATTTGCATTCTTTGAAACATTTTTCATCATTTTCCAAGATGGGATTCATTCCCATGTTGTCTATAATTGCTTTTCTAGTAAAATAAATGGGTCAAATTGTATACAATCTGCTTTCCTCTAAGACCACTGCAGAACTCTAAATATACACTACAGTCTGATTTTTCACATTACCTTTTCAAACCACTTTAGTTTAGCTAATGGGCTTTAACTGTGCTGTCTTTGCATGGAAGCAATAAATGTTAAGAACAAAAAAAAAGATGCCTTTAGCAGAAATTCTCCTACGTTTAAGACTATATACAATGCTAGTGTAAGGATGCCTTAAGATTAAACAAAAATAATATTTCTTCATTCAGATTTAGGATCGTGAAAAATGCCAAAGGATAATCAGTCCTTATATCCTTCAGCTATGCTGCCTTTCAGTTAAATTTAATTAACATACCCCAAAAGGTGTTACTTTCATATCAGACTGTCTGGACAGTGATCATGGAAACAGAGCACTAGGTAAGATATTTATATAGGGTACTACTAGCTCTTTCAAAGCTGTCCTGAGAAGACATTTTAGACAGGACTCTCAGATGACTCAGTAGATGGCAAAATTCCCTCTACTGCCAATTATTAATTAAAGCTTATTCTAGAGAATTAAGCTCACATACAAGTGTCTCTTGTAACTCAGAAACTCCTTGCAACTAGGCCTTGGCACTTGATTCTGGAACTCATTACCTTCCAAACAGGCTTAATTACTTTGCAGACGTATTTTTTTTCTTTCACTTACTGCTGTTAAGGAAGCTTGGTATTACTACCCCGTTACACTTCTGTTTGCAACAAGAACTTGGCCTTCAGGAAGAGCATCATGCAACTCTGAATTGCTAACAGGCACTAAGAAAAGTGGCAGTACTAATTAGTGATCACAGTTTCAGAAAGACAGATAGATGTGTGTGTGTGTATTTGGATATGTATGACCATATGAGTATATATGTAGACAATACATATATACACATAAATTTTAAAACATGGACCTTACCTATAAACCCCTGCAAAAAACAAACAAAACCAAAATTCCCACTTCATAAACTCTTAATCCCACTCCTTCCTCCCCCCAGCTTTCCCTTTTCCACATCTACCATGATACACTTAAAGCATCTGTAGATGTCAGAACAGCACACCCTTCTCTCCTTCAACACATAACGCTGACCCCCTTCACTGAGGAAAGCTAGTGAAACAGGCTCCAAATATTTCACTCTGCAGCTGGTCTTTAAGCCCTAATAACCAAGGGAGGTTGAAGTCACTCTCTAATCTCCTAATGTGTAAGAATCAACAGAGCTCCCCTTTGAGCAGCCAGCCTACGCCGGAGCACAGAACAGATTGTGTCAAGTGACAGCTGCCTTCTGGCAGAACACGCAGGCTCCCTACCAAGAAAGGGAGGCAGGAAGCATCACTCAGCTGAGGAAGAGGTTGCCAGATTAAAAAAAAAAAAAAAAAAAAAAAAAAAAAAATAAATACAATATTTGAAAAAAAACCATAGCGACNTCATATGGAAGTTGGCCTCAAAAAAAAAAAAAAAAAAAAAAAAAAAATTCATACAGTCATTTGAAGAAGATCCATGCAGCTCTAAAGAGTTGCTGGCATATACCCTGAACATACACACTCTGTTGCCATCTCCTCTTCACCTCTCCTCTGTTGCTTGCCTTTAGCAGGAAGAAAGTTTCCCACCACAAGGACTATTTGCCTATGTATCTGAATGGTGCTTCAGGTATTATGGCTGCTCTACAGAGAGAAATAATAAAGGACTGTCAAGCTCTCTATCTGGTTAAACCAAGTTTGAAATTGAACATGTCATACAGATACTCACTTTTCTTCAGAAAAGAATTAGGTGTAAGAAAATGAGCTGTAGTCTGGTGATTGATCATGGATATTGCTGTGTGCACATACACATGTACAAACTCCTGGAAGCACGTTTCTTGCAATTATGTCAGCATGCAAGAACAAGGCACGGAATAAAAAATGGTTTCATGACTCCATATTCTGACCAGCTTGTGCAAGTATTATTTTAACTTCCAAGTATCCACTAAATACAGCTTAAGACCAGCCACAGCTCAGTTCAAGAGGTTTCTGAAGTTACAGTAGCATTTTTTATGGGTGCCTACAACATTCTGCAGCACCAGGAATTTTTTTTAAAATGCTACATTTTTGAAAACAAGTTGTTAAAAGTATACATTTGTACTTTTGGATGTATTAGGTTCCAAGATGAGGGAAAAAAAAATAAGCCCAAGCACCTTTTCCACCTCTGTTAAAGAAATAGAAACAAAAAACCTCCCAAGAAAATCTCAGCAACAAAGCATCAACTGATTTTTTTTAAAGGACTATTTAGACATTAGGGCTGCAACACTTGACAAATTTGCATTCATATCCTTTAGCTGTATGATTTAAGCCCTTGTTAGCTTGATTTCAGTCCTGCTTAAAACCTTTGTCAGTATGTTAGACATACAGCAGGCTAACAAGTAACTGCTTTGTCAAATCCACATTTATGTGTAAGCAGTCAACATACAGACCATATGAAGGGATTTTTACCAGTTAGTTTCAGCAGGATGAAGAAAGGACTAGAAAAGGCTATGGAATTAAGCATTTTTAGAGGAAATGTACCATACAGGTTGACAGATCATAGGATATTCTGAGTTGAAAGAGACCCACAAGGATCATCAAGTGCAACTCTTACGTGAATGGCCCATACAGGAATCAAATCCATAACCTTGGTGTTATTAGCACCATGCTCTAACTGACTGAACTAGGCTGCTTGTTCCTTTGAAAAAAGGTCATATAAATCAGACTCAAAACAGTTCTAATACTATACAGTCAGTGAAGAATGTTAAACTGCAGACTGCAATCTTAAAAGAACTTGAAAATGGCAAATGGGTGTAACGTAAATACACCAGACATTAACAGTTCAATTTGTGGATGAAAGAGAAGTCCGAGCCCCTAAGAATAAACATACCTACAAACTGATCTGATAATAGGAAGAGTTTTGCAATACAAGATAATACTAATAAAACAGGAAAGATGGTTACAAAATCTGTTCTTGCAAGAGTCTTGATTACATCACGAATTTAGGAGATTATAAATTATTGTCTTTACTACTTCCTCTAGTGCTTTACATTCTGTTTACCAAACAGAAATAGCATGCAAGGAGTTTGTAGCAGGTGTTCCACTTTGCTGGGCTGCAGCAGTGTCACACTTGGCCACCACTGGCCACAAGCCAGCAGTGGGGCACCTCTGCAGAGCCAATGCTCCAGCCCACAGGACAGCTCCAGAGTTGAGGCACAGCCGGGGCACGTGAACGGATTCAGAATCCAGCGCTATGTAACCAAAAGCTGCTGCTTCTGAAATGTTCGTGGTTGGACAGACATTTTCCATTGCAATGACATGATGCTCTTCTAGTTTTGCATCTGTGTTCATGAATACACTGCAACTCAGTGCCAAATTGCAACTGTTCTCACAAATATTCCTTTCTAGCCAGAGACCAAGTACTTTTAAAGCTGATCTCTGGTCAGGATCAGGCTAGTTCAGTTACTATTCTTAATTCTGGGTCCCTATTACACAAGCCCACACAAATACTTCAGCCCAGAGCCAGGAATTCCCCTTCATTTTCCATCACCTCAGTCTGTATCATCTGGTAAATAAAAATACAGAGTCTCTCATCTTAGAGGAGCCACTTATCTAGGCATGGGTTATAACACTTTCTTGCTATGTGTCCAGCCTGTGGCACTTCAGTCTCATCCGCCTTCCTGTTTCACCTGGGAAGTTTTCCTTTTCTTCTGGCTGGGCCTAAATGTTGAGACGTCTCCAGAACAAGACATTCAACAGCACGATCATAGCCAATAATACAGTTCATCTCACAAAGAACCACGGGGATAGCCCCACTGTCTTGTCCTTGCAAGACTACAACAATAAGCAGCCTCTTACTGGAAGGCTTACAGAACTTAACAACCATAGAAAACCTACTGAGAAGGATTTATTCTAACACAAAGCAGCCTTTAAGACCATATACTAGTAACATTTTAGGGAATAAATAATGGCTTTTGTCACATAATATGTCGGTCTTGGTAACTGCACAATGAAATAGGGGAATGTTAAGGGAATGTTTAAATGGCCCAAAATCTACTCTCACAGACAACAGCTATTCAAAAATGTAATTACAAATTTCTCATAGTCAAGTACAGCATAAAGGTATTTTTTTCTACTACTGCTGTTCACAAATCTCAAGATCACAAAGCTTTTACTCAAAACTTAAATGCTAAGGTATTGAACTTGCAGGACAGTGGTGCTTAACAGACAAACACGTATCTCTGAACGACTGCAAAACAAGAGCGAGAGAACAGTCTAAAAGTGACTTTGCTATATTTAGGAATAGCACAATCAATACAATACAAACATCAACTCCACAAATATAACTCGGGTTAGTCGCCAATGCCTGGAGCCAGTACATCTGCAGAGAAAAAAAAAAGTAAATAAATAAATAAATAAATAAATAAACAGTTAAATCAGTCTGATAACATAAGGAGAAAGATTCTAATAAAAGAATTTGCCAGACACAGAAGAAATGCTTTCTTTCTTTTGGGGGAATTTACCAAATCTCTACCCAAGTTTAGCAATCTTTTAGCTGTTCTTCACATGTTTACTTTGATTTTGCTTTAGTTACTGTGAGACTGTTAAGCAGCCAAAACATTAAGGTGATACCACACACAGGCGCAAAACGACAGGAAAAAAAAATAGTGGCAATCTAACAACCTCTACTGACAAAATAACTGGCTTTGCAGCTCAGAGGGAAATGTTGCATTATGATCTGGATGCAATCGAATCTCTGGTGGATTTGTAAATCATTGCTAAGAATAATCTGTCTGGTTGTTTACACTATTTAGAAGAATACTGGTGTCGACACCCAAAGTTTGATTTCCATGTTGGCCTGAACTCTTTCTTCTGTAACTGTTGGCAGACAAAATTTTGTCATCTCTATTAGTCAGACCTTCTGGAACAGTCAAACATTGAAGTTATTAGGTCTCCACAAATCACAAGTGATAACTCCCATGTAGAAAAGGAAGACAGAAAACATCTACCATCAGACTGAAAAACATCCATGGAAACAGTACTGTGGGGTTTTACATTTACTGTGTTACTGACTTCTGCATGGTATACATACCATTCATGATAAAAAATCCTACCAATGTACATGGCCATGGAAACAAAGATATTTGACTACTACAGTTTGGATGTGGAGTTTTTTGGGGTTTTTTTGTTCTTGTGCTTCTTCAAAATAAAAAGTTATCATACAGTATTAACCTCTACCAGCTAGTTTTAACGTTTGCAATTTAATCCACTGGAAGGAAAGAGAGGGGAAACAACAGTTGAAGGCATCTGTTTCCAAATGTTTGATTGGATGTGGTTCAAAGAGTCTGCAGTCCAACTCTTCAAGAAGAGGTGCTCTTATTAAATAATAAAAGTCCTTTGTATTTGATCTTGCACCTGCTCTTTTTAGTGGAGACCACATTTATACTGTTCTTCACTCCTCAATGTTTCTGAGCCACAGCAACCAAGAGTAAGGAACCTAAAAGGTGCTCCCAAAATGCAAAACACATAAATCCATTTCTGTGGGTGGTTGGGAATGACTAATTCAGCGCATTTAAAATTAGTAATTGAACTTACATGCTCAGAGTTTGTAAGGACACATTTTTTTGTTGCTGCTATTACAAGCAAACTAAATTTAATGTGGAATCACATTTTTGTTGTTGCTGCCATTAGATATGAACTACATTTCATATGAAATCAGCTTAACAAATATATGCACATTCCTATCTTCATTCTCTCCATTCATACCTGAGTAGTTAACTGATACTGCTATAATTTATTTCTGTATATAGATGGATGTTCTTTTATAGCCACTAGATCAAGCGTCAATGTTTAAGACAAAAGGTTTATGAACCTTAGTTGTCTCTGAGTAAGACTGGGAAACCTTGCCATCTGTAGCCTCTACCTCCTCTCACTGAAGTGAACCCCTGGATCCAGGGCACTGTGTTCAAACAACCAAAAGCCACCCATATTTCTTCCTTCTGTTTCACACTTTTTGAACCATCGTAGTATGAGCAGAATACCAGAAAGAGAATACAAGTATTTCCAAATACTCAGGAGGAGGCTCTTCTCAAGAGCCCTTATTAGTAATCCAGCTCGGCTCCCATTGAAATTACTGGGACTTTTATCACTCTCCAGGGGGAAAAAAAAAAAAAAAAAAAAAATTAAATCAATGGCTCAGCTAAGGAAATGCTACATATTTCTGCACAAGTTTTCCTGAGAGGCCAGTGAAGAGTTTCATCTAACCCTTCCCTGATGCTGTTTGCTTTTTCGCTTCCCCAAACATTACCCAAAAGTTCTGACATTACCCATGTGCCATAGCCACTTTCTTCTTACTGCAGAGGAAGAAGAATTTTTTCCTCCAGTGAGGAATTAGCAAGGGAAACAACTGATGAGCATTTCAAATGAAGACAATACTTGGTGAAGAATTACCTGATAAAGGTTACTAAGCCATGAAGCAACAAACCCAATCACTCAAGACAAATTTCAGTTATAGCATTTGTTTATTTTATGTATAATTAACTTGTGAAACTCCTCTGGCCTAAGAAGTCATGATATGACATGTTTTAGCATGCAACAACATGGAGTTGTGGCTGTGTACCACAAGCAGAGCCTAAATGTTAAAAGACAACACACAAAGTTATTTCTCAATCTATTTCAGAGAAACTGTCTCAGGACATAGGTAAGAGGGTATCTGTACTCATTTTAATGGCTCCTCACACGTCAGAACAAACTTTTAAAACAGTTTTGTTTATTTGTTTAGTACTGAGAATTCCTGCAAGGGAGACTAGTATTTATAACAATGCTAGTCAAAGTATTCAGTCTCTATTCACAAGATCATCCCTCCAACTGAGGAAAGCAGGAAACAAAAAGCCCCATCTTGCCAAAACCAGCCCAAATTGTTTCTATTGTTGATTTCTTTTGAAGTCAATGATACTGAAGCCTTGGGCAAATGCTTACCAACCAGGTCCCCCATTTTAGTTTTCCAAATAGCTATCCAAACAAGGTTTTGAGCCTTATAAAACACTAAGCCTTTACAAAGAGAGTATGTTTTAAACTGATCCAACTAAATTATGAACAAGATCAAGTATTACTCAAGTGCCGCCTTTCAAAATGCAAGAGCTGAAACTTTTGATTCAGATTTGGAAGAGCAGGGCTTACTAGTGCTCAAGGGGAGGCCCCAGGCAGTAATGCTTATTTTCTCCTCCACTTTGTTTTATAAACGCATCTAAGGATCACTGTGACTGGACCAGCAACTATGGAAAACAATCAATACCCATCATCACCACACACAATGCAAACACTAGAAATATGCACATAAATCACACATATGGTTCCTATGACACAGGCTCTTCAAAGTGAGGGTCTCTGTTTACACGCAGTAGAACTCCTATCCATCAGAACAGCTTAGGAGCACAACAGGCATTTAAAGCTGAAAATGTTCTTACCCTGAAAAAGTAGCCTTCTATTAAGCAAGGCAGCAGATAACTCTGCTATTGATTTGGACAGAGCAATCCTCTCAGAAGCATTCATACAGTGGCTTGGTTTTCTAAACTTGGGGAAGAAAAATTTAATTTTCATAGGCCTTAAACATTTACTAAGTTTCTAATTCTAAGACTCAACCTTCCTTCCCCACTCCTTTAAGAGCTTTTTCAGAATGGAGCTATGGACTGCAAACTTCTTTTGCAGAAACTTTCTAATGGAAACACCAGCTTCCTTGCACACCCACTCAGATGTATACAAGTTGTGGCAACTTGTCATAGAGGAATTTCACAGCATTACAAACTTCTTTCACCATCTCTCTCAAACACACTACTTAACTTTATTCTGTGCTCTTAAAATTTGTGACATTAGACACCTGAAGCTAAATGAAATACTGAAATATATTGAAGCACTGTAGTTTTGTTGAAAACTGCACATGAAAGAATTCTTCTGGCTATTTTTGGAGAACCAGAGATGGAAAGTGCAAAAGCCTGTTTTTGGGTTGCATTAAATTTTCTTCACCCTTTTTCAGATGAATTTAAGACAATGGAAATATGCTAGATACCTCATGAGTTCCTTCCCAGATAAGAAATTGTCAACTACTTACTGTACAGTCAGCAGAACCTACCAGCTCCTCATTGATCCTATTTAATTCACCATGCTATAAGAGTGTACACACCCTTCATGCTTTACAATGGAAAACCTAGATTAAAAAAAATTTAAATCCCCCATGAGCATCCCAACAGCAAAGAACACAGTTTAACTCTAACACATTGGTAAAATTAGGTAGGCAATTTTGCTGCATTGCTTTTTTTTTACTTATTTGCCTATCAGAGCATACCTTCCTTAAAATATATTTACATTTTCCCCCCCCGAAAAGTTCAACCCATTCACACTGAATGATTTTTACTGCTTACACACAAAGAGGAAGTATCTGAGAGTAGTTTGCCTTCGGGTATACAGATACCTTGGAAATCAAATCAAAGTGAGAGCTGATATTGGGGTGCGCATAGAGAGGGAGAGAGAGAGAGAGAGGGAGACAGGCTATTATTCACACCTTGCTATGATAATATGACTTGGCAAATACAGGGGGTCAAATGCCTCCGCTCTCCCCCCCTCCATACTGTGCTGCTGTAATTGGTCACCAGCAATGTGACATAGAAAAGGTTTGTACGTTCGCACTCAGCTGGCTCGTGTCCCTGGGGAGGGAGAACTTCCCAAGAGCCCCTGCTAGACACACACAGTTGGAAGAAAGCCTGCAAGACCGAAGATTACCAGTCTACAAAAAACCCTCCAGCACCCAGAATGTGTTGGCCAGCTGAAAAGCTCGTCCCCAGATTTCGAACCAGTCTGTCAGACACCAGGCCTGGCAGCGCCTGAGGCCAGCAGCAGCTCTGTTTCCAGGCTGCTGAGATAACAACTGTGCAGCCAAGGGATGGACTGGGAGAAGTTATTTTAAGTTGCAATTACTAGCTCATACGTTATCAAAAGAGCCGGATGAGCACATTCATTGCTGCTAATAGCTTCCTTTTCTCTTCTGAAAGAGCCACAAGTATTTTAGTCATGGCAACTAAAGACAAAGTAAATAACACCAGGTGAAGAGTTAGGTGCACACTGCTGCTGCTACCACCCCAGTGAACTCCAGTACCTCTCATTCTTTTTTTTTCAGGCAGTCCTACTGAAACAGGTCTGAAACGCATCTCTCTCTCCTTCGTGTAGAAGTACTTAACCAAGCTCTTTCTTACAGAGGATCCAACAAACCCACCATGTAGTGGCAGTGCTCAAGATAAAGGACTGCACAAGCAGCCCTCTCTCTTCAGCTGAGGGCTGGGTAGCCTCAAATGCACACAGAGGGTGGCAGAGTACTTTGCACTTTCAATCACCGAGTGGCCGGGAAAAGTGTTAGAAATCACAGCAAGAAGGAAAAGCAGCACTACGGCACTAATGCACATCAGGTGAGGCAGAACTTCAGAAGGTGTTAGCAGCAAGGTGATGGAGCAGGAGGGATTCTCCCTTTGCTACACGCAAACTAATTCCAACATGAGAACAAACAGTAACGTCACAGCCAATATTAAAAGTCATTGCCATAGCACAGAATATTCTTCAGCAGGCAAGGTTAAGTGTTGAAGGACAGCCTGACCTTGCCACAAGTTCATCTGAAGTCATAAAGGTTGAATGAGGAAGTTGGGCATAAGTAAGTTTTTACTTGCATGAATCCTTACACAGCTACACCTTGGCAATGGATTCCTCTTAGATCAGTCACACAGCCATTACTAATAGCAGAGACTGATCATCATAAATTTTATGCTCCCATACTGGTGGCACCCACAGTTCAGAAACAATGGTCCCATCAATCCTCCAGACCCACTACTGACTACCAAATACAGTATTTTCCGACAAGTATTTACTGAAATTAATTTTAATGGGATTTTATAGACCTGCTGCAATCATTTACTACAGCCTTTCAGACTACCGTAATTTTCAGAAGTCAGACATTCTATTACTTTATTTTATTTTATTTATCATTGAAAATTTCACATGCTCTAAAAAAGTATATGTGATACCCATCCACCACTAAGAGGTAAAGAACTGTGTGCTTTCCAGTTTTCTAAACTAGGTTCTGGAATATTTTCTTACAGTTTTGGTAACAAATTGTTGCAGAAGCTAAACTGATGTTTTGTCTTTCTCAAATACTTACATATAATGTTTCCCACCCCCCTTCCTGAGAGGAAACTCACCAAAAGGTTGCAGGATTTTAATTTTTTTATCTGGCAAGAAGATGCTGCTGTAAGACTGTGCCACACACAAACTGGATGAGCAGCCAACTGCTGAGTAGGAGGCTCATTAAAAAGGGCCATTTGCTTGCCATATGTCTCTTTCTTCTAGACAGACTAATTCTAGTCATTAGAATTTGAACCAGAAATGCAGATTAGCAAAGCAACTTTTTGTTAAAATGGCACCAGAAATTTTCATAAGCAGAGTATTGAGAGCCACTCGGCACTCAGAGCAAGTTACCAGTTTGACAGGGGTGCCCCGATCCCAAAGCAGGGTTGGCAGAACGCCTCATCCTTGCCAGGCTGGTGTTTCCTGACCTCTCAGTGGGGAGCCCTTGTCCCTCCATCTCTTCCTCCTCCTGCCATCCACCGCCACCCACGCTGCTGCTGCTACTGTCCCCTACTTCCCCCCTCCACCAGCACTTCTCCCTCACTCCTCTCCCTCCCTACTACTGCCCTAACACTCCCACAGCCAGCAGGATGACTACGGGAGTACAAGCTGACAAGATCAGCCAAGCCTGTCTGCCATTAAGAATTCTGTGCACTTTGCTCCCAGCTTAGGAAGGCAGCACAAGCACATCTGCTCCCAGCCATCTACCCAGAACAGCTCTTGCAGACCTTCAGATCCACTAGATCCATCGGATCCTTTGACATCTTAGAGTGTCTTTAACAGTGTGTGTACTGACACACCAGTAGACAAACACAGGTAACCCACAGGCAGCCACAGACTTCCTGAAGTGGGACAGCGGTCAGTCAGCAGCAGTCAAAATGAAAAAAAAGGAAAACAACCAACCAACCCCACTTCTTGGGATTTCGAGTCCATGTCAGCCTTTTTTTAGACTCAGACAAAGCAGTTTTTCAGAGAGGAACATATGCATACTAGCTCTTGTTATAAATGTCAGTCTCTCTTCTATTTACATACTGTTTTAAGACACTACCAGTATGAACTCAAATTTAGGTTTTCTGTTGATTTTATCTAGAAAGTTTGTCTAAATTCACGTGTTATGTTTCTATAGCAACTCCCCTCTTGGAAGGTTCAACAGCACTGCATAGAAAAGATCTGATACCATGAACAGTTACAAGTACTGACCATTTCCTCCATCTAAAATCCCACAGCATCTAGTGAAGCCTAAAGCTGATTTAATCTCCTACAGCAACTTCATTCCTACTCAAGAGTATTTCTCATCCCACATGCCAGGATATGCTGTAGCTCCTCTCCTACACTGACTCTGAGGGACACATCCTTCCCAGCTGTTGGTTCTGGGTTTCTAAGTCACACTTGTACGAATCTCTCAGCTCACATCCATGAATCTAATGCAGCATTATTTTGTTTTTCTTTTATTTTTGGCAATGCCATTTGTGTAGCAAATGTCTTATTTCTTCCACACACGCTGAACCCTAGTAATTAACTTAGCAGACACATAGTAGCTAAAGAACTGGATTATTCAAGTCACCCATCCATCTCACCCCTGTTTCGCTTCCCCATCAAGCTTCCCAGTGATCCCACTTGGTCTACACAGACTTCGCTTTCTGAGTCTGGAAATGCAGAGGCATTTCCAGACTCAGAAGTGCAGCATTTTATCAGAGACAGCTTCCCCCAATGAGTACTTTTTGCTGAACACTTTCTCCTCTGCAGACACACACCTCACATCTGCCTGTGCTCTAAAGGTTATTAATCATTAGAAAAATTAAATAAAATATACAAACCAATTATTCTGGCAGAACACAATGAATGCACTTTCCATCATTTTGATGAAGACCTTCAGGTGTGATCTTGCGTCCTACTCACACATCCCTCTTCCTTTTTGAGCACGTGTGCAGCCATCGTAACAAAAATGGGACCTTTCACATGATGAGCTGGTCCACACACAGCAAAAGAAGGATCAGGTGAGTGCCATGAAACGAGGCAAGAATGAATAGATGCAGCCGGCTTGAATTATTTCAGCAGCCAGCCAGCCTTGGCTGGCTATTCCCAGTCCACTGCAATACAGAATTCATGTGAGATGAACCGGAAAGGTTGAACTGGTGACAAATATTTAAAGAGCCTGATGTGAAGGTGCCTCCCCTGAAAAACATAACCTTCTTAACATGTTGATTTAAAAAGTCTTTCTTATTCTACATAGGCTATCAACCATCCAAGATGACAGTAGCATCTGTCAGTGTTGTAGATTTTGTGACAGGTGGCTCAGCAGCCTGGCGTTCGTAGTTTGAGGACATTTATGAAAGCCCTCTTACAGCGTACAATTGATATCCTTCTTTGCCCCTGCTGCACCCGCCTTTGGGGTCAAACTGCACACTTGGGTTCAACAGAAGAGTTGAGTCTCACCTGCAGTAAAGGGGAGGAATGGAAGACAGAGCTTCATGTCTGTACATAAAGCTGCGAGAAACTAAGTACAGGCTTTCAGTTTCTCTCTGAAAGTTGCACAGGTCCTTCAGACCAAGAAGTTAAATACCCATGTTCCTCCTATCCAGGTAATAATGGTCACCTTTGCTATTAGTGTTAATAGCTTCCCCCACCCCGCCACTGAAACAAGTTCATCTCTGCCAACTGAGAACAGAAAATCTCTGTACAACAGCCCACGACAGAGGAAAAAGCCAGTTTTTCCACTTCTTTAACTTTCAAAGCTCACAGAAGTGCCTTTGCCTGACACAGCAGAATCACTGCCTTGGATCACAGGCTAAATTAAACACACAAATTACGTTCTCCATATAAACAGTTATACATGACTTAAATAGCACAGTTTTATTTTCCTATTGGCACCAATTGGTACAGTAGTTGAGTCGAAGCTTAGGATATCAATGACGTCAGTTGCTTTAATTGGCAGCACTGACGTGACCAGCTCTCGTTCCCAGACATGAAGTGTGCCGGTTTCCATAGGGAGAATGCTGACCGAAGAATTCCTACCACACTTCCTATCAGTTGTTTTGACCAACAAATACTGCCTCCAGCAGGAAAAAAAAAAATGAAAAAAAAAAATCATCTGTTTGAGCATCCAAAAATTCACAGGATGACATCATCCTGTGAGACAGATTTCTCTGCAGCTCCCTCCCTAAACACACATGACCTATCCAAACTCCTGCCCTACATTCCTGCTAGCTGGGTTCTGTATTTACAGAAGGAAAAGACATCAATAATTTTTGCCTTGCTTGTTTGCCATGTTAGCTCAGTTGTAACAGTTCCTCCTCTAGCCCCCAGAAGGAAAAACGACAGTCTATCTGAAATAGATTTCATAGACTAATTATAGAAAGCTCATGGCAATTTCTTCCCTCACAAATTCCCATGCAGATTTAGTCCATGTAACAAGTCATTAAGTCTGTAAAGGAAAAAGTGGGGATGAACTTGAAACAAAGTGAAGCCAAAAGCAGAAGAATCCACCAAATGGAAAGAAGTGTGCGGTAGCCCATAACCAAATTCCCCAAGCATTAAGGACTGTACTTCTTTGCAAGAGTCTTCATCCGCTACTAGCACGAACTATGATCCAGGTAAGAGTCATGGGATAGTTGCACTGGTGACTGCTTCATTCCTAGCAGTCACATGTGCTTGCTTTCTTCTGTCCTTGGTACTCTTTTATGAAAATTCATGCAGTGTTATGTAAGAGATTAACAAAAGGCATCATCGCCCATATGAACCATCAACTCAAAACATACAATTTTCAGAATTTAATAAAAATTCTTCCCCCAAGTTTGCACAAAAGAGAAAGCATATTTTTTTAACTGATAAAACATAGCCTTTTTAACTCCTTTCTCTTCATTCTTTTCTCCCATCAAGGGATAACTTCAAGGCCAGATGGGTGGTATTAAAACTGTAAAATTCCTACTTTAGGAAAACGGGTGTGAAGTTCCAGATTGCAATTACAGACTACAGGCTGAGACCCACTTTGAGCTTCTTAACTGTCCTTAAAGACTTCTAACTGTATGGTTTTCTACAGGCCTGTTGGGGTAGGCAAGGGGTGAAGCAGCTTCTCACTTTACTCATGCCTTGCTCAGTGCCTAGAAACAGGCACTGTTTCCCTGCCCCAACCTTGCTGGCAGCAGCTCACCAGCTGGGTAGGCTGTAGTGTTCATGCAACTCCTCCCTTTTGAATTCTGAAGTTAGACCTCATGAAAGAGGAGAACAGCTGTCTCTTGGGAACTCAGGAGCCACATTTCCAATTTCCTTGTAGCTAGTGTTTAGGGCAGCTTCAAATCGTTAGAAATGCGGGATCAGACTGGAGCCTCGAGTGCAGCCCTGAACACACCTCAGATTCCCAGTGGGGATCAGCCTTTTTCTCTCAGCTTCCCACTGGTTAAGTTAGGCAGCTTTTAAGACCCTCTCCCAAGCACTTAAGTCTTTCCAGCACGATGCAAATGAGCCCAGCACTCCACTGTACCAGCCAAGAGCTAAGGCAAAGTAATTCAAGCAATGCCAAGCAAATCCCATGTGATTCAGGCCATCTCCCAGTCTTCTGGGAACCAGTTTCCTGGCTGCTATTCTACCCTTCCCTCAATTGCAATCTTTCAAGAAGTCGTCCTCCCCAGTTAATTTCTTTTGTATGAGCCTCTAGAACTTTTTCCTAATTGATGCAACTCCAATCGGCTTTTTTGCTGCCCATGGACATCTGAAACAAGCAAATAAAATGAAACAAAAAAACCAACCACCCCCTTACAGTGAATGCTTGTAAGGTCACAGCTGAATTTCAGCAAGTTTCAAGTTTGCAGACTTTGAGTAACAGCCAAGAGCTGTGGAAGTCTGAGAGGAACGTGTGATACTCGGAGCCATCAGTTGTAAAAGCTGCAAGTTTTCCCTCTCTCTTCCTACTTCCTTCCTCACAAATAAAACAAATTCAATGCTGAGGCAAATCTTAGGGTTTTTCTTTTTAAAACAAGGGTAAGATTATACTTGTGCTGAAGTCAAGGTAGAGGAGAGCAAGACAGCTGTGTCTAAAAGGATACAGCTCTTCCCACCTAGTAGCTCACTGTAATAGGATTGAAAAATATCCCTGTCATCACAAGCTTTTGGTCCCTTTAAGGTACCAAGCAAATCCCATGAAACCATGCATATTTTATAGTAGAACGGGTGTCTACAAACCACAGACTCTTACTCCAGGTTAGAAAGCAAGAGAGAAAACACAAGTATTTTCTTTCCATGAACTTCTGGGACACAATCAGACTTTTCCTCCATTACTTGCAATATTACTATCCTGTGAACTAAGCCTACTTTTCTCACTACATCAAAGAGCAACAGTCTTTGAGGGCTGCAGACTCTTACAGCAGTTCCAGTTTTGCTGTCTGGCCCATCTGAAATATCTGAAAGGTAAATTGGAACTAAAGGAGCGTTGAATGTGGTATCATTAGAAAGCTGGCTACAAACTTTGATATATCCACCCACCAAACAGAACATCAAGCAAATTCTACAAGTTCTGTAGGGGATACCAGAAATCTCTCATAGACATAAGGCTGTATATATACAAAGAAAGAAAGAGTTTCACAGTCTGCTGATTTTAACTTATGAGAATGGTAACTTTAGGGAAACTAGACACTGCAAAACAGTCTGGCTGGGTCCAGAGAGATGAAGCCAAAAGTGAAAGACTCTCAGCAGTGCAACCTGATGAAGAATTGCACAGCATCGTTTCACTCGACGCTAAATTTGAATCATTTCTCCACACTGAAAAGGTATTGCTGATCCATAGCTTCCATTTTGGGAAGCTGTTAGCACACAACTCTAGAAGAAAGGGCGCAGGGGGGAGGAAGACAAGTATACGTTCCTTAACAGTTATAAAACAAAATGCGAAGTAGATGAGATTCACCAACACAGGTGATCTGACAAAATTATTTCATTAAAATTAGGTAAAAAGCTGCTGCTTCACCAGACTGGCTAATAGGGGGAGATGAAAGAACAGGAAGAACAAGCGCATCCAGAGATGCAAAAGAAATAAGCAATTTTTGCCAGCAATCTCATTGACTGCATTTTGATTCTGCAATTTGATATTGCACTGTAGATCAATGGAGAAGTGTTTGCCAAAATTTAAATGGGCACAGAAGGTGAAATAACAAACAGACAGGACCATGGGAAAGTCTGACAACTTGTTAAAGGTAACTCTCTGAGGAAAAAAAAAGAGGAATATGGATATTTGCTTGTATATAAGAAGAGTTCATCCAGTTTTTCAAGGTGACAGGTTTGAGAAGTCAGGAATATGAAGAATTTCCAGACTACAAAGGTGTGATTTCCTAGAATAAAAAAAACCTAAGTCTTTGTGGGGAAAATGAGGTAGCAACAAACTAAAACCAAGTCAATAAATATATTTTAAAGCATAAACATTTCCAGAAAAGCATGTAATGATGCTACATGGGCAATGTTACAGACATTACTGACCTCAGAGTTGAGGAGGCACAAACTGTTGAATAAAATGAATACCCTCTCTCTCTCTGGAATATTCAGGCACTATTTTACAACTAGACTTTTAAATGAATTCCAAATACAATTCTACATGTTTATGGGGAGAGGAAGGTTGCAGTTCTCAAGAAACTTCACACAGTCAAGTATTCAGAACTACAGAAGTCACATTTCTCTTTTAAAAGCATGAAGGCTATATGCTGCTTGCAATGCTTTCTTTCATTAGAAGTACTTGTAAAGAAGAAGTTTTCAAACCTCCGGTTGCTTTTCAGATGCATAACCCTTTTCCAAAAAAAAAAAAAGAAAAAACAAAACAAAACTTGAGTACTGGGGGGGTTAAATGTGTGGGTAGGTTGTTTTCTTGGTTTTCTTCTGAGGATATCCATTCATTAATCATTTACCAACCCACGTACACATGGCAGCCTGCCTCTCTGAGGAGCACTGCATTCGGGCCCTGCTCTCTAGAAAGTGATATTCAGCTGCAGAGCACAAAAGCCTCAGGAGAACTATGTGATAGCTCGGTGCCAGGCTAAGTTCAAAGCAAAACACAAATTAAAGTGCAAAACATTTCATATCAGGGAGTGGTGTGCCTGTTGGCTGGAAAGGACTCACCTAAGTTCTCTACTCCAGAGCAATGTGTCCCTCCCTGCCTTAGATCTCACTCACCTCTTTGAACTTAAAATTACCCCATCGGAGCTGTGCTGCTCAGCTCACACAGAAGAACAGGCACAGCTTTCCCTGGCACCACCCGCTCTTCCCAGGGAGGCAAAGCAGCAGACAAAGCGTTCTTTGTCCCACACCACCTTCCTTGATCAGCAGACAGCATTAAATTGCATCTGAGGGAGTGGAGAGTCTGAACTGAACTTAAGCAGGTTCCCCCTCTGTCCCCAAAGTAATGCAAGCTGGCAGCAGATACCCTAATGCGGACAAGCAAAGGATGTGTGCCAGTCTAACGTTTGCTCTTCTCCCCAGGGCCAGGAAGAGAGCTCTACAGCAAACTTACAGAAGACCCAACATACTATAAACATCTAAGAGTGCTCAGCATCACCGAAGGAAAAATCTGAGCTCTTCCAGACCTTGGATGCATCAGGTTCAGGGTGGCTAATGAGAAACAGCCACTGCTGTCACTGTCATCATCCCAAGACAACTGGGAGATGCCTAACTCACACCCTGCTCTTCTCCCTCAGTGTCCAAGGGATGGCTATCCAGAGTGGATAGCAATAGGCCTCCAAGGCCTACAAACTGTGCCTTGGAGGCAGCCATGCCTTTGGATCTGAGAGAGAAACTTCTGCAGCTGCACGTTGCCAAATCTCAGGGAGCTCTCCTGCTGCCAAGGCAAGTTCACTCCTGAGAAGACCTGCAGAGAGCGTCTTCCTCTGTGTTAGCAGGACACGGGGAAGGACAGAACCATCAGGCACTGCTCCGTGATTAACAAATCAAACCAGTAGGAACAGGTTTCAGTAGGGTGTTTGTTGTACACCAGTTCCAACACCAGAGAAGGGCCTTTTGACTCATTCCCATCCAACATCCCAGCTGGGGAAGGTTCACATGACAAGGTTTTATATTTCCTCATTTAAAAGACATTAAGAAAGCTATCAGCACACTTAGGTAAGCAACCAGAGCAGGGCACCAGTGATTACTCTGTATTAGCAATTGCACACCTTCACTCTGTAGTAGGGAGGTATGAGTCCACAGGAATATTTTCAGCATCCTGGATGTGTTACGGTGTGGCACATCCTGGAATAGGGTGTTACTTTCTAATATCTTTATAGAAGTATTTTTGTTATTAGTTGCCTCCTATGTGCACAGAGACGGCAGCAGAGACATAGGAGGCATTCCCTCCAAACTCTGGGCAAAACTGAGTAGAAGATTACAGAAAAAGAAAAGGATTTTTACATTTGTATGTTCAGGGTTTTTTTAACATCATCTCAAAGGAACAGCTTTCCTCTCAGAATGGAAAAAACCAAACAGACAGTTGAGAACATGAACCATCAGTTGCAACAACAGCGATAAGGCCCTAAAACCCCCCAACATTAAAAGTCCTGTTATGATTTGATTAAATGTGGGAGTGTGTATTTGGGGTGAAATTACCTAAATGCTGCCAACCCATCCCAAAGTACTTTTTTTCTTTCATTGCATGCACTCACCAACACTAGCATGGCCTTTGAAAGAAAAGACTGCACTGTGTAGGTGGGGGTATGCACACATTCCACAGCCTTCTGTGCCACTTTTCTTGTACAGCAGGTTTTAAGCAACCACATCCAACTTGATCATCCACTTTCACATCAATAATCTGCACACATAAACAACTGTGGCCACGTAGCACAGGCATTTACAACAGACTGCACCCAATCCATTTACAGTCAGAGCAGAACACCTCTGCGGCTTGAGCTGATGAATCCTCAAAAACACTTTAGATAGTTTTGAGCTGTAGAGTCCTGGAAGGTAATGCAAGAAGAGTCAGATAACAGCCGAGGGCCACAATATTAAAACCCTGAGAGAGTGTCTTCAGTGCTTTTCAGTTATCACAGAATATATCTGAGATGTGGTCACCAGCACATCCCTGGGACACATATTCCTATGCAGAACCTATGCATATTCCTATGCAGAAGAATGAGAAGTATCCTTCTTGGCAAGCAGCAGCACAGCAAAGTGTAATTCTGCAAGGTACCAACATGCCCTGTATCTTCCAAATTCAGACCATAAACCAGTGTTTTCCAGAGGCTACTAGGGGAGACATTTATGAAGGTAAAGGTTACCATGCCACCTAAGCAAAATGTAACAGTAATATTTGGTAATACACACTTGCTTTTAGAGGAGAAATTCAGTATTAAGGATATCAGAGTACCAGGAACAAAACAAAACTAGTTCAGACAGAGAACTTATTGATAAGACCTTCCTGCAAGTATCAAATGTGAATTGTGTATCTGAGGAAAGCAAAGCACACCAAAGGAATGTCCATCTGCTGTGATGGTTTACCTTGGATTCTTGTGAAACCCATTCTTTCACAGGACACTATCAGGACATTAATTTTGATATGCTCTCCATTCTATATGCACATGAAGACTTCTGTTGTTTGAAGAGCCAGAAACACATTAGTTATTTGGTTTTAACTACACGAAAATTTAACTTGATGCTACATTAACTTTAACTTTTACTCTAAAGAGAAGCAGACTGGAGAGAATATTCAAAGGAGAATGGTTACACTAACAGCTGTCATATATGATCTTTAATAGCAAAAATTAACCATGTCTGCCATTGCCAAAAGAAACTACCAGGGTAGCAATTTCATAGCAGGGAAAAGACCATCAGCAAGACTGCACAACTCAGATTCTGTTAATAAAATTTCACTTAAATGTAAAATACAGCATTTCCCTTCTTTAGTAAAGCTTTATTGTATTTGTTTTATATTTGTTGTATTGTATTGTTTAATAAGTGTATCACAATCTGATTTAGCAAGTAGCAAAATAAGATTTACTTTATGCTCATATATATATATACGAGTGATGACTTTGTTGTACTTAAGCCATAATCTCAGGAAAATAAAATCAGTTTCAGTGTCTCTTCCTGGTCAACTGTTACAATCAAAATCATGTTGCAATTTGTGACATTGAAATTCTTCTAGGGATTAAAAAAAAAGGCATTCTATTAAAGCCAAAACATACCTAGAAAGTCATTTCAATAAACTCTAATGTTCCATCTCTAAGGGTCATTCTGGTAGGCAGTACATCTTAGCTGACGGAAGTTTAAAATTTAACCACGCAAAAAGTCAGTCCTATAATCCAGGTCAGCACCCAGCCCAGCAAACTGGCTTAGGCAGAGACATTAAAAACTTGGCCTCTCCAGCGGCGGGTTCTGGATCCCAGGAGCAGTGAACGTGAGGCACTGCACAGGGCAGCACTGAAAGCACACTCAGTGTTAGCTCATGGATCTCTGTGTGGTACTCCACAGCAGCACAAGTCAATCACTATGGTACAGAAGACACCTCTAATTGCATTTAGATGTTTGCAGCCAAGTGCCAAACTGCAGCGCTTTGCTAACTAATCCTTCACATGCGTAGATTCACCTCTCCTTTCATGTAGGCAAGCCCATCAGACATGCTCTGGTTCTGCAAGTTAGCACAGACCATTTCTTTGAAGTTCCTTTGGCAACATTGGAGCACATCACGTGTTCAGCAAGTGCCCTCGCTAGGTGGAAGTTTCTGAACTTTCAGGTATTTTCATCTCGTTAATGAGGGTTTTGTGGCAGGGAACTTTCTTTGACAGCAAAATGTATTTTGCTAACTAAACACACCCTCTTTTCCTGCGTTAACACAGGCCAGGAAGAAAAGCACATTGACACTTTTGCAGTATCTCAGGGGATAGATTTTGATTTTGCTGGTGTCTGTGTAAATTTAAGATATGAATGAATGGAAGCATGAAGAGTCAGGAAACTCTGCTTAGAATATCTTTGTGAGCTTTAAAAATTAAGAACCAAGACTTCAGTAAACCCCTTAACATCTTCTTTCATGCCAATAACCATTTTATTTCCGTTCTCCTTCTTCCAAGAATCACTGTAAGGATTTTAAAACACGGCATTCAGTTTGAAGGAAGTGAAGTGTTTATCTGTCCACATCACTGGAGCTTGTGCAGCCAGGAGGTGTAAAAAAAAAAAAAAAATCAATGTTTCTAAGCATAAGCACTAAAAACTGTTTATGCTAAGAAAGTTAAGTTCAGAGAGTTTTAAAGCCGCATATATTATGACACTGTGCCATCAGACCAAAGCTTTTAAACGTACCTTAGAAAAATTAACCTTCCAGCAGTGAACTCCTAGGAGAAACAGTACATAAGAAGGCAAGTGGTGTAATTTTCATCACTGGAATAGGGTGCATCACTGCAGCTGCAGCACTAGTGTGACTGACACAAAGCAATTCAGCCAGGTCTTGTCCAACTCAGCAAATCCTCAGTGCACAGTGTTTTAAAGGAGACTGCAGCAGAGCCAAGAACATTATTCATTTGATAACTGGTTATACAGAATACTAAGTAAAACACTAAGCCCACACCTTTATTTTGTAGCCATGGCTCTTTCAGTTCACACTTTCCAGCTTTTAAAAGTTTTCTATCTACTGCTGTAAGATAAGCACTTCCCATTCACATTGTATTGTTCTGTTCAGCTTGTGAATAAGAACACTAAACAGCAGGAGACAGTATTAAAAATAATTTCCTAGGAAAGTAAAAATAATTTGAAATCGTAAAATAAATATTGATTAGTTGGATCATAGCTACTTGGAACAACAGTATTACTCTATCACAAAAAAGGCAGAAAAGACAATGCACTACTGAGGAGCATTAGTTTAAAATTGCAGTATTATTATGAAGAGTCCCTGGTGTTTAACATGGAAATATCAGAAAATCTGCTCCAGCTTGAGTGTAAAATCTATTCCATCTTTGACCGAACACTTCAAGGCAATTTCAAACTTTCACACTTGTGTCTCTGCATTCACACTTGAGAAGTGCTGGCAACTCATCACGCTCAAATTGAAACCAATTCCTCTACACAGCTACGTGTTCTGTCAATGTGCTGCTCAATGAAATACATCTATTTAGCAGTCCTGGGAGCAAGTCAGTATCTCTTGCTCTGTAACATTACTAAAAAGTTAACTCACCGACAAAAGCATGAGAGGCTTAGCTTCGCTCTCTCAAACACAGTGATCAGTGTAAGTGGTAGGCAGTTCATTATTTTTGAATTTGTATTTCAGGTCAACAATAGCTTTACCTGCATAATGTACAGGGATTTCTATCTTTGGCCCTATGACGTAGTGACCCTCCTCCAGACTGTGAGCTGTGATTGTTGTCCACTGCCGACACGAATGAATCAGAAGATAATCACTCTCCCGAAGACCTTCTACAGTTTCTCCTGCAAAACAGATGTAGGGTTTTTTTTAAAAAACAAAACAAACCACACTAACTGCATGATGAATTAGGAAAACATCACAACAAGCATTTTTTTTCTTATTGGTGTTCATTTTTTTCCACACGTTTTGATAATTAAAAATTCAATTAAGTAAATTTCAACTCTATACAGTATTCACTTTTGCAACTTAAGCACCTTAACTTCCAGAAAACAAACATGAAGCAAAATACCCCATGCATAAATATCACAGAGATGCAATCCAGATTACTGCGCAGTGGCTCTGGGGCTCCTTTTTCAGCTTTCTGCATAAACAGACTTTTCATATTTCTATTTCTGTCTGCCCGTCTCACTCGATACAAATACTTGAGAGGTCCTTTAGTTTTTAAATAAGGGAAAAAAAAGGTGGTTTTCGTATTTTAGAAGATCAGCATCCCACTACCATACAGTAGGAACTAGATATCACACTTTCAGATACAGAGATTTCATCTTTGTCATTTGCAAGACACTGCTTAATTAGCCATTCAGATACCTATAAATTTAATCCTATCACTTATGGAGGAGAAATGAATAAATAAATAAGTATGTGTATAAAAAAAAATAAAAATTCACACACACAAAAGTCCCCTCTCAGAGTGAAATTCAACCAGAAGCCTAACCAGACAATGTGTAGCTCACCTTTCTAAGGCGCTCTCTCATACTCTTGTACTCTGGTGTCTGTCAAACCCGTCCCAAACACAGTCAAAGATCCAGCTCTCCTTTCTTCCCCTGTCCCTACGAACTCCTCTGCATTTCTGCAGAGTATCCTCTCCTCCTCTATGGTTTGCAATGCCTGATCAGGTCTAGAGTGCTTTGCTAGGTTTTCCAGCAATTGTAAGAGCCATATTAGACAGACCACTCAAAGTGCCAGCTACACATCTCAGGCATGATATATGAACAAAATTTCACAGAGCAGGAAACTGTTCTGCATATCATCACAGAATTGCTCTCACACACCTGCAGTCCTGCTCAGTACAGTTTTGCATAAAGCACACAAAAAAACAGCCTTTCTCAAGGTGTTTTTAAAGCAGTCACTTGGATGTTCAGGAGCACTCAGTAGACACTAAACACAGGCCAAGAATAATGAAACTTTAAATTTAATTTTCCTTCTCTCCCACCAGCCCTCTACAGTTACAGCCAAAAATAACACAAGTAGTTTAGCCCTGGAATCAAGTTTGGACAAAACCCATCCCCTTCAGCTACTACAACAAACTGAACTTTCTCCTCACTGTCCTGATATTCTAAAAGTCAGTGGAAGAATGAGAATTTCCTCAGCCTAGGGCAGCAGACATTTCCTCTGTCAATCTCTGCAGAGGAGAGCTACTTCCCACTAAGCTTTTTTTTTTGCCCACAACAGGCACTCTTCCACCGTAGGCAACAGCTTCTACACACCCCATTCCTGCTTGATTTCATGCTCCCATTCTATCAGAAAGCACCCTCCTACACGATTTAAAACACAGCAACTGGCGGGTGTGAGAACTGTTAGATTTTAAATCAGAAGAGACCATTACGACCATCTGCTCCAACACCCTTCGGCCACAGGATTCTGCTTGTTTCCTCCAGAAACGTGGATTTGGCTAAACAAGGGAGAGACCTGGCCCAACCTGCAGAGTCTGATAGATGGATTTCCATGGGTCTGCTGTTCCACGGCCTGTTAAACCTTAAAAACATTCCTGTTTTGCACATTTGGATCTCTAACTTACAACCATGGGTAAACTGCTATGATGGGGGTGTAGAGGAGAAGCAAACAAAAAAAAATTAAGCAGTCAAAAGGTATACAAAGCTCCTTAGTACCAGTTATTCTTGCTCCCATGAAGGTACGTTTCTAGGTTTCCTTCTTTTCCACAGCACAGAAAGTAGCTTCCAGGTAAACAGGCCATTTCATGAGCTGGTTTCCAGGTGCTCCTTGGACCACATCCCTTGGCAGCCTAGATAGCTGCTTAACACCAGTTCCTGATCCCTGGGAAGCACCACCCCTCCACCCACAGCGCACTGGGATAAGGGATCTTGTAAAGCCTAGGGAAGAGTGGCAAAATTGCTATGCAGCACTCTTGGTGCTTCATGAGAACTTTTTGGTCCCATCCATATCTTGAAAGAAATTCAGATATATTTGCTGAAGGAATTATGCATCTGCTAATTTTTAGCAAATTATCAGACCTCGAGCATCTCCTGTTTTCTGCTCACAGGGCAACTTCTAATATGTATAAAAATTACCTTCAGCTTGCTGCAGAGCTTTACAATTTTGAGGGAAAGCACAATAATAATAATAACAATAACAACAACAATATTAATAATAATAACAACAATAATAATAAATGGTGTTATTTGAAACTCATGTTTCAGTTTCGAGAATTACACTCATGCTTCCTATAATCCGTTGCAACAAGTAATTATTCTGTCCCACAAAAAAATCAAACCAATGATATCTAAGGGAAGACCTACTATTTTACTAGTTTCACTGACAGTGGTGAACAAATTTAGAATAAAGCATCCCGGGGTGTGCTTTTTCCCTGCCTTACAATCTGTAGGTATAATTTCAGAATACTACCTAAAGGGAGGCTGGACTCTACATCCAGGATTGCAGGGAAATAATTACAGTATGGGTCACCCTCGAATAATCTGAGGAAGATATTCTCAGAAAAATAAAAACACCCATTATGAAAAGGTGCTTCCAGTCATGGCTCACATGCTGCGATCTGTTTAAGTGGTTGCTCCACTAAAACTGGGTGGGACAGGTGAGTGTAAAAAGAGATTAGTAAGGCAGGCCCCAGAGTGACTAAGTAATTGAGTCTGCAGCTGGAAGTAGCTGTATTTTTTTAAACAGAACCTTGGAAACCACAATTCTCATTACACAAATTATTTGCTGCAACTGATTACATCGGAAACGAATTTTGTGCTTTGCCACAGGAGACTGGAGGAGACAAGGCGAAGCAGGTGTGACAGGGAGTTGACATTCCCCCTGGCTCCTTAACAAAGGGCAGGTCTGTCCTTACCAAGCCCTGATATTTCCTAACCATAGGTGAGACAGATTCCTGGAGTTTGCTCTATAGGAAGAGGCTCCTTGTCACCAAGGGATTACCAGACTCTCAAAAACACCTGGCTAATCATGGCCTCCATGCTATGTGAGGAAAATGTGACTCAGGACAACAAAGCAACTCACATCTTTCTTCCCTTTTCTTCTACTCTATCTCCCCCACAAGACTTGCTCACTGATTTTAGTGGCTTCTTCCTGGAGGGGATGACCTTCCAGGCTGGAGACACCTCTGACCCTTGCTACATGCCTCCTGTCCCAGCCCAACTCAGCCCAGGCTTAGTTAGCCCTTTACACTTTTCTCGGGCAACCTTACCTTGCAAAACAGCCACACACATTCAATTTGATGCCCCCCACCGCCGCAGCAACATAAGTTATGCAAGCCTTCCATTAACCACATTTTAGCTGTGTGGGAGAGAACTCAGCAGCCCTCACATTCACCAGCTACGCAACTCGGTTCTCACCTATTCAACACACTCCTACGCTGCTGCTTACATAAAAATAAGACGCCATGAGAAAACAGACAACACAGGCCACTCCTCTTTAGTAACAGTTTTGTCTCTTATGATCCAGTATGGATTAGCTGCTCTATCTTTTCACCCTCTCCTCCCCGCCCCACATGCCTGCAGTATAATTAAACCGCTACAAAGAATCTACAGGAAAATACTTGTGCTGGTCTTTTATCCCCCCCAAATAAAAGTCAAGAGAAGCAATGAACTATCACATGCAATTCCCCACCCTTACCCAAGTTGCCTACCTCCTTCCAAAATATGAGTCAAGTTTATTCATAATAACGCCTGAGACTAAGACACCCCTGATTCGCTCAAAGCTCCTAAACCCTAAATAAAGTGTCAACACCCATCCTTGCCTGAGATTAAAAGCCTCACACCTCGGAACTGAAAATTTAGCCAGTATATTCCAACACAAGCTGATCTCCCACAAGCACTCTGACCACGATCAGTATTTGGATACTTCACTCAGCACCACTGAAGTAGCATTGCAATAGGTCTTCAGGTGTTCATTGCAAGTAAGATTCACTATCATTTTTTAATTGCATGACCCATTTCTGTACAATTCCTAAAAACCTCTAATATTGCCAACACCACCCTTGTTGAAGAGTAGTTGCAGGGGAAACGCTGACCAGGAATGGAAAATCATTCACATGTTGATACAGTAATCAAAAAAAAAAAAAAGGTAATTGCTTAATCAAGAGTCCCATGCTTATTAAATACTATCTACATTAAATGCCAATACTACTTTAATAATTCTTTCCAGTTACAAAACTGGATCATCCACATTTGGCACATCTTGACTCTGTCATTGTAAACACTCCAATTTAAAATTAACAGCTAACAACTGTAGCAAGACTGATGGAGGAGGAACATGATACCTCCATCTACAAATTCAGAGATGAAACTCTGTTTTCACCTGCAGTTTTTAAGAACCAGGTGAGAAAACAGAGGTCAACTACATGCAGGGACTGAGTTTATATATGCCTATGCTACAGCACAGAAAGAAGTTAATTTCTTTTGAAAAGAGACCTCTCTGCAAGTTGTTGCCAGTCCTTACTTTCTAAAGACACACATATTTTTATTTAGTTTAGCATTTCACAATTCCAAAATGTCTGTGAATTCCCCACAGTCTTGGGAGTAGAACTGAAGACCACTCCAGTTTTGAAGGAGACTGAGCACTCCTGTCTCCTCTTTGCTTCCTCCTGGATCATAGAAGATCTCAAGTTGGAAGGGACCCATAAGGATCATCAAGTCCAACTGCTCGTTTCTCACAGGACTCCCTAAAACTAAACCATACGGGTAAGTATCATCAAGATACTCCTTGAACTCTGACAGGTTTGGTGGCCTGACCACTTCTGTGGAAAGCCTGTTTCAGTGACCGACCACTCTCTCAGTAAAGAGCCTTTTCCTAATGTCCCATTACAGTCCACAAAAGAAAATTCACACAGGTTCCACATACCTCTACTTGCCAAAGGCAACAATGACTTTTCAACACCAACCACTAAAGAAAACTCATGAAACAAATGAAAAGAACCAACAACAAAACTTTTAAGGTTGTCCTCCTAATATTGAAAAACTAACAGTCAAGTCACTGCAAAATGTTCAGACCGATGTGACTCACACACAGAAACTACACTGCTAAAAATAGGCAGTGATGTACAGGAATACAAACGCTTTATAATGCCACACACTTTGTCATTGTGGCTAAGAGTTTGCATCAATGCCTTAAAGCACAAGCTTTGCGTCTGGAGACATTAAAATAGTAGCCAGCAAGGTAATTCAGAGAAAGAGAAGTTGTCGCATGCGAGGTTCCAGTAACGTAACAGATTCCATTTGCACGCACCAGATGAGCTAGATACCATTCCCTCCTGCCAGGAAGATGGTTACGGACGCATTCCACTCATCTCATTCATCACAGAGGACTGCAAAGTGAGCTTAATGCTGTCCCTTGCACATCAGTTCAAGCACGCTGAATTTGCTCTTTCTGGAATGAAAAGGCTTATGGAAAAGAACCACGAGCTCACGAGAAACTTAAGATGGCTTTTGTGAAATAACTGATGAAAAAGATGCCTGTGAAACCCCAGGGAAAACTCAGCAAGACTTAGGGCCATGTGTTTTCATTAAGCCTGAACACCATCTGCATGCAAGGTAACAGATGCCGTACAATTAAGTGCATCACCCGGACTGTCTTGGTCAGTTAAGTAGGTGGTGAGTTTAATTATTCCATCTAATGTTCCATAATCACATTACATATCATTACATAGAAAAATCTCAGCAATATTAAAAATCATGACTGGGTGCTCAGGCAGGCACCTACCAAACCACACTGAAGAATAACATCAACCTTATCCCCCCTCAAGTTTGCACTAACATTTGCCAGGAATGAAGTGTTAATTTGTGCAACTGGAAAAAGAAGTGGCTGGCTGGACAGGTGAGCAGCTATGCTGTGAAATAATTAGGCAGAACTGTCAGCATGTGGCTAGTGTTACAAGGGAAGGAGGTTTATCCGGCAACAACTGAAAGCTAAGAGAAAGCAAAACGATTAGAAGCCAGAAAAAAAAGAAAGAAGTGAGGTTCTTACTTATTCATCATGCTCCTATTGCACTGAGGAGCCCTTCTTACAAACTATCTGCTTCACTGGGCACGCAGCTTCCCTGGACTTTCCCTAGCTGAGGACCAAACAAGCCATGCATTAAGATAAACCTTAACACTACCCTTCCACACCACAAAAACAAAAGGACAGCCCCACACAGCATGAAATGAAGTTATAATCTATCTATTGTTTAAAAAAAGAAGACAGTATTACAGACTTGCATGGCTCTGTGCAAAGAGATGTTTTGGGTCAGAGGGAGGTCACACTGCTAGCACAAATATAAATGCCAGCGCTGCTTTTTCATGGCAAAAGAAGGAACCTACAAACCCAGGCACTAGTAAACTAATAAAAGCTGTCTTGTTTTCAGAAAGGCAAACTTGTATTTCTACAGACATAGCTAGTCACATAGCTCCCAAACAAGGTAACACCTTAAGATGAATTCGATTTCTTTTCCTCTTATTGGGAGATCCACAGAAGGTAAAAGATGAAGCCAAGGCCTCTTCTCAGCACAAAAGCTCGGGGGAGACCCCATCTAAAAATGGGAAGCCCAGGGCCGAGCACTGACGAGACAGCACACCCGAGGAGACCACACACAGGTCAGAAACACCCAGCAGTGCACAGCAAGCACCTGGGAACTGCAGACATCACACACACTTTGGTCTTCTCGGCAGTGAGGGTCTGGGAGCACCACAGGCACTTGCAAGCCTTCCCAAGTATGCTTTGCAGTACCACCAGGTGTCAAAACAAGGCTGGGTACCACAACATTCTTTTGTCTTTAAAAAAATTAAAATAAGAAAGAAAAGATCAATCATAACTCAAGAGCCATTCTTATCTGAGAGTCCATGTTTCCTCTTACTGGTGGGTTAATCCTTTACATAATCTTCAAAGAGGTCTCAGCACTTTGGTTCTTGTTTAGCCAGTTGTTTGTTTGGGCTTCTGATCTCTTAAAATACAACACAACAAAAAACAAGGCATAACATCCAAGAAATCCAGCAGATGACAACTTCTTGTTCCACACAAACCAAGTAAGCCAAAATAAAAAAATGTACACCAGGCTGCATCACAAAGAGTATTCACTGTTAATTTGAATTTGGACTCATTTGATTCAGGGACACACAGAAGCACCATTAGTGCTCAAGCAGCACTGGGTATGTTGCTTTCACGGTATTAAGAGAACAAGTTCTCTGAAAAACCACAGACAAAAAACCCCTCAGATTGTTAGAATGGACAATAGGCTATGGAAAGAGAACTCCAAGCTCCTTGCAACAGTGCACGGGACAGCTTCCATGTGACTTGCACAGTGCTGTCAACACACGATCCTTCATCACTCCGGCACTCAGCTGTATTACTGCCGCAGCAGTTCACTGGCACAACAGCTGCCTCTTGTCCTACAGATCATTTCACTAATACTTAGAGCTTCCTTCTTCTGTAATGATGAGTTGAGGATTTACGTTGTGGGTGAAGAAACAAGAAGTTCTTGCTCAGTCTGAATATATAAATTAGGACAAATTATTTTATTATTTAGCAGGCTGCGCAACCTCTCCTCATGAGAGCTCCGTCTGAGCTCTGAGGGAGGGTGGAGGGAGAAAGTCAACCCTTTTGTTTTCTGCACACTGCATCATACTGCAGACTATCTGCTGGGTATTTTATCTATGGAGACGCACCTCAATGAATGT
This sequence comes from Eulacestoma nigropectus, assembly GCA_013397775.1. Lineage (NCBI taxonomy): Eukaryota > Metazoa > Chordata > Aves > Passeriformes > Eulacestoma > Eulacestoma nigropectus. The sequence continues at coordinate 179,630 of VZTE01002229.1, forward strand.
CAAAGACTAATAAATATTAAATTAGGGTGGTTTGCTTGCTTAAGCTTTGGCACCGTACTTCATTACTGAGTCAAATCTCCACTGAGCTGCTTGGCCTGTCAGTGCTATTTCTTCCGCAAAAGCACTGGTCTGTGATGTAGGTCAGCGGAAAAAGTTCATTAGGTAGAGAAAAACATCTGAATTTTCCAGTCTGAAGTAGCAAAAGAAATTTGTAGGAAAAAAATTCACATCACTGTAATGTACCTTAAAGGAAGGGGAAGAAAACCCCAGAAATATTTTGCTACATGATGAAGCCCACTTGTAGCAACAGCAGACCTACAAAAATTGCCCTTTTTTTTTTTTTTTTTATGTCACTATGACTGAACAGATGCTTGGAAGAGTTACTCTTGCATAAAATGCCTAATGGGAGAGAAGCAGAAAGAGCATGCAATTGTAGAAAACACTATACTACTGAAGAAAAACCTTCTCTGAAAGTGGCTTCATGTTATCAGTCTCACTTTGTTATTCCATACAGACACAAAAAAAGGTTGATTAAAAAATTAAAATCAAGCTGATCAGAGAAACTTCCTTGTTTGAAAGAAAGCATAACAACTTGCGTGGGAGTGTATCATGCAAAGTCTAAATACAGACTACCAGTAAGTTAAAAGGGTAAATATTGTAATTTCAAGGAGCAAATATTGTAGTTTCTAGGAGTAAGATGAAAAAAAACCCACCCAACCAAAACAAACCCAACCCACGTTAAAATTTAAACATCTCAGGGCTATATAATGTAGAGTACTAAATTTTTAATTTAAAGTGGGCAGATTCATTAGGAAAGCCTGAGAGTGGTCTCAACTGACTTTCTGTGTCTCAGCATAGTGGAAAAGATGAAAGCAGAAGGCTCTGTACCCAGCTACACAATCTTCTGAGCTTGCAACACAAGGATCTAGAAAAAAATTCCAGTTATATCTAGGGCTATTGATAATCAGCCTCACTTTTCAGTTTCCTTTCTTCCTTCTCAAACAAATTCCCAAGTAGTTTTCAGTATGTGCTTCCATTTAACACTTTCATTCCTGCAGCACATTCATTTGTGCTGCTTCCTATTATCTGGATCAACCAGCATTTCTGTCATGATCCAAAATGCAATTTAACACTCCTCTCTCTCAAAAAAAAAATTCCAAAGTAATACTGCCTTGACATTACATCAGCAGCACAGCCTTCACGTCTTCCAGTGGGTGAAGTTTTCTTTGACAGCATAAGGATTCCTCCTTATTTTGATTTTACGTTGACTTATATTCTCCCTTCTTTTGCCAAAAACAAGAAATGGGGGAAAATTGTAAGTAAAGCACAAAGATCAGGCAAAATTAGTTTAAATTCTTGTGTGCTGTCTCTCAGATTAAGATTCAACCTACTGGTCTTCACAGCTGCTTTTTAATTACAAAAGAGTTTAAAAAAGTGCTTTTTGTATTTTTAAAAATATTTTTATTTGAGAGCTAAGCATCAAAGCCAGCTCAGGTTGTGCCTCACAAACTCACCAACAGTTTCACGCCATCTCTTCATTAATTCCCTGCTGAGACAATGCAGGAAACGTCCATGAGACTTTTCCAACCCCATTAAGCCTCGAGTGCTGCCCAAAACCTGCTCATCTGCAGCAAGGTCTGCCACCAGCAATTACACTTGTCTACACCTTGGATGGTGGAGGGGGGACACTGAATCTTCTTGCAGCTTCAGGAAGAGCTGGGCAAGATACATCTACCCAAGAAACAGTTTGTCCAAGATAAAGCCTCTTGCCTCTGTACCCCTTGGATGAAATGCAACTGCTGTTGGCTGCACTGCAACAATTTTCAGTTGTCTGAACAGGGAATCCAGTTTGCTTCACTGGCCTTACCTGCTTAGCGAGGAAGGAGCAAGGACAGCATCACCCCCAGACTGCCTTATGGTACTACCTGGGGTGCTTTGTGCATAGATGTAATCCTCACAGCACTGTGATCAGACTTTGCTCTAGGCAACCATTAAGTATTTCACAATCAAGAGAAAGGAGATAAGGCTTTATTTCTGCAATTTCCAATCCCTCTGAAAAAGCCTGATACAATCAAATTGCTTCAATCCCAACTGATGCTGAACTTAAGCTATCACCCACTAATACGTAACAAGAGAACAGAGACTCCCAACCACCTATTCTTTTTATGCCTGCCAGCAAGAAGACAGATTTATTTCTCTAGGATTAGCATTCTGCTATTGGAATGACTGGATATACCAGTACTGTTGCAACAAATCAGCATAAACCATAATCTCATTACAAAGCTATGGGACAGATTAATCCACTGAAAAATCCAGTTTGTTCCAAGGCAAGCTTTTCCCTAGCTGCAAATATACAGAGACAGCATCTCAGTGAGTCTTCAAAAAAACACGTTTGACCTACGGCAGGGAAGAGAAGAACAAATATTTTAAATAAGCAGTAAGTGGAATTTTGGTGCCACTGCCACTGATGGTAAACTCTGCTGAGTTCAGCAATCTCACAGTTTCAACCTTGGCATCTTGCTTTCTTTGTGTTCATAAGAAAACTAGTGAGAAAAAAAAAAAGAAAGAGTAGTAACAACACAGATTTCATTGAGCTTTGTTTGTGTTTATTTCAAGCCTTCAGAACTAACATCCCAGAATGAGAAACCTTACTTTTCATGAATTCAAGCCAAACAAGCCAAAACACATCTTTCAACACAGACTGCTCTTCACTCCCACACAGGGGGAAAAAACCACTCAGTACAACAACATCTTAACATTCGCATTCCAAAACAGAGTAACTTTCTGTTGCTACCATAATTACTCTTCTTATTAATACTGAACATCATCAGATGTAACTGCAGATTTACTGTATCCTCATGACAGATTTAGTTCTATGATTGATCAAAACAGTCAAACACCATGGTTACCTACAACAGCCTAGAAAATATCAGCAATTTGTTAAACTATTCTGATACTCTGCAACATGTTGTATATGTGCTAACTACTAGTGGCAACTATTAATCATGGTAAAAAAAGGAAGGAAAAAAAAATCCTAGAATCACTCAATTCCCTTAAAAAATGAGATTCTTAGGGAAGAAAGCTCTCTGGTTTCGAAGTCACCTAAGACCACAAATCTGAAGTGCTAAGAGTAATAGCACAGAATGACAAGTCTAATTGCACTTAAAATGGTCACAAGGTTAGAAATATTGAGGAGAAAGCTAAGTAACTTTTCATTGCATGCAAGAGAGGTTCCAGCCTAGTTCATTGTTACCATAGGGAGCGAGAGAAAGGCGTTATGTTGACCCCATATGTAGTTAATTTTCCATTTTGAATTCTCATGGCCAAAATCGAGGGGGGTAAAAAAGTTAAAATATTTATCTGCCCTTTGCAATCAGGGCACCAGGGCTGGAAATGGAGAATAGAAAGAGTAGCTTTCAAAAGCAGTCTGATAGGTACAGATAAAGAGAACAACAGCGCTACCTGACCAAAGGAAAAACACAGCAGTAATGAGACCTCTGAGCAGCTTGCTGCCATCCAAATCAGCTCCTTTAAATACTTCATTAAGAGAACCAAGGTTCTCTTTCATTAGAGGCAGGCATTCCTCATTCTAGAGGGCTCCTGCTCAGATGTGTCTATAAATACTGTGAGGTCCACTGGAGGACACACTTCCAAGTGCCTGTTTAGCATCAGGTGCCCAGCTGGAGAAGCTTCATACTTAAGAGGTGGGAGGTCACCATTTAGCATTGCACTTAACACACTGTTACTGACTTCCTATTTATGTCTAAGCACAGATACAGAATGGTTGCTTCAGCTGATCAAGCTGGAGGTGGCTGCACTCCTTTGCTGCTGCACAAGTCATGGGCAGTGGCTGGGAGTGTGGTCAGGGAAGGCTGGGTAAAGCTCCCCAGATTCGGGATGCTGATGAAGAAAATTTTAACCCTACCAACCTCATGGATTTAAGAGCTAGAATTTGATTCCAGATTCTGCCCTGGCAGACAGAGAAAATAGCCTATTCATTCAGAATTTTCCTGGGCACAGCATGAGAGCTGGGGAGCTCTCATTGACAGTTATTTATAATTAGATGATATTTTAAAATAGCATCCAAATAAACATGCTCTATCCTCTCATTATATATCCCAAGTCCTAAAGGGACACTATGCCACTTTGTGTTGCACAGCAGTGATCCCTGTTTGAACTTGGGGCATCTTGGATAAGCTCCCAATTAAAAATAAAGTAGCCCAAATGCAGGAGCTGCTCAAGCATAGTTTTTTTTGGCTTTCAGAGAACTCATCATTACAATTTAATTCGTCTCTCATCTTTCTTGCAGCCTGGGTTAAGGATGAAATAAAAACAGCTGGAAGTGAACAAAAGTTCAGCTCTGCTCTGAAATGGGGTTGCCACCTGGCTGCTTGCCCAGTGGCCTGGCCCACCTCCCTGTGCCCTCACAGTCCAAACAGGCACTAATGGATTGTGCACACACGGCACCCGATTGTTGGAGCTGCCATTGCCTCTGCATTTTAGCTACATCCACCCTACCCCTTCTGCTCAACCCAGAAAAATTCAAGTAGCACTAATAAGCGAGTAGTGCCTCTTCAAACGCGGGCTGACTGCATACAGGGACAGAAGTAGGGATGTTCAACTCTAATTAGGCACCTCTTTGGTCTGGTTACATCCTGGAACAGTATCTGAGTAACATGGGAATACTAACAGGAGGAACACAATCAAAGAAGCCCCTACATCTTTTCTGAACAAGAACAGTCTTAATCCTGCATGCAATTTATTTCCATTGTTTCAGAGAAATCTACACTTAAGATGTAATGTATAAGAAGAACGGCTTTGCTTTTATTGAAACATAATAGATAAGTGAAAAACAGCTCTTTGATAATCTTTCTATCACCTTAAGAAGGCACACACAAAAAAACCCCCAAAAAACAACCTACCCTCCTGTGGAAAGGAAAGCTTCTACTTTTGGTAAGAAGCATGCAGAACACAGAGTGAATAAAAAAAGCCCATCATGCCTCACTCTCCCCTTGAGGGCACATTTATCTTTGCCCACAGGCAATTTGGTCTTAAGATATTTTGTTATATACTGACAGGAATCCAAATGATATTTGACATTGCAACCCATAAGACATGCAAAAAAAAACCCCTTCTCCTCCAGCTCGCCCTACATTTGACCGCAGTGCTGGTACAGCTTTGCTGCTGGTCTGCAGCCACATCCTGGGTCCAGGGGCTGCAGCAACATGTGTGTGTAACTAGATTTTGTATTTTGAGCCCTCTCACCTCTCTGAGTCACACGTGCCGATGCTTTCTATATTTTCCTGCTATGAGTTTTCTGCTTTACATTCAGAGATTAAGATAGGAAAAAAAAAAGTCTGACAACAATGAAATTACCTAAGTGCAACTCAGGTAAGATCTCAGATTTAACTCTATGCCTGTGCCTGCAGCCCCTTTAAAGAGGAAATGGGGCACTTTGTCCTTTGAATAAATAGAAGCCTAAACAAAAAAGCATTAAGAAAGAAGCAGGAATAATCAAACATTTTGGAAGCCAGTCTTTCAGCAAGCATAAACACCTAAGATTCTCCTTTCGGCTCATCACATGATATCACAGATGGACAAGGATTACTATCATTCTTACAAATGCACAGCATCCCCACTCTCATTCTCCAGGTCAAGCAAGCAATCAGTGTGGGCTGAGAAGAGGAAGCATTACATGCAAAGCCTATCAATTCACATTTGAGTCCTGCCAGCAAAACTCCCCTCACTGAAGTGCAACAAAACATCATGTCAAGAGCAAAGTGTAGGACTCCACAGGGGGAGATCCCACATTTTCTGCACTTATATCAGCTACCCTCTGCAGCAGGGAAGGAATTGCAGCTCCTTCTAACAGCAGTGAGCTGCAATTACAGCTTCTGCTCCCAGTGACCAGAAACACTGAAGTCTCTAGAAATGCCTCAAATAACTTCCCCTGCTTGCTTTCTCACTTCTGGTAGCACATACAAAGCTATCCCTCCTGGAACATGCACAGCCAAACACCACACTGCTCTCTAATCCAAGAAACACCCCAACTTCCTCCACATTGAGGGAAAAAGAAGAGGGAAGAGCAAAAAGATGAGGGTGTGGAGGGATGGGGTTTGCACGGGTGCTGGAAGAAGACAGCATAGCAGATGGAAGGGTTGAAAGGAAGGACTACCCTATCTGAAGACAAGAAAGGCTAAGAGAAGCAGCTCCTTGCACTGCTCCATTCTGCCACTGCTGGACAGTACTGGGAGTTCTACCTGACAGCGATCTTGCAGATAACCTTGAAACACCTCCTGGAAGCCCACAAGTGCAGGACAGTAGCTTCAGGGATGGAAAGAATGACTGCAGATTGGAGCCAATGGTTCCTTGAACCCACCATGCCCCAAAGGGACACACTGAAAGATGCAACAGGAAAGCTGGACAAGAAGAGGCATTTATGCACAGATCTCCTTTTTCCTCTCCCTCCTTAAAGAAAAAGTTTCCTTCATTTTCCCACCCCAATCTTCCCTCCTTCATCTCCAGAATGGTGAGGTGCCAGGAAGCAACAAGAATAGCTTTCAGTGGGGCAAATAAGCAAAACTGCCAGTTGGAACCACAACAACAGAAAAGCTGCAAACTGAAAAACAAACACAGGAGAAGGGGTATCCAAGCATTTGTGGGCTACTTGGAAATAGTTCCTGGAAGTTCGTAACTTGAGTATTTAGACTGCATAGCTCTTACAAACCCAGTTGCAAGGCAAACATGCTCTGCTTCAGTCTGGCTCACGCCGTGCTCGGCAACAGCCCTGGCAGCGCAACACTGAGTCAGGGGCAGTTCTGAAGTGACTGCTTAGGTTAGACACAGGGACCTTCCTCCACTTGGGTCAGTCTTGGGCACACAGCCTGTCCCTCCAGGACAAAGTGAAGGCTTATTCACTCTCTTTGCACTGTTCTCTGTGCAAGCAGCCCATATCCTCCTTGCAGAGCAGAACAGTGTCCCCACACAGCCTCTAGTCCGGCGCGTGGCCTTCGGAGGATGCACACCCCCACACTGTATCCCAGCCAGCGGCTGGTGCTCCCCTAAACAGTGGCTGCAGTCCCCCAGCCTGTCCCTGGAAACCTGTCACCCATGGAGCCACATCTGTGCCAGGTAGACGTTCTGCCAGGAGGGCACCAAGACAGAAAGCAAAGCAGCACTTCGCACATAACGGCCCTTCAAAAGGGGTTTTTACTTCTTTACTCAGCTTTTCTGCCCACTCCCCCGGCTCTGACTGTAAGGAGAAATGCCCCAACTTCCTTGTCACCACCACATTTTCCCTGCTCATTTCACAAACAGAATTGCAGCATGTTGTGTTTTATATAACATTTGAGTCACTAAGGTTCAGCCCTGGTATGAAGCAATCCCAGTATCAGCTTCATCAGGTTGAGCTCTTGGGCATCTTCCAGCCTCTGAGACCATGTTTAAATCTTTATTCTTGGTTCTCTTAGAAGCCCAGTGACATTCTCACAGACCAAGGAAATATGGGCACATCCAAATTCTCTGTGATTACATGATTATAACATCCTGAGAGAAGAACCCCAAAACCAAAAAGGACACTTTTCAAGTAATTTTGCATTTTTTGAAGGTTTGCACTTCCAGGAAGCTCCAAGTGACCTTCCCCACTGCAACAAGATTTGCTGCTTTTCCTGGCAAAATCACCATCCACTCCTCTCCTGAGAGCACATCAGCTATTGCCTGGGTGTGCAGATGCTGCAGTCCCTGGCACGGGGCTCCCCACACTCCCCCAACACACAGCCTGGCAGCTATTCCTCGGCACTTCATGTCTTAATCGTGGCTTGATCCACTCAGTGGGCATCTTCCAGTCTCAGGAGCATCTCCCTCTGCATAATAGGCAACCTGAAGGATGAGGAGGCTGGACTCCACAGCCTCCTCAGCCCCAGGAAGACCCTTCTCCCCCTCGCCCCGCCTCCAGCATGCAGCACGAAGCCTGGCAGGGCAATACATCACACAGCAGCAGCACAGGAGATACTGAGACGCAGCAGCCATTCTCATTGATGCAAAGCCTTAGCCAAGCACACAGGTGCCCTGGCAAAGCTGTGATTTATTAGTTTTATGCCGACTTGCACACCGCCTCAGAGACTGTAGTGCAGATGTGGCTCCCTAAAGACACTTCAATCTGCTTATACACCTCAATTTTACATTTCTGTGCTAAGCCCTTTAGATGAGCAGACATGGCTTACAGGTGGAGGCACAGTGAGGTTCGCTCCACAAGTTTTTCATACTGCAAATGGTATGAAAATTGCAAACCACAAATGCTACGTAAAACTCTTTCCAAAGAGAAGCACCATCAAAAGCAAAAAAATTCAGACTTGAAATATTGGCTCACTGAGTTTTATGAAGGTTGGTTTTGAGTCATATGCAATCCACACTAAGATGATGAATATTTTCCTATAAGGGAGAGACTTAAGCTTCCCTAATCCAACCAACTCGTTACTCCTAATGCCAAAAGGAAATACAGCAACACCCATGCCCTTTGCTTCTGACAAACCACCACTGGAATGACTGGAACACACTGCAGCTCTTCCCACAACTTCCATCAAGTCCTGTAGCACCAGACCATGCTGTCCAATATCCTCCAGCACTTCGTCTTGGCATGGTTGCCTTTGCTGGGGCATTACAGGGAGTGCCAGTTCATGTAATCACCGGAGCCAGGAACACCTAGTTCCAGAACAGCACTTACAGACAAAGCAGAAAACAACGAAGCCCTTCTTTCCTATGCTAGACTTGTACCATTCCTTGCAACAGCAGCCTATGATTCATCACACCACATTTGTTTTACGATTAAGGGTTTGACTAACTGTTCGAGGCACCTTAATACCTTAGATTTCATGTGTATCTTGTGCTTTATTTGAAAGTTAGATGCAATTTAAATGGAGGGGGGAAGAAAGAAAAACTCTTGTAGACTTAAAGTTATAGCACTTGAATTTCAATTAAGAAAAGACTAGTGGTATTTCACCTTCAATACCTGAACTATGTAATTATACAGGAAGTGTTTGTCCAGTTATGTGCACGAAGGCTTCACCTCACAAAGTCAAAACTTTAGAAACTGAAACAAAGAGCTAGTAGTTTCACACCTTGAGTAACAGAGAAGAATATGAACATTCATTAAGCACGCAGGAAATAAGAGCAATGTAACTATTTTCCATTCTAGCAGCCCTAACACACTACCAAGGATTCGTATGTCTGGTCAAGAACACACAATACACATTACTAAAATGGGTATGATGCTGAACTCTTTATCTACCTTACTGGAAGTCCAGAGTACTCCTGGGAACAGGTTTTGCCAAGGTACTGGCCTCCGTCTCCAGAAAGGCACGATAATCTTCACAGACACCATTCGGTAGTTGCAGGTTTTAAATGAACTAAAAGCTTTTTCACTAAAATGTTTCTGGAACACATCTCTGCCAGCAGGGGAAAAGGAAAAAAAACCCAATCCAACCAAAACAAAAATCCAGGAGCAGTGGTTAGTGGCAACTTGTCAATTGTTTTTTTCATTCAATTGTCTTGATGGAAACAGCAGACCGCACAGTAAAGGTAGAAAGATGAGGCGGAAAGCAGAAGATGCTACTGGGATTATTCTTTAATGGCAGAACACACAGTATAAACAGTCGGAGTTTCAAAGCAGTTCAGCACCTAAGGAAGAAATTGAGCCATGTGGATACAATGAATCTTGAGGATATTCGCTTTCAAATCAGACACTTGTCTTGTCTGCTCCATAAATAAGAGCTATCACCTACCACACCTCAGTGGACAAGGCGGCCACACCTACAGCGGGCAATCAGATCACAGCCATTGCCCAGGGTCTGAGCATATCTGAAACCTCTTTCTTGGTCCGTTCAAAAGCTTTGTCCTACTCCCACATGATGCCTTTTAAAGATTTATTCAATAGCAGACTACTGAGACACGCTGCACTAGCTTCTCAAAAGAAGGAGGTCATTCAAGACAATTAAAGCACGGATAGCAGCATTCAGACCTTTAAAGAATAAGTCTCTTTGTACTTTTAAAGTATTGTTCAGCTGCACAGATAACCCGCATTTGTGGAGTGACGCAATGCAAAATTTTCATTATGTACATGGCCAGGCTGTTCTATTGAGTACGATGTTCTTTGATAAGATGTGGGGGTGCTTAGTTTCCAGAACTGGAATCAGCTCTACGGTAATGTGCTGAACAGAACAATAGTCCCCTGAACATGACTGGGGTAGACAGTTGTCACCATGAGAAGGTTTTGAAATGGAAGAGAAAAAGAGAACCTGAAATAAAACTAAATAAAATCCCTTTGTCCCCAGGAACAACAGCGGCATCAACTCACTATTCACCCACTGCTGGTATGCGCAGGAGTTTACCTAAGGGTAAGAAAGAAGAAAATCACCTTTTAAATCTGTTACCCATTTTACAGATTTTTCCTTTCTTTATAGCCACCAACTCTGCCACTTCATCTTACAGCACATTTACAATGCATAAAGAAGAATTTCCTTCACTGTCTCGGTGTCTCACTGAGATCCATCATCTCCCTTGCAGGAAAGTTCAGCATGCTTTCCCTACCATGCACAACAGGGAATCACTTCTCTCTGAGTTGAGGTCAAGTGCCACTATATTTGATCCCAACAGCACCACCACAATTTTTTTTTTCTTAGATACCATTGAGGAAAAAAATAAATAAAAATCAGAGGACCACAAGGCCTTTTAACCCCATAAACTTTAGCCTTTGTACACAAACTGGGCATTTCTGTGAACTCTTCCAGTTCATATCCAATATATGGGTAAAAAATACCTACAAGCAAAGGCTGATCTTTACATGTGAAAACACAGCAAGACTCTGTGGGAAAAAAGGAGTTCCACTAAGAAAAAGAATGACAGACTCTTGGGAGTCTGAAGGGAGCAGTAAGCTTACAAAAAAAACCTTGGCCTAAAGCTTAGCTCTATGCAAAGCAGTATTTTCCAGATCTTAACCCTGACAGCATTTCTCTTTTACCCTCCAAAATTATCCTTAGAAAAATAATTACCAGAAATCTAAAGCCCTGAGATCACCACGCACCACATCATTTCCACATCAGCAACAAGACACAGTCACAGCTTCGCCGTCAGCTTTTTCTCCTGAGGGTCTGAGGAGAGCCGAGCCAAGCCTCACGTGCAGCCCTGGTTCTCACAGGCCAGCGATGCTCACCTTTTGCCCCGTTGCAACAACCACACTGTGATAAGATCTCTTTCTGCTGCGGGTTCCCAGAGCAAAATCTTTTCCCCACTGCACCCACCCACAAGTCTCTCACTGGGGTGGGATTCGGCTGTGACAGTGGAAATCAGGACTACGGGGCAGAAGGGGGGGGACGACAAGAAAAACACAGCACAAAGCTCGTTCCTATCTCGCTCTTCAAGTCTTGCTTCTTTTCATCTGAAAGAGCCCACTCAGTGAATTCCACAGCATGAGATCAAGTCCATGCATTTTCTCTGGAAGGGTGTTTAGCTCTCTTTTAGCAGTTTTGTCTTTGAGTTATCATCTAGAAACATTTAAGTTGTTATGGAGGTTGGAAAAAAGACCCATATAAAACCCATTTGCTTCCTTCGAAGAGTGACAGGTTTGGGGTTTTTTCAGTCTATTTGTTCAATTAATATAACAATATTCACCAGCAAAACAATAAAACACATGAACACACTGAAACAAACAAAATTTGATTTATGATTTAACAGCATCCAAAAGCATAACCTGGAATGCAACCACTCTTAAAATTTAATCTGAAAAAAAATCCCAGAGGTTGACACATTTATCATTTCTAGATGGATAAGGTAGGCATGAATGCCTAACTACTTCCAACTATATCTTGATGTAACAAAAGACTACTTCCTCCCATACCATCAAGAAAAACCCTCCCTTCCTAGCATAGGACCAAATTTAGTGCACATAAATATTTCATAACTTCATCCTGTCAAGAAATCAAACTGAATTACTTAAGGGCAATTTTCCAGGAGCTGCACATCCAATCTCGAAGAATAAAACTGAACTGATCATACCCATTCTTCCGCTTCATACAGAAAGGCCAGAAGGTGAAGCAACAGTGAAAAACTGGAGATCTTGTGTGGGTGTCATCTAAGAACATTATCCACCAAGTGCTAAACTCCATTAAGAAATGCAGAAACAACACAGTATGACTGGCATCTTCTGAAGAAAATACAACTCCAGCTTTACAAACCTTTCCTGCATCCTAGCCTGCCAGAAGAAACAAATTCTGGCTTTCACAAAACCTCATGAAAACTGAAACAACAGCCAAGAAACAACTTGCTGCTACAGACAGAGGCCAACCACAGAATCAAAAGGTGACTGAAGACAGACATCTACAGGTGGTTTCATTTCCAACAGCACAAAACACATGCAGCTTCCACTGACTTGGAGAGGAATTCAGCACCTGAAGAAGACATGAGGCCACTTTGTGCAAACAAACCCTGACCCAAAGATAAGAGGCACACTCTGATAGAACTGGAACAAGACACTACTTTGCTAACAGAGGTAGCCTTAAACTTCCTAAGCACTGGATGACACAGATTTGGATTGGACTTTGCATTTATTTTCTTCAGTGTTGCATCAAGAAATTCTATGACAGAGCTCCACTTGCTAACTTTGCAAGACAAGAACAGGGATGCAGAGCAACCACCCCAAGACAGACTGTGCTCCAGTCAATCCCACAAGCATTGCATATTCCCATCTTTCCTCCTCTAGAAGGCTACACACTGATTCATGGTTGCTTTCTCTTATTGCAAGATAACCTCCTTTGGAAGAAGGAAAAGCATTCTCTTTGTATCCCCAAGACCATGGTGGTGTCTCTATTCTTTATAAAATATTGATTTGTCTGCCATCTGTAGTGCACAAAGGTAAAAGTACATGCATTTGAGTAGGCAAAACCAGACCCACGAGCTGCTGAACTGGGCAGACCTAAACCAGCTCCAACCTGGAGCCCTTCACACAGAGCTCTACGTGAGCCTGCCTCCTGGCAGGGCTTAGTGCGGGGTTGAACCACTACTGCAGGACACCTACATCAACAGCTGCCTCATGTCTGGCCATATCAGGGCATGGGCAGAAGAGCTCAGGTCTGTTTACATCCACTCGCCTGTGCATATGCACATGGGACAAAAAAGCCACATCTTTGTCTCCTAAACAATTATGGGATATTCCCATCAACAGCTCCAGCACAAGAGTCCCCCCAAAAAACCCCAACAACTGCTTGCTTCAAAACCCATAAACTTTCTCTACCCACAAAGCTTTTTCAGGTGCCTTCCAATGAAGGAAGACAAGAGGAGCAGGGAGATTGGGAAGTATAACACACAGAGAGGGAAATTAATAAGTCATCAATATATACATCCTGTTAAAGCCTGAATCAGTGCCAGAAGCCTCAAGTAAATTGACGGCCTTAAGTGCAGTGACTGGAGGCCATCTTAGCTGTTCCTAGTGACAGAAGGTATTGCCACGAGGAACTCCTTAACACACCAGCTTTGCCGTTCTCACAGGACAAAATACATTTGACAGTATGATGAACAGGCAGCTGCAGTTAAAAAAGCAAAAAACCTTTTCTTTAACATGCTCCTGAGTGCCAGCTCTGAGGAAACACTACGAGTGAAAGGAAAAATACTGCATAATCCAGGGGCAAAGTCAAAAATCATCACTTCATTATGAAAACTGCAGTTAAGTAATAAAACAGCCTTGGTCTTGACCTGTACACTGGGGAGTAACGGAGGACGATGCCTGTGCTCATTTTTAACTTTTCAAATCAATACAAAACTTGATATATCGAGAACTGCTCCATTACATCATATGAGTACATGGTAACTTCATAAACTAATGAATTAAGAAGCCTAGAATTTTCTCCCAATTTGTGAGTTCTCTTCTGCATTCCTTTAGAGAACTGGACAGTTTTCATGGAGCTACCATGCAATGCATATACACATTATTACGAAGCAGCTGAGCCTTTATAAAAAATTTCCCATATTTCCCTAGTTCTCTGTGCTGACACATTACTTTCCAAGACAGGGATCTAGGAAAGGTAAAACGGTGCTGTCATAGCTGTTCTGGCTGTTCTGTAAGACCTGATTCATATTTCCTGGAGTGAACAAAAAGCTGCAGACTTGGAAACGGCAGGTGAGCACCCAAGTGAACTTTAATAAAAAGTTATCTGGACACTGTAAAGGCTTCTGACATTACTCCTTTTTTTTACTGGTCCGTGGCTTTCTTAGGTAATTGTAACACTAGGCATTTAGCCCATTTGGCTATTCAGTATCCCTTCTTATTCGGCCTTGTTGCAGCATCACTCCATCAAAACACCGGCTCTCCAGTGCTGAAAATGCCCTTCCACGCTTAATTTGGGAGCACGAGGACCTCTCTCAGTGGGGCAGGCTGCTGACAGCAAACAGCCTCTACCGAGCTGCGCTCCGCACACACGGAGGGGGCACGGGGGCACACTACCCAGATATTTCGGTGCAAAGCAACGCGCGGACTCCGCGGCGAGTCGGAGCCTTGCACCGAGCCCCGGCAGCGGCAGATGCCCGTTCAAGGAGCGCGGCAGAGCGCTCCCGGGAGCCGCGGGAGGCACGGGGCGCTCCCGGCACTGCGTCCGGCAGCCCGCCCGCAGCCCGGCGCCCGCCCGGCCCCGCTCCCGCCCCACGCACCGCTGTCCAGCCGGGCGATCTGGGGCAGCCGGTAGGTGCTGACGAGCAGGTCCAGGGGTACGGCCACCGCGCTCCACTTCACGTCCTTGAGGTTGCAGCCCAGCGGCGGGCCGGGGTCCATCTTCCCGGCCCGGGAGGGGAGGGAGCAGCCAGACAGGCAGCGCCGGCGGGGTGCTCCCACCCGGCGGGGCGGCTGCCAGCGGGGCGGGCGGCGGAGGGGGGCGCCGGGAGGGAGGGAAGGAGCGCGGCTCGCCAGGCGCCCGGGACACGCGGGGCTAGGCAGAGAGGGAGGCCCGCCGGGCGCCCGCTGCTG
>VZTE01002229.1:200596-284984 GCA_013397775.1 Eulacestoma nigropectus
AGAGGCAGAGGAGAGGAAGGCAGAGGAGAAGCGGAGGCAGAGGAAAGGCAGAAGCAGAGGAGAGGCAGAGGAGAGGCAGAGGTGTTCACCTACATCAAGAGGAAAAGGAGAACCTACTTTTCATGTGTACCAGTTAGGTTAGGTATTAGGAAATTGCCCTGCTTACCAGACCAGTCAAGTAAGGACTGTTGCCACTCAGAGAGACTCTGAAATCTCTACCACTGCAGGTCCCTGACCATCTTCCTGCATTACATCAGGGGCAGCTGATCAGAGGTTGAGATATGATGAGAACCCATACAGACTCTCAAAATCCCTTCCAGCACTATTTCCTTCCTCTGCTATGGTTTTAATGAAGGCAGGGATTATCTTTTGTTCCTTGTTTTCAGATTTTGTGATAAGCACTAGCTTTAGTGACTGGCCATGATGAGTAGTCAGGAGCAGCTGTAAATACACAGCCCAGCCCATCCTTTTGCACCCTTTCTGCAGGCACCCTAACTGGGCTAGGGGCACATGAACCTGGCAGTATGCTCAGGCACATCTGGTGCCATGTGCTTCAGAGAGCATTTTCCAGCTGAGCTCCCTTTCTCAATACCAAATCTAATAATAATTTTATATCATGACAATCTGCAAACAGCCCTCAAAAAAGAAGCAAGCATATTTCAGAAGGTTAGTGGCATTCCAGAACAGTAAGCCAGTGGGGTTAGTTATTTTGGATGTGCTGGGACGGCTCAAACTGCACAACAGCATTATTCATTCATAAATGGTGATAAAACGACCACATCTCCTATGCAAGGAAAAAAAAAAAAGTATAGTCACCACAATTCTTCAGGTTTCCCAACTTATGTTTGCTTTTTGCTTGTCCTGCAGGTTTGAGTTGTGCTTGCTTTGCTTTTAAATAAAAAAAAAAGTAACCAGCATTCTGATTCTGCCCTTGTTGAAAATTAAATAAGATATTCCCCACAGATTTTAAAGGTATTTGAAGTCAGTAAAAACAGAACTAAATGAGCAGAATCAGATACCTCCTCTATTTATACTTTAAGAAAATAATATAAATAGATCACAATATCAAACAAAGCCTTTTATTGTGATCATTTGTGACTAAAAGAACATTTGAAAATGCAGGTATGCTGCTAACACCTGTGTAAATTATTTTAAGGAATTATAAAATTTTATATCAGAAACATTATTATTATTACTGGATGCATTATGTTGTTCCATGTTTTCTGAATTCTTAGGAAGGTTCAGCAACATACTCTAGTGGAAGGTGTCCCTGCCCATGTTAGGGAGGTTGGAACTAGATGATCTTCAAGCTCTATTCCAACCCAGACCATTCCATGACACCAATGTTTATATGGTCTATCCCTTTCTCTCAGACATCACCTTTGCAGAGTCCCTATTTAAGGGCATTGAAGTAGCATGTATGTTTCTGAAATGGGTATAAAAGAAACAAAGCCAAAAATTCTCTGAGACTTGTCTTATGGGATTGCAGTAAATATCAGGTACTTAAAGAGACGTTATATAATATCATGTATCAGAAGGTTGCTTGTGTGATGATGTCAATGTTCATTGTATTACAAATCTGGTATAAATAACACACAAAAAAAGTGAAGGATTTTTTTTAATAACAGAAAATTAGTACACTTAGACTTCATTTCTGCAAACATTTGCATTCAAACACTGTCACCCTGTGATGCATCTAATAATTCCAAAATCAGATAACTCTTTTATCTTCACATTAAAAATATGAAAATATAATGTAAACATATAAAAAAAAATTGGCAACAAAGTCTATGTAATACAAAGGATGCCTAAACACTGTGTTTTTGGATTACAGGCTCACTTTTAAAATCTTGTATGTTCCTTTGCAACACTTGATATTTCCTGAAGAGAAAATGGAATAAGAAACAGTATTTCAGAATGCACAGCAGGTTCTCTTCTTAGTTTCATTTAGAGACACAACGTCTAAGTCATGTAATACACAGGATTTCTGTAAAACAAACAAAAGCAAACACTTCATTAAGATAACTAGAACACAACGGTTGAAAAGTTTGCTTTTTCACATACTTTAGTGTAAAATATTTGGTGAAGTCATTGGATATATTTTTCCTTTGAATTCCTAATTAAATGATTGACGTTTTCTAATAAATTAGATGGAAACTGATGCCCACGCAAGTCCCAGTTCAGAATCTTTACATTCTTTAGCTGCCTCAAACATCTCTCCTGAATCTGAAGGTGACAGAAAGTGTCTTTTGAGGAGTCACTACAAACCATATATGCCAATTCTGTAAATCTTTACTCACACAAACTATTCTATAAGTACAGGTTCTTCTGTTGACTACACCAATTTTAGCTAATTTTCAGTTAAGTACACTTATCTTTGAAGTATTGAGCATGGGCTGAAAAAGTCCAGTTAAAAGGAACAGGAAATACAGAATATCAGTACTCACTTTAAAAAAAGGCACAGGCTATTAACTGTTATAAAGGACATTAACTTGTTTTGTGAAATTCACTAAAATTCAGTTTTCTTGCCTCTATTTAATAACCAGGAATACCCCTAAATGGAAACAGTTCAGTCTTTATCATGATAAACTATCAAAATAGCACTCCACCCTTGTAAAACATTTATGTACTGATTGCAAAAGCAGATTATAACAAAAAATTAAAATCATCAAAACCAAGACTCTTCCTTTCAGCAATGAACTCAACTAGATAATTAGTGTTGACCAGAGAAACAATCAAACCCAGTTGTGCAATGCAGTACATGTCGCAATCTTGTACTCTGAAACTATGAACACTGAACCCTGAACTGGGGCACAAAGACACAGAGAATATTGTCACACACACAGGAAAATAAAAGCCCCAGCTTCTTTACCTGCCACCCTCCTGCCTGTGTCTTGGCAGGTTTACCAGCTAAGTGCAGAGAAGTAAGTGAAACCACTGGATTCATCACATTCCTCTCTCAACACAAACCCAACAGCCATAAACAACCATTTCTGACAATAGACACTTCCAGAGACAACTGCTAAGCTGGAATGAATGAAATCTAAAGCACAGGAAAAAAGAAAGGAAGAAGGGAAAAAAAGGCATCATGTAGTACAATGCTAATCACGATCCAGAACTGAAAACTTACACATATAAAGTCACAGGATAGTTGAACATTTAGTACATCCAGAAGGATTCACCTAAAATTACTTGGCTGCATCAGAACGAAGGCAAAATACAAAGTTTCCACCGTGCTACAAATAAGCTTTATGCCTCTTTGGCTGAGAATATTCATCCCTACCTAAAATTCTGGAGAAGACGCATGAAACTTTTTTTCTTTTCCTTCTGTAGCCACAGTTCCAGCTCTTCCAGAATGCTGGCTGCCCTGTGCCAGAGACATCCCCACAAAGAGGGTAGCTGAGCTCATTCCTCCCTGGGGCTGCAGGGACCCAGGGAGGCTTCCACAGTGCATGGTGCTTGGGGGGGAGAAAATGAAACATCTGGGAAGGGATCAAAAGTGATGGATAGAGGAAGGAGCAGAGGGCAGGAAATGTACTGTAGTTTCTAAAGCCCAGGATGGATGCTGAAGCTGTCATCAGTAAAATTATCAGCAAATACTGTCTAACTGTACCTGAAGACTGTGACTTACTGATTTTAGGAATTTCTTGTCATAATGAATTCTCCACATAATGAAGAAATACAGCATGTGCACTTTTACTTTTTTTTTTTTTTAATTTATTTTCTGAGTGGTAAGGACCAAGAGACATGACATTTTTATTACCCTTGAGAATTACCCACAAATACCAACGTGCAGCTTTATAGCTTTTGATTAGTCTTAACTTTTCACACAGTTGTGGGAGGTACAGGCATTAGCTATTACGATTTCTGATGGGCAAAGACAGTATTTGGTAGTCTGCAAGCAGAGACAGTACATTTAAAGTATGAAGACCTTTTTAAAAGAGGGAGCAAGGCAGAATCAAAAGTACACAAACATGACCTTGTCATTTCAAGGAACAAGATACCACTCTGGTTTAGAGATAAGATTCTGAAGGGAAAATAAAAGCTTTGGAAGATAATTGTACAATAAGATATTTAAATTCACTCAATTGAGACCAAGAAATAACACTGAGCATTGATTGTTGTGAACATCAACTAAATATGTCTTGTTTCACCTCTGCTTTTTCTTGAGAGGAAAACAATCAGTTTAAGCAGTAAAAGAGTTCTAGAAAAATCCCTGTTTGAACAGTGTCAGAATTCAACTCTCACTTACTTACACAGGTAATTTGAAGATGTTGCAGATTACACTTCAAGATCAAACTTTATGCTTTCAGTCAAAGGGGAGAAACACATTTCCTTAAACACTTAAGATACTTATTTGCATCCTTGGCATTTTACTACTTAATAGTACTTTTGGGTGGTGAGTAAGCTGTTCATGTATCCTTAGCAAGGATCCTCAGTATTGTTAAGTGATTAAGAATGGTGAAACATATTTGATAATGCAACAGTTCTTATTAATCTCTAACATCATTATTTGATAGCTCATCAACAAATTAGCCAGGACAGAAAGCCAAGAACCACCACTGCACGAATAAAGAACAGCCATTTTAAAATCAATTTAAAAGTTGAGGACAATCACTTCAGTTTGTAAGACTGTTCTATACAGGGTCTTTGTGAAGCAAATAAGAGTCTGGGATCCATTTAAGCAAATGTGCTGCACACACACTCAAAAACTGCACATTCATAATCTAAAGATATATGACAAGTCCTGCATAAAGCACTGAAGCAACGACCAGATTTGGGCAATCCCACGCAGCACTCAGCCTCAGCCGAGCCTTGGGAGAGGTGGGGCAGCCCCTCTCCCGAAATTACAGCAGGGAGGTATGCAAATCTCTCCCACCTGTGAGAACAAGGCGGGCAGCATTCCTCCTCCAGGGCTCCATGAACACTAACACTTCCAGCTCGCATTTCAGTTCAGCTTGCTCTAACTCACTGCCCCACAAGTCAGCCAACAAACAGCAAAAAACTGTGAGAAAGTGAGAAGAACCAAAATGGTACCAAGAAACTGGAGTTTCCACTTGCGTATCTTGGGCAAAGTGGGGTTTTGAAAATACCGCCACAGACACAGATACCACTGTACCCTGCAGTGATTTCAGTACGATGTTGAAACTTCCTGCTACCAAATACTAGTTTTTCCTGTTAAATAGCACAGCAGACATGTCTCACCTAACTGGCAGGCATCTCTTCAAGCCAGTTTTAAACTTCCTGCTTAAAACTCCCCTCCTGGCTGTCTCTCCTTCCTACTTCTAAGCAGAGTTTGTATCACTGGCATGCAGTAGATACCTAGACAGAGGAATTGTGATGAGATGGCTGAGTCACCGACTTTTTCTTTTTTTTTTCCTTAATGAAGGTGAAAAAGCTAAGGTGGCATATGAAGGAAAATGTAATGAAAAAACCCCCACAACCTCTTTGAAAGGTTTTTAATGGAGTAAATACATAAATCTTCATTAAGTTCAGCTGCCCATTCCTCGCTGAAAATCTTCTCAGATTAATGGTGGATCCACCTTCTCTAGCACCAGTTTTTAGTATTTTGATACTGGTTTAGTTATTTTGAAGGTGGGGCTCACTGTGGGTTTGAAAGAATGACAGGATTTTGCTTTATCCATATCATGTCCCCAGTCAAAGTCAGACCTGGAGTGCTTGTTGAAAAATTAGAAGCTTTGGAGAAACGAACAGAAGAGACTGTAACTGAGGTTACTATTGTTTATAACTTCTTTCAATTTTAAGGATTTTTATTCTAATTACAAAATGATCCTACTTAATTACTGCAATCATTTTGTTTATATTTAACAGTGGTAGTTGACAAAGACTGGAAGAGAACTTCATGCAACCAAGTCCATGTGACTTCTGTGCCTGAACTGCGATTAGAGAGAGCTCAGTTATTAATAGTCCCAACACTTTGTATGTATTTCTGTAATTCTAATTGCCTGTTCAAAATGCAAGAGAGTAGTCTCACAATCACAATGGGCTGGACGTGGCACAAGCAGTATTAAGCAAAGGCCAGGGATATATTAGCAGGGAAGGCAATCACTGTGGGAACAGGGACAGGAGCAGGAGGGGAGGATATGAGGTCTGGCACAGCAGGATCTAGCTGCTGCTGACACATTCCTCAAGAAATGTTGATTAAGGTCTTGTTCCCTGCTATCCACCACGTGTAAAACATCTAACCCACTGGCAAAGCGTGGGGCTCTATCTCCCTCTCCTGTTACCACCATGTAGACTGTAACAATGCTGTACTGCAAGTAGCTATTTCACAAACTTGAGAAGACAGCTGTGGATCTCCTGTGAGGTTCCTCAAACCTACAGATCATCTAGGTGAGGTTTAAGATAGTTGCATCATAAAAACTCTATTTAAGAGAGCGGTGTATCTTCAAAGTCAGTATCCTGCAGAAGCAGCAAATGCCAGAAGTAAGCTAAGTCTGTAACTCTCTTTTGGTCTCCTTGAGTTTAATTTACTTAATTTGAATCATATGAAACCATATAGGCTGAGAGGCCTCTGTAATCAATCAAGGGAGAAGGCACCTCCAAAACACAGTTTTATCCCAAATACTCATCTCTTTCCATTGAATAGAGATGATTCCAGACAACCAGACCAGTCATGCAAATTTTAGCTGGCTAAGGTTGCATGCTAAGACGAATCTCATCCCCTATACACAGACATTGTGATTAAGTTTTGATTTACATGACCTAATTAGATGCTACTGTTTCCAGAAGAATATCTGGCTCATTCGATATCCAGAACAGACTTTTAAAAAAAAAATTAAATAAGATAGTGTAGTTAAATTATGCCTTACACTGCACCAGCACTGAGTTGGTAGCATTTATCCTCTTTGCTTTAATCTCTGTACCTCGGTTCCCACATGTGCAATGTTGAATATACTACTTAATGTTACTAAGAAAGTTAAGGAGATAAAAATCTAAAATGGATCTAAAGTACAGCAGTACAAGCATTATGAAAAACCTCTCAAAGGAATTAATATTCTGTGGTCAGTACAAGATAAATAAAGGGCAAATAAAGCCTGGGGCTCCATGCATGACTGAGGATAATAAAGAAACACTGAGTATGCCCTGCTGGAGACACGGATCTTTTAGACAAACTAACAATTCCATGAACCTCAGCAATAATGAAATCCGATTTCCTATGGATTTGGGTCTTGAGGTGAATTAAATTTGATATCTGTGATGCCAGCTCCAGCTGGAGTGGCTGGTTGAAGCATTTTTCAGACTCTCTATGTAGGGGTCTCAATTTAATATTTTATGAACTAATGCTGGAGACTTTCCTTCTGCAGAGTACTCTGCCTCTCACCTTATTTTCAAGGAACTACTGAGGAACTTATGTCTTTTAGTTTGATCTGTCAAAATTGTTTAAAATCAGCTAACAAGTTCCAAAGGTACTTTAAGAGCAAAGGAATAGGAAACACAGTATAATCTCAAAAATCTTGTTGCCATAGGAAAGAAATGTAAAGAAATCAAGGAAGGGCAAAATTGAGGCCTGCTACTTCTGAATGTTCATCTCAAATGACATCCAGCTGTTAAACATTAAATGTTACTCAACAGCACAGGGCAAGGTCTTAAATGGATTTTCACTATTCTCTACTCAGCAGATATATATTTATTTAATATGATTAAAATAATCTCAGTAGTCAATCACTCTTGGGAGGTAGGAAGAACATAAGTTTTTGGTTAGTTTTATTGCAGTTTTCAGAAAAAGGTGATAACTTCATTATTTTTTTTCCTTTTTTTTAATGGAGTGTCTCTCCTGATCCCAGTTTAGAAAAATACCAACAATCACACACACAAGGACATACACAAATGCTTGTAATATTTTTTAAAAAACCTACTTGAGAACACATGCTTGTCAGGCATGAAACCAAAGAACACAAAAGAGCAAATGTATTCTGGGTGGTATTTTTTTGGTTTTGGTTGTTTTTAGAGGACTGACTCACAAGTACAAATAGTTCACTGGCAACCAGAAGCATTGTCAAAGAACAGCTGTCATCTATTAATGAACAGGTTTATGCATATCTGAGATTCGTAAGAATTGTGAATAAATAAAATACTGTTATTTGTCAACATGTCTAAGCAAACTCCTGGAATAATCTGTGTCATTAACATTTATTTCCACTGCAGCCTTTCAAATACAATCAAATCAGTTACTATTGCCTTTCTCCAAAAATTTTGCAGTCAGAGGAAGTTAAAACTCAAGTACTACATTCAGTTATTATTAACTGATTGGTTTGAAAATTGGGAGTTCTCAGAAATATGGCATGACTCCTTAGCTGTTACCAATGTAAGCTGTCAAAAAAACATCTGATGGTTTTAATGGGACTGCACATGTAAATTAGAGCTGCAGGACCGAGACGCAGCATAGAATGGCTGAGATGGAAAGTATCTGAAAGGTCAAGGAGCACTTTAGTTATCCAGATCACTGGGATACAGAAGTCTTCTATCTCCCTTAAGCCCACTACAAGAAAAACTGCAAAAGAAGAGATGGGAAGATGCAGCACAAAATAGTGACAATACACTGAAACACTTGCCCTTTTTTGTTTTATGTTGTTTAAATGTCTGAAACTTTGAAGTATTTTTTTTCCCCAATCCTCCACCGAACCACAACCTGTTCTAAATTTCAAAAGAATCAAGAAGCTTAGTACTTCTGTATGAGCTCTATAACTCTGGACATCAATCTTCCCCATCTATAGGAGTGTTTTGTGTCGATTACGTTACTAAGGAAATGTCCACAGTAGATGGCAAGCTAGAGTGTACATAAGAAGTCCTAGAATTCTTCAGATTAATACAGTCTACTGCAATGCATCTGAGAATGGTCTACTGCCTGCCAGCCTGCCCTGCCTATTTATCTTACCTCTGAATAAGCTTCATGCACTTCCCAAAAGCATGGCCATAATAGACTGTTCTAGGGAGTTCCTTTCTTCTGTGGGACTGGGAAAGCAGTGACGTGCTTCCACTGAAGCATCTCATCAGTCTGGGACAGGTGGTCCTTTTGCAGAAGGAAGGGAGGCCCAATATCCCCAGACATAAGTGCCTTGGGCCAAAACACTGTGCAAAGCTGTATCTCCTTTTTACAATCAGCAAATACATATTTCACCACTACCAAATGGATGTGTGACTGAAATGATCTCAGACTGGCATCTATCATGTCATTTTTCATAGCTACTAGTCACACTTGCTACTGCATTTTCCCTTCTCCAAAATTTCATCAGTTAGAGGAAGTTAAAATTCAAGTACTACATTCAGATTTCACAGTTTTGTGAACAGGCAAATTATTTTGTCGAACCTGAAAACCATGATGAAACTGTACGGTAGATTTTTTTTTTCCATTGCAAACTCTTTCTTATTAGGCCAGTGGTAAAACCAACTGGGCTAAAGGGGTTCTTGTTTAAATCAACAAATGCATTTTACTAAGAATGGCAAATTATACACCAAAGTAATGGTACATGATGCCTCACCAGGATTCCAAATATTTTTAACTAAGGTGAAGCATTACTACAGACAAATATGACAAATTCTCATGGCCACATTTTCCAAACACACATATATGCAGAGCATACAACTGTTCAAAGCAGTTCTAATTAAAACCAAGGAGCAGTATAACATGTTGAACGTGGTCTGAATTTTTTTGCCGTGTCCACACTACAAAACCCATGAATTTTCATAAAGGTGAGTAGGAATACTGAAGTTTCATTTACAGTAAAATAAGTGTAGGCAATCTTAATGTGAAAAATACCCAAACATCATTTCTGCATGTGCAGAGAATTCTCTTAGATATCATCCATATACACGCTGCAGAAATGCTCACTTTGCACATATTTGTCTTTGCAGCAGTTATGATCATAGCTATTGTTTTGTAGTTTTCATGTTTCATACTAACAATATATTCTCTATTTACAGCAGACAATGTCTTTTTCATTTACAACAAAATCAGAGTTATCTTAGTTGAGACTTTTTTCCAACAAGCTCAGTAACTCAAGGGCCTGCCATTATCCTCCTGTTTTAAACAATATTTGACTGTTCAGTTGCTGAGCTTCATTTTCATGTCAAAGTAACCAAAAGATTTTTTTGCCTTTTTTTTTTCCTCCGCCAAAATAACCAACTACAGCTTGTGTTACTATGTAGTAAGACAGGACCCCTATTTAGAAGCAGTCCAACCCTGAGCTATTATTCTGACCATCCCCTATGGCTACTTAATCAAAACACTGCTACTTGTGACTTTGTCAGTAATTTTGCTCATTTATCTTTATTATGACTTCAAGAGTATTTGGAGTGGAAGGTTAGTTTTGTATAACTAATATTGGTGATGAATGGCAGTGATAATGCATTGCATGAAGAACATCTATTAATGTCTAAAAGAATATTCTACTGTCTAAAAATAAATTGCAATGCAAAACATTTTCAAAGCTAATGAACAATAATTCAGTCCTACAAAAGAATTGCAACTTTGAGGAGTAACGACCTTTAAGCCAACACAGTCAAGTCAGAGGTACTGAATCTGACAGCTACAAGATTGATTCTACCACTAATTAACTTAAATCTTTAGGCCCTGATAATTTCAAAAGCACTAGTGTAAATCAGCCAAACAAACAGCTATGAACCTTGGATAAAACATTTGATTGCTGAACATAAAAGCTCCACTGATCCCATCATCATGCAGCATCTTCATTGTGTGCACCCTCTGCAAAAACCTAGAGGAAACAGGAATCTTCCTGGCACAGAAGTGGAACTACTGTGGAGCTGTTAACCACTCTCTTAAAGAAAAGCATGGGAAATAAAGCCACAAATGCAGTCTTCCTGAATTTTCACTTTCTCTCTGAACTGTATTGTACTTGCTCGCCTCTTCTCTTTTTCTCTTCTCCCACAATTCTTCTCCCCCATGTTCCTCCTCTGTATGCCTGCAGCTACAGGATCTCCCCAAAATACTGACTCTGTAATGCAAAACCAGCATTGGCTGTGCTTTGCTAAAACTATTCTGTAGTTACAACCTTGTTTACCCAATCTGTCTAGAAAAATCTCCCATTTTCTTTCTGCTTAGAAAAGAAGCCTACCTTTTCCAGGATTTCCTTGGTCAAGACTGAGAATGCGTGCTCAATGTTCACATTTTCTTTAGCACTGGTCTCAAAAAATGGCATTCCATATTCCCAAGCAAGCTGCAAAACAAATGTAGGAAATGGGATGAGCATTCTTCAGGAAAAAAACCAGTTTCTAATACTAGTAGCAAGAGGTGTGGAGGTGTTCTGACTGCTTCTAACACGCTATAAAAACACTAATTAAGTACATGACTGCTCAGTAAAGTACTCTATATTCATCCTCAGTTTATAAATTTCAGGTAACTCTTACAACATTCTTCTTAAATTTTTGCATTTTCAAAAGAGCTTTTTAAACCTACTTGTAAATAACAAGAATAAACTCCAGTGGGTCTGTTCTCAGTGTTTTGATTTATTTGGAAAATGAACTGTCTCCTAAGCAATTATTTAGAGGAAACTAATGGAGTGCCTGCAGATAAAAATACGACAAAACCTGTTGAAAAAAAGTGGCATGATGAAATATTAAAAAAAGATGTTTCTTTATGCTAGACAGAGAGAAGCACAGAGTTAACAGGCAAGCAAAGAAAACATATGCATGCAAAAATATATTATGGCAAAAGGCGAAGAAGAAAATACTTAGAAGGGCAGCACAGACTTTACATTGGTTGGTTTTATTTAATTTACTCCTGTTGTCTCATTTCCAGTGTATTTCCGTTAGAAATAGCTTTGAGTTCTGTTGGCATGAAGAAAAAAATCCCAACACAATGAAACTAATAGTGTTTTAAGGTCCTAAATTTTTCTACTTTATACAGTTAAATACATGGAGAAAAAGAAAAAAAACAATTCCATCATTGCCTCACATGGGAGAGGGGCAAGGTGGGAATAAACATGCCGAAAAACCCATAGTGGGAAAGTCTATTCCCACTGCAATTATTCCCATTGCAATGGATCACTTCTCGGAATACATCTGGAGAAGATAATCCAAGGCAGAGAAAATACCCCACTTCTTATAATCTACAGAAAATCCTATAATTACTGACCACTTAATGATTTATTTGGAAGGCTCTCCATTAGGATAAAAAGTCTAATGTTGGTAACTTCTATTTGCTTTCAATAAGGTCTAGAAGTAACTAATCAATGCTTGACAAAAATTCCAAAATCAGGCATGAAGATGCAGATACAATAATGAGACACTAAAGTTTTAGTCAAAATGTAATAAAGATTATGTTAAAGGTAAAAAAAAAAAAGTAAGCAAAATGGTTTCCTTTCCAAAATGCTACAAGCAAATGTAATTCTGAAAATAAATGAGATCTAACTGATTCTTTAGACAGAGACCACTTCATAAGGGATTCTGAAACTCAGTGGACTGTTGTGAACTGTTTTTGGTACTGCAGCAACTTGTTACAGAAAGTTAAGATCATTCAACTACTGCCAGTACAAAACAATGATGCATAATGATTCATAAAGAAAAATACAAGCAAAAAAAAAATACTGAAAAAACCAGAGAAAACTGGTTTGCTGATTATAAAGTACACAGAAACTACTATTAAATAGCCCTTTTCCTTCCTTCTATCACGTAGCAGGTTCCTAGAGTTTACAACCTCTACAGAGTTTGTAACCTAGAGGTTATGTACAAACTCTGATGAACACAAACCAATCCTTTTAATCACGGAATCACAGAAATCATGTTGAAAGATAACCCCACTTGAAATGAGCCTACTGCCCACACGATATTGGGTCAGCCATGGCTTTGTCTACAAAAGTCTTGAAATCCACGAATGATGGAGATTCTGTAGCCTTTATGGGACCATCCTCCACAGCTACAGCACCCTTCTAGTGCTGTTGGTTCTCCTTAACTCCAGTGTGAACCTCCCAAGCTAGGACTTGTGTCTGCTGCCCCTTGGTTATTGTCTGTCTCTACTGAGAAGAGACTTATTTCTGCCACTCCTCTAGTGCCACTTCAGTTGCTGTAGACCAGTAACTGCTCCTTAGCCTGCACTTTACCCAGCTCCCTCTCCTCATGGAATACTGGTACTAGACCCCAATCACCTTTGTACCTGTCTGCTGGACCAGCTGGAGTTTCTCAACACCATTCTTCAAATGGGAGAGCCAAAGCTGGATACAATGGTCCACGTGGCCTTGCCAGCACTAAGTAAGGGGGGTAATAATTTCCTCAGATCTACCATCCATTATCCTTCTAATGCAGCCCAGCACCTTTTAAGCCATGGGGAACACTGCTGACTTATAGTCAAGCTGGTGTTCATTCTAACTCATGAGTCTTTCATAGCAGGGCAGTGACTCACAACTTGGATTATTCCATCACAGGTACAAATCTTTGCACTTCATGAACTTCACGATGTTTCTGCAGGCCCAGTTCCCAAGTTTATCAAGGTCCCACAGAATTGGTGTTCTCCCATGTGGTGTGCCAGTCACACCCCTTAATCTCATGTCACATGCAAATCTCCCTCTATCATCACCAAGTCACCAGTGAAGATGTCGAACAATGTGACTGAGGCAAGGCTGACTGCCTATAGTTCCCTGAACCTTCTTCCTTGCCTTTTTTTAAAGATACACATCATGCTGCTATCTTTCTAGCCAAAAGAGATCTCTCTCAACCACCATGATTTTTCACAGCTGACTGACAGTGGCTCAAACTGATTGTGAAATGATCAGCTCTTTCAGCACAATTGGGTGAACTTCATCATGTCTACGGGCACATTCAACTTTCCTAAGCAATTTCTAATCCAAAGCTTTCCCACTGCTGCTGACCTGCTCCTTCCCAAACTATGCCAGTACCTGCAGAGGCCTGGGAGCAAGCTCTATTTGCGAAGACCAAAGAAAAGAAAAATCAAATCAAATCAAACAAAAAAACCCATTTGAG
The DNA here is from genome assembly GCA_013397775.1 of Eulacestoma nigropectus. Classification (NCBI taxonomy): domain Eukaryota; kingdom Metazoa; phylum Chordata; class Aves; order Passeriformes; genus Eulacestoma; species Eulacestoma nigropectus. Next base: position 214,553 of record VZTE01002229.1, read on the forward strand.
TAGTTGAGCCTTCTCTGTATCATATTACTACGTTGCCTACTACATCTATCAATGCACCCACATTTTCTCTATGTGTGCACAATATTGGTCAAAGAAAATTAACGTATGCATTTTTTCATTCTACCCTGCATACTGCTAAGTTCTGTGGCAAGCAAGCCCTCCAAAAATGTAGCTTAATGGAAAAACCCCCACTGATCCAGTGGTAAAGCAGTCAAAAGTATGAACATGTATTTGGCTACTCCCTCTCCTAAAGACAATAGAAAGGCATATTCAAAGAACTATTTTGTTTTTCCTTTGGGACCATCTTGAATAAATCCATGAATAAAATACCTAAATACATCTACAAACCTGTGGGAATTATGCTACTGGAAAATGGTATTTTATAATATCCTTGATAACAGTTTGGAGAACTTGTGTGAAATAAGCTCATTATCTTACCCAAAACAATAAAATAAGAATTGCTAATACTACTTCCTAGCAAAGTGCTGGTATGACTTCTTAAGTGTTGAATCAGAGAGATATGTCTGGAATACTCCTAAACTGTTCACAGTTCTATTACACGTGAAAAATCAGCTTTGAAACTATAAATCAGCTTCAGCTATGAAGACAGCAAAAGCAAAAAAAAAAAGGAAGAAAATTTTACTTGGCTTTTTCTGTTAGAAAGATTTGATAGGAGAAAAACAGCCACATTCTACCAAGTCATATAACCTTCAACATTTTTATCTTTCAACGAAAAAGATAATGATATTGGGAGGTGAATGGAGGAGCCCAAGAAGGTCGAGTTAAAACTTTTTTCGAGGTGAACAAGAAGCAATTAATACAAGAAAATTAAACTTTATAGTGTTAAAATTAAATATCTCAATTTCAGAGTAATCAAAATTACATAAGTTTGTACAAAATAAATTATTACATGATTTTGTACAAAGAAACAACAAAAAAATTTCTCAGCATTAATTTGAAATGAAATGATATATGACAGCCATTCAGTTATAACAGATTTTTACAGAAATGCCAATATAGATGATGAGATTCCCAGGGAATCTAGGGTTCTTCTGTGCAAGAAACTGAACAGAACAATACTTAAAGCTCATACTATCAGGGTAATACGAAATACATAACTACGAATTATTATTTGTCAAAGTTAGAATCAAACTGTTTTCCCCTCTTAATAAGGATATTTTCTTCTTTAGACTGAGAGGACAATTACTGTCTCTCTGCTAATGGAATCTTCCTCCAGCACACTCAGTCAGATCCTTTAGCACTTGTAAATCATATTAAAAGAAGAAATAGTATAACACAAGAGTTGCCTTGCCTCAAAACACAGGGGAAATCTAGAAAGCAGACTCAGTGGGGAGGAGGTAATGATTTGTTTCTGAAAAAAAATTACTACATTAAGAGGAATTTTGATTGCATGGTTAAGAACCCAGAAGTCAGAAAATGTCTTGGTTAACACCCTATGCAAAGCCCTACTACTGCCCTCTTGTGCACACACATCCAGTGACTCTCTAGGTTTCTGACAGTGCATCCTTTGTGTGAGAATACAACACGTATTTTTCAGCAACCTTATTCCTTGTACACAGATATGGTACATTAACACTGACAACATCTTGCATATGAACTATGAACTTTCAGGAGTGTAATGGTGTCCAAAAGGTGGTATTATTTTTTTAAAGTTCCCTAATCTGGGATTATAGAATTGGCAAGAAGCTCTAAGTGTGTTTTTCTTTAAACATGAGACATCCTGCCTGACTCACCATGCCTGAAAGCATAACAGGAGGGCTAATTCCAAGTTTCAAAGCACAGATGCATACAGTTTGCAGTAGCAAAATTTACTGGTATACAAGACATGCTCTCCTGCAATATTTACTTATTATCCCAGTTTCTTCTGTCATAGCATGGCTTCTGAATTGCCTCACTAGCTCTCAGTGAGAGACATTCACCATTCCCTTGAGAACAGCACTCCCTACTTACTAAGTTCTTTCCCCACCCATGGTCAGCAGCTATAAACTCTACCACAGTCTCAGCTACACATCACATACACAGTTATGGAGAGCTGGATGTTCAGAATCTGTCCAGTCTTATTTAAGGCCACTCACAGACAATGCAGATCACTTTACACAGGCTTCCAGAATAGTTGTTTATAGTCAGACTGTAGCAAAAATATCACTGATGGGTGGTATCAAAAAAATTATGCAGAATGTATTACATTTTAACATTCCACATTACAACAGTACTCTGAAAATGCAGACTCTGTATAAGACTTCTATTGTAGCACCTAAAACTTTTAAAGCACATTTTAACCTTTAAAAGAAAGATCAGTATTCTAAAGAGACCAGCTAGGAATTACTTGTATTTCTAACACTCCAGAACTCCACAATTGTTCTTCTAGAGCAAGTCCTAATAGAATTTTTGGAATTCAGGAGCTTTTTACCATTTTCAGTTTAACAGCTCACAGTCACATACTAAGAAACTCAGGAAGACCCAAAGAAAGTACCAAAGATACCTTTTCTCCTTTCTGTTTTGGAACTACCCGTTCTGACTCCTTATCACACTTGTTGCCCAACAGTATTACGTCCACTTCATCACCTGCTTTCTAAAAGAGAACCAGCATTAATAAGTGTGAAGTAAGAAAAAAGCAAACAACAAAAGCCCTTCACTTTCAGCTCACACTAACCTTCAGCACTCCATTTCCTTGAAAGCAAAGGCTAAATTCTGTCGTGACCTTCATACGTGCAAATATTTTCCACCAGTTACTGGGATTTGGAGGAAAACAGCAAGATTGCAAAGAGCAGAAAAAAGCTACTTAGAAGTGCCACGTATAATTTCCAACCTCTTTCGTGAGATATAAAGTATATGGTGCATGGGCACCATCTTCTGATGAATGCTCCATCTTGACGCTTTAAAGTGACTGGAAATGCCCTGAATTCACAGACACTGCCCTCCTTAAAGTAATAGATTCATTGATTAGCATATGACTCTGGTCTACATCCAGCACTCACAAGTAAAAGGGAAGGAATTTGCTGCACCTGAAAGAGCACCTCTCTGTGCTTCACTTTTGCACAGAGACAGTAAAATTACTTTCAAAGTGTTCAAACTCAACATAAAAGTCTGATTATTCCAAGACACTAGGAAGAAGGCAATAGATTTTTAATGAATTAAAATTTTAAAACCTCATTGATTCCAAAAGGAAGAAAAATCTACCTTTTTGACCTTGTCTCCATCTCTGTTCCTCTAATCCACTCACATGCACGATGACTGTGAAATGCACTGGGTTTTTTACATCAGTGTTATTTTAAGATAAGTCATTGTAACTATACGTGACTGGAATAATGACAAGGAAAGGGAATAGTCCTGCAACAGCATGTGGAATTTGAAAACTGACATTCATTGTGAAAATCATAATATTTAAAACTCCTTTTGGTGCTTAAATGGAGGAAACTGGGGGTCTCAATCTACAAACAATAGAAGCTAATGTAGTCTGATGCCACAGCTTTTATTCTGGAGGTACATGCTCCCACAGCTTCCCTGATGACACAAAAAGCCTGGTCTCAGCCTGCATATCTCTCTACAGGGACTTTGATGAAATCTCTGATCTCTGTCAAATCCTTAACTTTTGTAACTTTGCCATAAGACAAAATCCGTCACAACCATACAGAGAAAAACCTCTATTCATTAAAGGATGAAAGAACACTATTTTTAGTCTATTTCTACTTTTCCAACAATTTGAAGACTTCATCAGTATGCACAATTTAATATTAAGGAACACTATTTCTTTTTTTTAACCCATTCTCCTCTTAGAGTCAGCTAGACCTATTTCATACTCACAGTTTATGTTCAAGATAATGTAGTATTAAAATGAAGTAAATGTCATAAGAGTATGAAGTACAGGCCTAAAATAATGAATTCATCTAACCTGGATCAACAGACCAAAATGTTGACTGTTTCAGAATGCATTGAAGCTTCACGCATTAAGATCAGTGACTCTCCTACATAAAATCACATACATCAGTCCCAAAACAGGGTAAATAGACAATTAAATCTCATTACATAATCAACTTTTAATTCGGAAGAAGACTGAAGGTTGATGAAGGTTTTACGAGTGACATTTGACTTCACTCTGAAGTTAAAGTTTAGAGGGAAATACTTTCACACTGCATGTAAAAACCCACTGAATTAATTCTGTAACTTAATTTCTGTATAAACAGCACAAATTTTTGCAGTAGGAACGTTCTTTCTAAACAGCTTCAAACAATAACAAAATTTAAACGAGGTTTGAGATACCAGAGCTTTCAGTACTATTATTAGTACTATCAATCACGAAGTATTTACTTTTGCAAATAAACTACCATTTCTACATCAATATAATGTATTAATGTATCTTCACTTTGTCTGGATCCTCCACCAAAGCACTTACAGTTCTCCTTTTTTAAAGACAGTATCTTGCAGTTTCTTGCTTTTAGAGAACTAAAGATTGTAAGTCAAAATGATGTCCATTTTAAATTCTGAAAACTGATTTATGTATGAAGTCTTATAAAATTAAGTCAATATGACTAGGCAGAAGTTTGACCATGTGCTCAGCTGGCATAAAAACTGCACAAGTACACTGATTTGAACTGGCCAAAAATATGGCTTTTCAGTGCTTCCAAAAGCTCGCTGTATATTTTCATACTCTGCTATTTATAGCTCAGGAATAAGCTTTCCAAATGCAGAATCTATAGCTAAAAAGATGAAGGTTATTTTGCAGTTGTTAAAATCCTATTATGCAAGTCAGCACTGAGTAAGATCATAGACTCAGGAAACATTTTCCTCCCCATATTATGGAGAAGTACTACTAAAAATTTCATCAATTTCATCAAGGCAAGAAGACTTTTTTTTTCCAGATGAAGTTTTTCTCTCAATAATGCCAATTTTTGGTTCACTCTCTCAGTTTTCCTTTGGGTTTTAACATTTCAAAGTTCACATTTTACTGAAGGTTAAAATAAGTATATTCTGAACCTGGAGAATACCTACACTATTTTATTTTGAAAAGGAAAACATCATCACTGTATTTCTCTGAAAAAACTGGACCCAAGAGATTTACTGAGACTGACCAAGTTTTCTCAAGTGTTTGGCACAGCCTGGAGCCACCAGGTTTTGGAAGAAGCATTTTTCTTCCACTGGGTTCCCAGGTAGCTGGATCTGGCAGCAGCAGGAGCCAGGCTGCTCTGAGCAGTGGCCACGGGAGGGAGCAGCAGCAGAGCCTCAAACTCAGCGGTACCACATTCTGGACTCGGAGCACTGGACACTCACATTGCAGTACCACAGCCTCTGTAGCACCTTACTGATAGGGGCCACCCACTCGTGCCCTTCACCCCACTGCTTAATGTCCACCCAGCCAGGGAAATACACAACCTGACTATGAGGCTATTAACAGAAATCAAAAATGCAAAAGGGAAAATATCTTCCTCATCCCTTTTGTATGTCATTTGTTTGGGGATTTGGGTGGGGTTTTTTTCAAATGTTAGGGGATTTTTTTTCCTGCAGTTTTAATTTTCTAGAAGTGCTGTGAATTTATGTGAGTATGAAAAGTAGCAGACACCTTTTCTATAAGAAAACTACACCATATCTGTACTTACAGGTTATTAGAAGAAACTATTCTTTCACGTCTTAAACAGTGAGCACAGACCTACTACGAATGACCTCAACCTCCCCTGCAGCAAACTGACCATGATGATTATGAGCTCACCCAGACTCCCTGTATAAAGCTTTCTATCCAGGGATACATCTTCCAGACCACCACCTCGTTCCCTTCACCACACCTCCAGGGTGTAGTTGCGCAAGGCTGCATGATTTTGATACTCATTAATTAACAGTTTGAAAAGGCAACAGAAGTTTGTTTGTAGGTCCAAACAGTGAAACTGAGAATGGATACCTGATAAATACACCATGGGAATACGTAAATAGTCTGTATTTGAGGAAGAAATGTAGCATTAATATAGTTTTTCACATTTGAAGAAGATGCAAATGGTCAAACATCAAAATGAAGGCAGAGCTGGAGAAGGCCACAAAACTGGGAAGCTGCTTCTTCTTACTTACTAGACAATGACACTAGAAACCTATCCTTTGTAATACTGAAGAACAAATTTTAGGAATAGACTGTCCTCGGAGTCTCTTTGAAAGCATCACATGGGCAGTGTTCATATTAGGATTGCCAAACATGTCTCTTTCCACACGTTTTTCTAAGCGCCACCTTACAAACTCAGTTACAAATGCCTGGTTTCCAGGAGTTCAGTGGAAATAAACGAATGATAAAATTTATTTGTCTATTAGCAAATTTAGAAGGCAGTAGATAGAAACCAATTTATCCCAAAACCAACCTAGGTCTACACATTAACCAATTTAATAAAATGACAAGAACAAGAATTTTAAGTTCTAATCAGAGCCATAACGACAAACCTATCTATGAACTGGGACAATTCGATCTTTTGACATCAAGCTTTCCTATCTGAGAAAGAAAGAAAAACTCAGAAGAGTTTGAAGTCAAACTAATATACATTTGTAAAGCAGTTTGTTGTGCTGCTTTTAAGTTTATGCAGAAACAGTGAAAGACAGTCCATTCTCCCAATGCACCAGAAGAACCAAACCAAAAAAGGGCATTGTGCAGAAATGGCAGCAACTCAACAATCCATACAGTTCATGTCCTGGTTGAGGGGTCACTTCTTCAGGGAGGACAAACAGAAATTTAATGTACTCCAGAAACACTAAACTACTGTCACCAAGACTTGCATAAGAAAAGAAAATTATCTTCTCCATGTGGAAAATTCTGTGATGCCAGAAAATTTCCAGCAAGAGAGAATTGTTAGGGACTGGTAAAGCCACCTTCATGGCCACACCAGGAGACTAGCACTGTTAAAACCAGTTTAATAGTTTACTTCCAAGATATTTGGAAGTAAACTAGGACCTACCATCTATGTCAACTGTAGATACTGAAATGCTGCTAGCAGATGAATTTTCCAGCTTCTTGCATTAATTCTTTGAGAACCTTTCCTTTCTCACGCAAGATATGAAAACAGTAAGATAGTTTATCCAGAAAATATTCACATCTGGTGAATATTTGCTAAGTTCTGTTTATGGTACACTGAGAAACGTTTTACTGTGGATGTGATAGAACCTGAACCAATCCCCCTAGGAGGTGTGTGAACATTGTCCAATCGCTTCATGGAACTAGACTATATAAAAATGATTGTAAAATTAATGAATAATTCATTCTTTCACTGGATTTGATGTTGCTACATCTCTCCATTCCTGGCTCTACAGTGACAGTCAACAGTTTCTGGAGACTCAGATGCCATGTGTGAATAATGGAGTGATTCAGGTTGGCAAGGACTTCTGGAAGTCAGCTGGTCTAATCTCTTGCTCAAAGATGGCCCAACTTGAAAATCAGGTCAGGTTGCTCAAGGTGCTGTTGAATGGACTTTTAAGTGTCTCCTTTAAGTGATCCTCTCTGGGCACCTATTTAAGCACTTGAATACTCTGTTGTGAGGAAATTTTTCCCAATGTTAGTTGGAATCTTGTTCAAAACATCCTGGAAATAACTGTTTTCTGCAAATGTATTTGTTGCACGGCTACTTGTATTTAATTTTCAAAAGTCAAACAGCATCAGCCTTTCAGAACAGGTGCATACAGTAGCTAAAAGCCATGTCAGCAGACAAGAGGGACACTTTAATAAATTGACATAACCTGCAATCCTACAAATAAAGAATAGTTTCAGGTTCTAAAGTTATCTTCCTGCAATTATCATGCTTCTAATGAATGCCTTACAAATCCAATATCCCTATACTGGACTTGACAATAATGTCCTAAGATATTAATCTGTGAGTGAGTATATTTTTCTAGCAAGCTTTTAAAAAGTACAGTCATGTTACTTAGTTTCCTGTACTTCTGAATTCAAATTTTACAGCAATACAGATATGGCAGTATATTTGTGTCTTGAACTTCCCTGGACAATAATTAATTTTTAATAGTAAAGCTGCTGTATTCCACACTGAAAATAACTGAAATATAATGAGAACATTACTGGCAATCTGATTGCAATTGCACTGACTGGCCAGTTTTTATAAAATGAATGGGAGTTTTTAAGAATGCTAAATTGCTTGGATTGTTATTTCAGTGTGCAAAAATGGCTTAGCACACTGAACAGATTTTTAAAATCTTTATTTTTAAAATCTTTATGTGCAAAGAACCAAAAAGTGAGACCATAATGTAATAACTGAATTGCCTCAAAATTCCTGTTTGACTGGTTCAGGTGCAAGCTTTACATTACCTATTAGTCTGGTATTTAGTGAAACCTGTATTCTCTTTGCTTCCCTTTTAAAAACTTATTTAATTTTTCTACACTTGCATATTTTAAATGGTGCTGTAGCAACAGTCACTTTGATTCTGGCCATTTGGGGGGAATTAAATACTGGTTTGCATTCACAGACCAAAGCAAATGCAAGGAATGTCACCGACCTCCAGGAAGTAATTAATTTTCATGAAATGCCCTGTGTTTTAACAGTTATTGCTTAAAAACATTTCTTTTGCAATGAATGGCCCCATATATTTTCACCAAGACACTTCAGAAATTGATATCCCACTAGGACTAAATTAAATTTTTTATTACTATCTAGCTCTATTACAACACTAATTGCTAGTTTTGAGATTGGTACAATCAATCATGCAATTTACATTCCTAGAAATTGTTTTAGATTGAGTATTTTTTCCATTTTTTAAACTTTAAACTAACAAAGTACCTTCAAGGGTTAAGATTAAACAGTCTAAGTATTAATAGCTTGAGTACACTTACACGAAAGCTTTTAAATGTCACAAACAGAGAGGAGACTTGTGCAGGTGTCATTTTCTGATTGACTAAAGCAGATCTTAGCCTGCATGGTGGCCATAGGAGCTAGTCTCATCCTTCCCTCCACCCTAGCCATACAGCTCTGACACCTTCTTGGTGTTTATGGTTGTGCATTGTAGCCCACTGAATCAATCACCCTTTTGATCTTATTAAAGACAACAGGACAAAATGACCCCTTTGGAGCCAATGTGAAGACAGACCAGTATTTCATGTTGAAATTTAGATAGATAGATAGATAGATAGATAGAAATGGATACATGCAGATAATTTACATTTTCAGTTTCAGGTAACAGTAAACCTGCTATCATACTGTTTGCTGAGCTAAATCTTTGTTAGCCATGAAACTGTACAATCAGTGGCATATCTAGCTGTGACTTTTGTGTGGCCAACAGAAGAAGGGCACATGCTTTTCTTAACAAAATAGAAAAATAGATCTGTTAGTTTAAAGTGTGTGCATACAAGCCAGTAAGAACATTGTATCATCGAATCTCCTTTGTAACATGTTACTGAAGTTAGGCTCTGTTGCCACTAAGACTTTTAAGACAACTCTAAGGTCAAGAATAATGATGTACTGGGTCACCAGAGTAATGGTTTTAATAATGAGATAATGTGAATGTAATATTTTATCAATGGTATAAGATATCCCATGTAGGTATTATTGGATATATGATCATATGTAGTTCATTAATTCAGCTATATACTGAAGCTGTGAAGAGAGAAAATAATGCATTTGATGGTTTTATTTCAAGCCCCCTTTCCAAGATGAACTCCCCCATCCATCATGCCATATCCCCACCAAATCACAAGAGTATTAAAAAACCTGCCTGAAAGTTTACTTGATTTTAATCAACAAAGAGCACTACCTTGCTTGTATTCCTACACTAATGTCCACAGGCATGCTAACTACAAACTGCCGTGCTACTGCTGAGGGGAACTCTCACTGCTCCCTACAGCCTCCTGAGGAGGGAAAGTAGAAAGAACGGTACTGATCTCTTTTCCCTGGTATCGAGAGACAGGACACATGGGAATGGCTCAAAGTTGTGTCAGGGAGATTCAGACTGGACACTGGGAAGCATTTCTTCACTGAGCGGTGGTCAAACACTGGAACAGGCTTCCTAAGGAGATGGTCAATTCCCCAAGCCAAATTAAGAGGCATCTGGACAATGCTCTTAATAACATAATTTAACTTTTGGTCCACGCTTAAGTGGTCAGACAGCTGGACTAGATGATCACTGAAGGTCCCTTACAGCTGAACTATTCTATTCTAAAACTGCCTTTCCTCTGTCTAATAGAGAACACATCAAGAGAGACCTAGCAAAAAAGACTTGGAATACAGGGTTACAGGCAGCTGAATGATCTCATGTCTAAGGGCTTGCCTGTTCCTCCCTCCCTTCACACTGTTCCCAGACATTCTTCTTCTGGCTTTCCTACTCCTACCAGTTTACCTCGCTCCAGCTCCAGTAAATGTCAGACCTTTCTATGGGCCTCTTATACTCACTGATGGAGCAGAAAAACCACCCAACTTCTTTGGCTGTGTTAGTTTTCTACCACATTAGGAAGTCAGAGTGAACCACAGAGGACTCTGACAAGCTCCAGTGGGAACACATACCCCATCTGGCAGCCATGTGCTGTTGAATCACTTCCTATGTCACATGAAAGCACGTATTTCTGGCTGCAGCACCACGAGCAGCTGAGCTAACCAAACAGCTTCCCATTCCACTTCCTCCCTCCTGAAACCATCCTCTCAAGGACTATCCAGCAAGGACAAAGAGGATATTTAATTCCTTTGATCTTGGGATGAAGTAACTACTCTGAAGTAATGAAATTAGGAAAGGGAAATCACTGGCTGTGATACGGAATTTTGATATGGAATCTAATTAAAATCCAAGGATGAGCTCATGGAGATTGATCTATGCATAGCCACAGCAGTGACAAGAGCACCATAACTCAGCATGCATAAAGCTGGATTGGAAGCTGTGTTTTAGAAGTACTTCAGAAAACATTCCTCCATCACCATGGGCTTGTCTAAATATACACCATGTTCCAGTTTCAGATGACAGTAATTCTACTATCATACTGTGTGCTGAGTTAAATGCAAGAAATTCTGGTTAGAAACATACAGGAACAAGAACACATCTCATACAGTCATTTACAATGACGCATTAATTACCTTCATTAAGAGATCAACCACTGACAGCTATATTTACCTCATGTATATCGTTCATCCAGATTGTTATACTTTGAAAACTCTTCAGATTTGTGATGTCATATACGAGAACAAAGCCTTGTGCACCACGGAAATAGCCGGTACTAAGTGTATGGAATCGTTCCTGGCCAGCAGTATCCCTGAAAGAAATTGTAACAAATCACGCACACAAAACAAACAAACAAGAGATGATCAAACTGCAGAATCCCCAAGAAAGATTACTTTACTTTAAGGAGTATTGTCCAAATTTTAAATTATGTACTCTAACATGAAAAGAACAAGAAAAAGTACAGATGAGAGAAAATCTGAGTGCCAGATATAGCAGTAAAAGAAATACACTGGAAATTTATCCTGAATACTACAGCCGTACTAGGGAAGTTAAGCCAGTGGCTGAAATCTGAGAGCAATGTCAAGCCCACCATTCCTTCTTTATATAAATAACTCAGGTGACAAAAAAATCAGATGTCAGATGACATTCCCATACTCTGACAACCCCTTTGTAAACTGTGACACAAACAGCAACCTGGTTTAGATGGAAGACAGGTTCTGGGAAGAAGTCACAAAATATGGACACAGAGATTCCTACGCATAATGCCAAAACTTTAGGAAATGAACACAAATCACTCAGTCTTGCTTCAGGAGATGTTGGCTACAAAGTACCACACCTGAAATGTTTCTACACTAATACACCAAGCAAGAGGAACAAGCGAGACAAGCTCCAAGCTTTGGCCCAGTCCCAGAGACTTGACATCCCTGGCATAAGTGAAACCTGATGGGAAATAAGATGAATAAGGAAGGTGCGTGCCCAGGGGAAGCAAAGTCAGGTGACAAGGGAAGAATACAGAAATGCTGTTTGCCACTGTAGGGAGAAAATTCCTGCGGCCAAAGCTACACTGGAGTTGAAGCTGCCAGAAACGTGGGAGACAATAAAAAGTTTTTTCCAATATATGAATGGCAAAAGGCAGTGTAGAAATAACATCAGCCCATTACAGGATGAGGACGGTCACTTCACCAACAGGGACATGGACAAGGCAGAGGTGTTTAACAAATTCTTTGCCTCTGTCTTCAACATGGATGAGAGACCAAGGGGGTCTCAGTGCCCTGAGCTGGAGGACCATGACTGTGACAATGATCAACTCCCAGTTGACCTTGAAATTGTGTGGGATCTGCTTCACCAGCTGGATTCCTACAAATCTATGAGGACTAACGGGATTCATCTGAGAATTCTCAAAAAGCTGGCTGATGTCATCACACAGCCTCTCTCTGGTTCTGAGCAGTCTTGGGAGGCCGGAGAGGTCCCAGCTGACTGGAAGCTGGTTAAAGTTGTCACAATTTTCAGGAAGGGCAAGACCCTGCAAACTACAGGCCTGTCAGTCTCACTTCAGTGCCCAGTAAAATAATGAAATGTATTATTCTGGGAGATAGTGAAAAACACCTGGAGGACAACACACTCATTGGTCACAGCCAGCACAGCTTCAAGAGGGCAAAGTCCTGCTTGTTGAACCTGATTTCCTTCTATAACATGGTAATCCACCTACTTGATCTAGGAAAGCCAATAGATACGATCTTGTTGAACTTCAGCAAAGCTTTTGATACTGTCTCTCACAGTACCTTCCAGACCAAATGTCCAGCACACAGCTGGGTAACCACGCTGAGTGATGGGTGAGCAACCGGCTCACAGGTTGCGCACAAAGGGTTACAGTGAATGGGGTGACATCAGGCTGGCATCCAGTCACTAGTGGCGTTCCACAGGGCTCCATCCTCAGCCCAGCTCTCTTCAACATCTTCATTAACCACCTGGATGCAGGACTTGAGTGATACTAAGTAAGTTTGCCAAAGATAATAAATTGGGAGCAGCCGCTGACTCCCTCCAGAGCAGAGAGGCCCTGCAGAGAGATCTTGACAAATTAGGACTGGGCTATCACCAACTGCGTGAAGTTTAACAAGGGCAAGTGCTGGATTCTGCACCTGGGATGGGGCAATCCTGGTTGTGTGTACAGACTGGGGAATGAGATGCTGGAAAGCAGGGCTGCAGAAAGGGTCCTGGTAAATGGCAAGTTGAATATGAGTCATCAGTGCCCTGGCAGCCAGGAGGGCCAACCATGTCCTGGGGTGCATCAGGTACAGCATCAACAGCCAGGCAAGGGAGGGGATTGTCCTGCTCTGCTCTGCACTGGGGTGGCCTCACCTCGAGTGCTGGGGGCAGTTTTGGGCACCACAATATAAAAAAGACATTAAGCTCTTAGAGATCATCCAAAGGAGGGCCATGAGAACAGGGGAAGCCATACAAGGAGCGGCTGAGGTCACTTGGTTTGCTCAGCCTGGAGAAGAGGAGGCTGAAGGGAGACCTCTTTGCAGTCCACAACTTCTTCACAAGCAGAATCAGAGGGACAGACACTGATCTCTTCACTCTCAAGACCAGTGACAGGACTTGAGGACATGGCCTGAAGCTGAGTCAGGGGCGGGTAGGTTAGATATCAGGAAAAGGCTCTTCACCCAGAGGGTGGTTGGGCACTGGAACAGGCTCCCCAGGGAAGTAGTCACAGCACCAAACCTGACAGAGTTCAAGAAGCGTTTGGACAGTGCTCTCAGGCACATGGTGTGATTCTTGGTGTCCTGTGCAAGGCCAGAAGTCAGACTCAATGATCCTGATGGGTCCCTTCCAACTCATCATATTCTATGATCCTATGAATTATGCCTTAAGAAAGCTGTAAGCAACCCTCTAATACTTTTGTATTAAAGCCTGAGATGGAATAACTGCAGATCCAACACCAGTCAGATAATTCATGTACAGATTTACTCCTTGAGAAGTTAAATAGTGATAAGTAGAGACAGTCTTCTGTACTAGATGCCTGGAGAGCCAGCTGTCAGAAGCCCTACATATCCTTCAGAAAAACTTTCAAACCAAAAAATAGTGTACATTCCCAAAGATTCATCTTATCAAAAGTCATTTCTCCTGGTGACACTTTCGAACATACATTTGATGGGGAATGAAATGTAACATCTTCTTGCTTTGACACTTTCCTCCATGTTCCTATACAATTAAATATACTTCATATGGATCATAGATCTGCATTTGTTTGTATGTTGCAAGCTTTATTGTTAAAGAAACCCAGTGAGAACCTTCTTTTTAACTTATATTAGTTGCTGAAAAAAATGTACTCTCCTAGGCTAAATTCAAATTTTAAAATGCTCCTAGTAGGAGCACCTGCACATTATGAAGACACACAATTAAAAGTAGATGCGATTTTTCATGTCATAATGCAATTTAGTTGGCTTTCTTTTGTGATACTAATTAAAACTTACCATATTTGAAGTTTCACTCTTGTATCATTAAACATTACTGGCTTTACTTTAAAATCAATGCCTAGAAGAAAAAAGGAAAACCTGTAACATTTCTCATAATAACATGGATTCCCTTTGAAAACTGTTTCTCAGCTCTAGTTATCATGCAATTTCAAACAGAAAGTGAAAAGGGACAATACCATAGAAAGAATAACTAGCCAACCATATACATTCAAAATGGAAGATGTAAAAGGAAATTACTCCGTGCTGAAAGCAACTATGTGCCAATACATTGCCCAAATACAATACAAAGCAATGCCAATACCAAGCAAAGAAGGGGCAGGTCAAAGCAAAGGTGCAGATACTTGAACCTACAAGTATTACCATGGATCAGCAAGGGATGTGACAGCAGTTTCATGGTCTATGCACAATAGTACATTGTGCAAAAATAGTGGTGATTTTCAAGAGCATGGCAGCTATTAATGGGAAGGTACAAATGCTTACAAAGCTGTCACATGCACAACACAATTTTTCTGTCCTCATTTCCAAATCCCTAAAAAAAATATCCAGTTACATGAGCAGAAATAGGAATTGGCTGTACTCATTAAATGCAAAGACAAACATACATGGGATTTAATTCAAAATGAAGAGGATTGGCTCTACAGCCTAAATCAGATCCAGAAAGCCAATGCTAAAGGCAAGTATTAACACTTAAAATCAGTGCAGAATGTTATCTCTACATATACTACAGATCCTTCCTCAAAGATATTTTCCTCATGATTTATAATGTTTTCCTTTATTAAATCATCAAATTAGTACTTCAAGTGTGTTAGATGATACCTAGATTTATGAGCTGTTGAAGTTCCGGTTTTAAAGTTATAATAAATGCCAGCTATCAGCTGCTATCTTAGAGTGACATATTTTCACAGAGTAAACCATTGTTTCCCCTATTACTTCATTGCTGAAGTTTGAAATACCGTTTGATAATTTCTCTGATTGCTTTTTTCCTCCCACTGAAAAACAATTAGTCTCTTTTTGTCAATTATAGTAAGTGAAGTTAAGGTAATGTTGTGACAGCTGATTATACTGTTTGGTCAAAATTCCATAACAGCAAATGACAGCTACTTAAAATGACAGAGTGTCTTTTCCTCAGTAGTAATGTAATTTGAAAGAACCAGATAGACTGAAAAATCACAAAAAATTTCAGTTAATACCACTGTACGGATTTCTGTAAGAACGTGCAGGCCAAATTACCTTATTAAAGGAAAGCATCCATGGCAGCAAACCAAAAATGCAACAGAGGAAATGCTCTCTTCCTTTGCACTGACAGATGTATTGTGCACCAAATTTTGACAAGTACACTCTCATATGCATGCACTCGCATGCACTTTCAATGCTATAAACATTTTTTGTGTGTATGCGGTGAGTGAGTTGAAGTGGATTTTAAAAATTATTATGATAATCATGTCCTTCACTTGATGAATTTTCATTGAAGCTTCAATGAAAAGGGAAGATGAAATAATATAATTGGTATCTGTAATTAATATTACACAAAGTTTCCTTGATGGAATTAATAATGTCAGAAAGAAATGTAATTTAAGTAAAATTTGCTCATGTAAGGTGAAATTCCAACATGATGGAAAACATTTGCTCCTGAAATTCACATGGTTTTGTTTAATTATCTGTATCATTTTCTACAACTGATGTTGGAGCAGTTGAGAGGGACAGAGTACACTGGGAGGCTGGAACACCACTTCCAAATGCTGCATTGGGGATACAGCAAAAAATTATGTTCCAGACAGGGATTCCCAGAACTACATGAAAAAGTTCTTAGTTGACATACATTTTAATAATAAATTGCTGTAAGCTTTTTGTAAAAAAAAAAATTATTTGTAAAAAGGGAAGCAGAGTGCTGAATCAGACTAAAACTTAATCTAAATTAAAATCAGGCATATTGACTTCTTAAGTCAACTTCAAAATTTATTGACCTAAAAGGTCAATGAATGTTAGTGAAAAACAGAAGTCAATATGTTCTGCATGCATGAATTGTTCATGTCTTTATATGAAATTTCCAGCAAACTTAGCAAATTGGAAAGACAGAAAAGAAAATTGAGATACACAATGCCAGACAGCTCACGGATTTCAGATGCTTTTAGGCCTACCTGGTATACAACATGATCAACATAACAAAGCAAGCATTGATTACAGCTCTTGAGATAAATGTTATTGGAATGCAACAGCATGTACTTGCTTCTTTTAAGCTGTCAAATAAAACCAAGAAGGGGGATGCTGGGTGCAAGTTCAAATTCTGGCTGTTATTTCCAACTTTTATAGCCATGAAATTAATTCATTTTCTTCATATTTCAAAGTGTAAATGATGCCCATATTAGGACTGAGGCATCTTAAAGACAATTAGGTCTAAAAAGCATAAAATTAGCTACAGGGTAATTCAGCTGTGAACTGCCCCTCTCTTCCCTCCCTCTGGCCATCTGCAGAAGTCCTCTTCAAAGAGGTCTTTTGCTGCTGGCCTGGAAAATTGCAGCACAGTTTTCACCCAAACAGAGCTGGTGGGTTCCTGATAGAAAATGCTCAAAAACATACGTCTATCCAGAGAAAATGCAAGCTTGAGTAGCTTAGCAGGATGCAACAGTGAAAGCATGGACAGAGGGTGGTGAATGCCCCTGTGCAGGCCCTACCCAGCCCCCTGCCTGTCATACAGCATCTTCAACTCCAGAAACAAGGAAGCAGTTCCTGTCAGCTCCTGTGCCCAAACTGGCCAAAGGCCCAGTGAGATGTTGTGGGTTGAGTTTCCACTGTTACTCCTACCCATGCTTAACCCCTCCTAGTTGCTGGTGCATCACTTGCATCAGATTCTTTTCTGAACATGTCAAGAAATGTCTGAAGCAGAGTGGTATCTGAGCAGTCACAGGTACAGGTAATTCCTGGTTTGCTAAGAAAAGCAACTCATGGGATAAGATGGTTTGTTAGGAAAGTAAGACTGACAAGAAAATCCAGTTTTGTTTAAAAAAATTAATTAAGATGTGGATTGCTACTGGTGTTGTTAACACAGGACACATTTACCTTCAATATGGTTCATTTTTGTTGATTACTTCATTCCCCTCTAAAGTAAATATCAGGGAATCTACACAGACTTTTTAATCCTAATGTTGAAGTGATACCACTTTCAACTACAACAGATTTGGGAGGACTCACAGCTCTGCAGAAATGTTTCTCACAGAAAACACATGTGCTGAAGGACCCCTGCCACTGTAACACAGCAAAATAACCTCACAGCCTGTGAGATCACAATTCTGTTTTCTGGTATGTCATATATGAAATTAGGTAATTGGCTTTTGCATATAAAAATCATCTTATAACCAAGTTAATAGTTATTAAAGTTGTTAAGATAGTTAAATTGTTAAACCCCCCCCCTCTGTAAACCAATGTCCCTCCCCAGCAAATGATCCATTGGTGAAAGGGACTTGTGATGGGCTTTGGAATTCACCAATCATCTTGTGCCGTCGGGCAGGACAGTGGTGGGTTCTGGGAAGAGCTAAGAGGGTATAAAAGTAAGATCCCAGAGCCCTTCCCCTTCTCTCCCCCATGGGCTAAGCTGGTGAGCATCTCCTGCACCTGCCAGGCGTTGGTAAAGGGGGGGGAGGGGCCTATCTCTGTTCAGAGACCTCGTGTTTTGTTTTTTTTTTCTCTCTTTCTCTTGTTTTTTTATTTTAAGCGAATTTTACCTCAGATTAGCTGAGGTAAAGCCAGTGCTGAAGATTTCTGCTATGGGTACATAGCCAATTTGGCTCCAAGGGTCTCTAATCCTGCACTCCCGGGGTGATTTTTTTATATGGTTTTAAGAATTCAGATGTTGTTATTTTCCAAATTCTTTTTTGTAATAAACAATTTTTTTTAAACTAAAATAAGAGTTGTTACCATTTTTAACAGGTATACAAGGGTCTTTTTTGTTCATAAACCTTCTATATGACTTTATATGCAATGCCATTGTTTAAACAAAAACAATTCTTCTTTATAGTCTATTCATAATACAGTGCATCCACCTTATAAAGCGTTTAATTAGAAAACTGTAACTGCTTATAATTTATTCAAAAGGAGGAAGGGCACCCAGCCTTGAGTGTTTAAGTGCTGCATTAAAAGCTTTCAATGAAAATTTACTGTGGATGTATTTTTTGCATTTTGTCATAAAATACATAATTTTAGAAAAGATCACTACTACTGGAGCCTACGACAAAATGCTGGTTCGATTTTTTCCCCGCAATAACACTAGGACTTTTCCTAGTAACACAAATCTGTGATTCATGATGACATAGAAATGAGACTTCCAACAAACTTTTAACTTCTGTGCCTATGACTCTGCCACCACGGAAGGTGATGGCACATGATTTTGTCAGGCAACTCAGGAAGCTGCAAAACTGCACCGTCAGGATAATCTTCCCTCTACTCAAATCACCATTTCAACTGGACAGGTAAGGTGAAAAATAACCTAACAGCAGACGAGCATTTAATAGGCTGTACAACAGGAAGAGATCATTTGACTGAGCTTTTATGAAACAGACATCCAAATAAAAACAGTTATTTGTTCTGATGGTGTCAGCTATGTGTTTGGTGGTGTTAATGAGGGAGAAGACATCACAAACAGAAAACACAATACTGTGCCTTCTTCTTTTACACCACTAGGAGCCACAACCTCCAGGGCATCCTCTCCATTGCAGCTGTCTTCATGACGAAGGAAACTTCCACTTCCACATTACTCTTTTGGAAGACACCACTCATAATCCCATTTGTTTTCAAAGCCTAATACACCCAGTAAAATGGAATTAAATGGAACACAGTATTTCAGAAATAACTTTAAAAACACATTCAGGTAACAAATACCATGTTTGGATTATTTCTGTACATTTCAGATAAACATTTTTTTTAAAGTTTTTAAATATCTCAATAATAGGTGTCAGTAATAAAACAAGATTAATCTTAGTCCATAAACTATCACAAAAACTCTGTTATCTTCACTATTCCTTGAAATAGTTCAAGTCATAACTTGGGAAATATATTCTTTATATCATCACCATACAAAAGTTTTTTGAGTCTGCAGTGGTCTGAATCAGGAGTAAAAGAAATTATGTCTCAAAATAATAACTTCATGGTCAGGAATCTCAGTGTAAAGCACATCAACAAAGCTGTTGTTTATTTTTATAGCCATTCTTTGGGCTTTCTTGCTAAGCCTGGCCACAAGTTGCCTATTATTAGGATCAATTTCCTGATTTTACTGTTAGTTGTGTTCTTCGCTCTTCATCTGTGCTGGTTTCAGAAACTGCTTTGTAAGAAAGTGCAAGAAAAAGTGGTTAAAGTTCAGCCATTCTTATGTGGACAGGTCAAGTCATCTCATGCACATTAGGTATTCCCTGGAACAACTACTGCCACAGCTACTGTCTGGTATTTAATTCTGTTAGGCCAACTCCTCCCAGACTGAAAGATGTGTAAAAGGACCATGCATATTCCAAATGCAGGACTACACAATTTCCTGACATAATTTAGCTTTCTCTTCAAAATCAAATCAAAGAAAAAATACCAGTACACACAAACTCTTAAAAATGAACATTTCCCAATGAAAATGTGTACAAATGTCCAAGGCAAATCAAAGCACTGCACTCATGTAACACATTTTCATGCCAGAGACAAGGTTTGCAGCATGTGGACAGTCAGCCTGCCATTCCCCATGGCACTGTGGGCCTGGAGTGCCAAGGCAGTGGGGAATTCCCCATCACCCCGCATCTGCAGCGTGTGGTGTCAGCGCAGAACTGACATGGTCTGGCAGGGTTAATTATTTCCATCAGAGCAACAGCTCTGCTTTAATCATCGTGCACAGCGCTAACTACAGTAGAAGATATCTTTATACCATTAAAATTACAAACAAAAAAGGTTAAAGCCCTTTCTAGTCTGAAATATTGATGAACTGGGCATTTTACTGACATCTGACAACTCTTTGAGGTTGGTACCTGAAAGGAGGCTGTAGCCAGGTGGGGGATTGGCCTCTTCTCTCAGGCAGCAAGTGACAGGATGAGAGGAGTTAGCCTCAAGCAGTGCCAGAGAAGGTTTAGGTTGGACATTAGAAAGAATTTCTTCCCAGAAAGGGTGATTAGACATTGGCATGGGCTGCCCAGGGAGGTGGTGGAGTCACCCGGAGGTGTTTAAGACTGGACATGGCACTTAGTGCATGGTCTATTTGACATGGCGGTGTTTGGTCACAGGCTGGACTCAGTGATCCCAGAGGTAATTTCCAACCTAGCTGATCTGGGACTCTGTATTGTTTTATCCGCACCTGCACTGATGTACAGCAGCAGGGCCTCAGTGGGCAATAAGAAACAGCGAGAAACAAGTCTTCACAAGTTCACAACAGGAGTAGGTTCCCAGCGCCCAGAGGAACAGCAAGGACAGTGTAACAAGCCAGCACTTCGCAGTGGCTCCGCAGCCAGTGCGACATGTATCCTGACACCCCGGCAAAGGTTTAAGCTGCTGGACGCGGCTGCACACAGGCCCAGCTCAGCGCAGGGAGGTCTGACATCTCCCAGCCCGGCAGTGCCGCGCTGACAGCGCCGGTCTGGCCGTGTGTGAGCCGCGGTCACCGGGGAGGGGAGGGCGAAGAGCGGCAGCGAGGCGGGCGGAGGCGCACGGAGCCGGCGGGCACTCACCGATCGTGGCCATGTAGGAGGTAGCGGGAGACCCGGCGGGCTCCGTGTACCTGCGCACGATGGAGGTCTTCCCCACGCAGGACTCTCCGGCCATCACGATTTTCACCAGCAGCGGCCGCGGCTCCCCCGCGCCGCCCGGCCCCGGCCCCAGCCCCGCCATGGCGGGCGCCGAGTGGCCGGGCCGGGNCTTATGAAATTATGCCAAGATACACCTTTTTTTTTCAAGAAGTTTCATCACTGAGGAGGAAGCGGGGAACTTTCACAACCCTCATGACGCTTCCCCCGTGAAGTACAGGAATAAACAGTCTGGTTTCACATTGCTTCCGAGCGTTAAGTCAGAGGCAGAGGAAACAGGTTTTAAGAATTTCCTCTTTTATTTTGTTGTCATCTGACAGTCAAAGTGACCTGTAACACACACACACCAAAAAAACTCCAAACAAAAAAAAATACAAAACAAAAAATCTGTATCCACACTGTAGGCTTAATGTATGTCTGGCTGTTTTTACCAGAATCCCACATTGTCCAGATTATAAAGCCCATGGCAATTTGCCAGTGTGCACACGGAACTCATCCAATGTCATAAATTTAGGAACAGGATCTATCTGAATGAAAAATGCTAGTGTACGTTTGCAAATATTTGTGTGTATGATGGCCTGCAATGACTTCTCATGGGATTTGACATTGTCACCTTCAACCCTTCAAGCAACAACCTGATCAGTTTATGTATCAGATGTCGATGTGACATGCTTGCTTTTTGTGGGGGACAATTTATGACTCAGTGAGCCCCACCTAGCACGAATCAGGATTACAGAATCAGGATCATCAAGGTTGGAAGAGGCCTTTGGGATCATCGAGTCCTACTGTCAACCCAGCACTGCCACTGTAACCCCATAACCACTAAATTGTATCACCAGTGCCAGATCCAGATCCTCCTAAACACCTCTAGGGATGGTGACTCCATAAATGTCCTCTTATCAAAGGCCAAGAATTATTTCTGACTTATGTCCCTTTCACCTCTCACACCAACCTGTACCTTAGCTTGCCAGTATCAGAACTGGTAGCCACAAACCTTTAGGACTTTGTTGTAGAAAATCTCCAAAGGATGTCAGCAACCTGTTTCTCAGTCAATGCAATTTCCTTCATTGCTGGAAAAAATAAGAATTTCTGTTGCAAGCTGAGAAATGATGAGTAGGAAACAACAGATGAAATCAATTACTGAGTTAGGTGGGCTTTTTAGGAGTGACTTCTGGGATGTGACTGTGTACAAAACCCAACACTAGAAAAGAAGGCATCAGTTAAAGTATTTCCATTAGGGACAGAGTAAGGTTGTGTGTTGATTAGTCTGAATACATTATTGAGTGACTGTTGGTGGAAAAAGTTGAGCCCACAGGACACTTTCAGGTGACACATCACATTATGAAGGGGTTTTGTGAGCCTGGCCTGTACAATAAAGCAGCAGGCATGTGGCTTGCTTAGTTTTACAAAATAAAGGCTAGGAGGGAATATGGTTACTCTTTGCTGGATGCTCAACTATAAGGAGGCAAAAAAGGCTGCTTAAAATAAAGAATAATACAGTGAATAGATATACACTGACTGTGAATATGGCTAAGCTAAAATTTGTGAGGTTTCTAATGATATTTCAGAAAATTCTTGCAATTGAGGTAATTGGGAGAAAATTCTTCATAGAGGCGAAACAAGAAGAATGTGTTAGGGGGGCTGTAACTGCCTGCAATAGGGAAGGACTGGATTTCATAAGTCAGAACACTTCCTATGAGAAAGATCCCCTGCTATCTCAGTGGTCCCATGAAGTTCTGCTTCCCCATGCAGAAATTTGAAGTTACCATTGATTTTCCCAGATCTGAGGGAAAACAGGGTGCTGGCATCTTCTGGTATTTCTCATGGGTTGGAGGCGATGATGTGTATGGGAAGACTCTAACACAGATGATGTAACGTCTGCAGGCACAGACAAATGTCTCCAGCCAGATGTGTGTCAGTCCTGCCCCGGTCCCTCTGTCAGTGCGGCTGCTGGAGCGAGGACAGTGGTGCTGTGTCCTGTGGATGGATGCTGTTGCACGGGTTGGACAGATGCATGCATGTGGGTAGCACACTGCTTAATAGTTACACCATAAGGCTTTGTCTCTGCTGTGGAGCCTTCTCCCATTGTCTGCTCTGAGGCTGTCCTTTTCAAAATAGGTTTCTTCAAATGCAGGCTGTGCTGCAGCTGCCTGCAGCAGTTAGATTTACGTGTTTGCCTGGACTGGTGGTGTTAACAAGAATGCTACATTAGATCAGTCTTTACCCTCTGCTGTCTGTCAGGCCAACCAATTTAAATAAAAAGGCTCTCCATAGCATTTTGTACATTTGAGTGTTGATTTATGAGCCATGGGCAAGGCAGGATTCTAGCCAAATTCCTAATGAGATTCCAAATACCCAGGGTTACCGTTGCTCTCAGTGAGTTACAATATCACTTTTCCTCATATTCCTATCCACAAGGGGACAGTCTTTCCATCTCTTACCACCGACTAAAACCATTTAAAAGTTAGCTCCTTGAAAAACTACCATTCAATGAATTTATTTAATTTTTTTAAATGCATGTTTCATGCTTTAGAAAAAAAGTTCCAGATCTTTGTAAACTATATGGTATTTCTGTACTTACAGAGCTAATCATAAGCAAAGTTAGTTTAATGAAGCTAATGACTTGAAAGTAATGATTGTGGCTACAAAATAATCGGTGCAAAGCACAAAATGAAGTTTCCATTATGTTTATTGAGCTAGCCTTGGAAAAGGATGTATTTTCTTCTCATTCAGCTTTTTTGATTGTTTGCTTCCATTTCTTGACTCTATCCAGAAAATGTGATGAAAAGTACTAGTAAAAAAGACACAATTTTTAAAAGCATTTTAGTGGGAGAACTTTGAATTTTTGTATATAGAAAAATTACTAGATTTATTATTATTTAATTTTATAAAATGTTAGATTATTAAAACATCACATTCTTTTTCTTCAATATTTGTAAATTGTTGCAGTTGCTCTCATAGATATGATTCTTACATTTTTGCTCCTTACCTGAATCATTCAGTCTAGAAATAACTGCTGAGTTTACTTTGAGTACAGAAGTACTTTGTGCAAAGCAGATAATACCATATTTTTAAATTCTCAAACTGCTCCCACCTTCTAGTTTGCACTGGTGGGGCATATGACCCCAATCTCTCATGGTAAGTTGATACAGCAGCCGATTTTTCATAGAGCCAAACCCCCACAAAAGTGGTCCAACTCCTCATTGCAGTTACAGAAAGTACTGAAATGTGCTCTGAATGCAGGAAGGAACCAGAGAGATTCTTCAGCAAAATATTTCATGCAAACCATGCAGCATAATCTTGTCACTAAGCCTGCTTTGCACATACTTGCAAGCAACCATCATTAAAAAAAAAAAAAAAAGTTAAGGAGAAGAACATAAATATGAACCAAGGATGAAGAAACATTCTTTTGAAACATAATGGGACCATTACAGATGCCACAGCCTCCCTAATAAATGAAGCTTCCTCCTTAATGAAATAAAGCTTACAGAATATTGCTAAGTGGTTCAATGTATTTCCATTTGAAATTATTTTGATGGAATATTAGAATACTAATGCAATTACAAATATTAGCAGCATATTCATGAAAGTTTTCCTGAGCTGGAGATATAAGCTAGAAATGGTAATGAGAAGAAAGAGGAAAGCTTAATTTGGATTTAAAATCCTCAGTGCTAAGTCATTGCTCATGTCAAGATTACTCACTGAATAGATTCTCTTAAGTGACCAAAGTGGAACTTCTTGCTTTCATTTCTGTTAAGATAAAACCACCTCTGAGTGGACAAAATTGAGGTAAATTACTCATGATAGGCAAAACAGGGTTCACTAATCCTTAAATGAAATTTCTGGGCCAAGTGTAAAGTATTTTAGTTATTTAAGATACAGGATTCTCTGTCAAACCAGAATGTAATTTTTAAGAATTCATTAGAGAACAGGACATCTCTCTGAGTCAGAATGACTCAAATGTGTGGTTACTGATAACAACTGCTGAAAAGTGATTGCGATGAGGTACCCATTGTTTGTAGCTGCTCATGATCCACTTCAGATTTGCAATAGGTTTTAATTTTACTTTCTTCAATGGCAGAAGTCATCACTACATTCTGCCTTGGCTTATTATCCTCAGTTCGTGTGTCCCTTGATATCTCTGGATTCAAAGCCATGTTTCTCAATATATTTGAAAGGAGCAGTGCAGTGGTCACAGTAACAGGTAATTTCAGCTGATTGAAGAGCAGTAAGGAGAACAAATGAACGATGTGAGGATTTCTGTAATCAGAGGGAGAGGTAATTGAGGCTAAGAGAAATATTTTAGTTACAAAGAGAAGTAAGAAGGATTCTGATATGTTACAGAGAAAGAAGTAGGGTCATGAGTCCTGCCAGAAGCCTGCTCCAATGCAGGCGTCCCACAGGGTCACAGCCTCCTTCAGGCATCCACCTGCTCCAGCGTGGGTTCCTCCACAGGCTGCAGGTGAATTTCTGCTCTGCCATGGATGTCCATGGGCTGCAGGGACACAGCTGCCTCGCCATGGTCTCCACCACAGGCTGCAAGGGAATCTCTGGTCAGGAATCTCTGGAGCACCTCCTCCCCCTTCTTCTGCACTGACCTTGGTATCTGCAGAGTTGTTGTTCTCACGTATTTTCACTCCTCTCTCTGGCTGCGGTTGCCCAGGGTTTTCCCCCTCACCCCTTCATGGCCTGGACATGAAGTGAGAAGTGAGCCCACGAGAAGTGGGCCCACGAGAACCTCATGGAGTTCAGCAAGATGCAAGGTGCTGCACCTAGGTGGAGGCAATCCCAAATCTGAGTACAGACTGTGAGAAGTCTTTGAGACAGCCCTGTGGAGAAGGTCTTGGGGGTTCTCACAGATGAAAAACCGAACTTGAGCCAATGCTGTGTGCTCGCAGCCAGAAGGCCAACCTGGGCTGCATCAGAAGGAGCGTGAACAGCAGGTGGAGGGAGGTGGTTCTTCCCCTCTACTCCACTCTTATGAGTACTTGCAGTACTGCATACAGGTCTGGAGTCCTCAACACAAGAAGAACATGGACCTGTTAGAACAGGTCCAGAGAAGGGCCACAAAGATGATCAGAGCTCCTATGAAGACAGGCTGAGAGAGCTGTCGTTGTTTGACCTGGAAAAGAGAATGCTTCGGGGAGACCTTCCAGTACCTCAAGGGGCTTTATAAAAAGGAGAGACAGGGACTTTTTATATGGGCAGATAGTGACAGGTCAAAGGGCAGTGGTTTTAAACTGATAGAGGGCTGATTTAGTTTAGATGTTAGGAAGAAAAAGAGAATAGTGAAGCGTTGAAACAGGTTGTCCAGAGAAGTTGTGGATGGCCCATGTCTGGAAGTGTTCAAGGCCAGGTTGGATCATTTCCAGGAGCAACCTGGTCTAATGAATGGCATGCCTTCCAGGGCGGGGCTTGGAACGAGATGATCCTTAAGGTCCCTTCCAACCCAAACCATTCTATGGTTCTATGATTAACTCTGTTGTCCCAGGTGTGCTACCACCATCACTGAGGGACTCAGCCTTTGCCAGCTGCACGTCCATTTTGGAGCTGGCTGCCATTGACTCTGTTGGACATGGGGGAATCTTTTAGCAGCTTCTTACAGAAGCCACCCATGTGCCCCCACCCCCTGCCTACAAAAACCTGGGCATACAAAAACAATACAGAAAGTATCTTGGTAAACAGCATCCACAGGAATTGCCACAGAAATCTCTATTGTTTGAAAAAAAACTTGGGAAGCATCCTAACATCACAAAAAGAACCCTGTAATTGGAAGAGGGGTGAAAAGATATGTTATCATCAAGATATAAGGACTAGGAGGAAGACACTAAGTACATGTGCTTATTCTGATTTTTCTTAGCACCTGTAATGTCAGGAGCAGTGTGGACTGAGGGAAATGATTGATCTCCAAATCAGGGGGATGGAGAGTAGAAAATTAGAGCAGATGTAGAGGTGAAGGACTGAATTCATCCTCACAGGGGCCTTTAGGTACAATTTATGGGAATGATTTCCTACAGCAGTTTTAGAGGATCTAAATGGAGTATGTGGCTTAGAGAGGTCACAAACTAAAGGCCAAGCAGCCGTGACAGTCAGCTTTGAAGGTAAGCTTTGATGTACTCTTCCGATTACTTTTTTACCCAGTAATGGAAACAAATAGGAAACCATGCAAGCAGGCTGCTTATAGATGAGCCTGAGAATACACAGGCTACATCTGTATCACCTTCAGTAGAAACATCCATATTTCAGTTCAAGTTCACCAAGGAAAGTTGCTGGAGGTGTAAACCAGTGAAAATGCTCCATCTATCCTGTAAGCATTAGCTCATTTCCCCTGGCTGTCACTCACTGGCTTGCTCTTGTCTCCATGTGTTGTGCCACAGCTGGTCCTGCTAACTCCCATGCCACATGCTCCTCTTCTATGTCCAGACTTGCTACTCCAGCTACGAGGTGGCTGTCAGCCCATCACAGACAGAGTTGAGGCCACAGCCCTGCTGCATTTGGTGGAGCAGTGTTTTTGGAGAAGAGGTGCTGGTAGTTGCTGATGGTGGTGTTTAATCCTCTGAATCTTGCTTAGCAAACTCTAAGGCAGCTGGCAGCTCCCCAGACAAGTCAGCTTTCCAGGGCAGGAGTCTCCATCCACGTCCAAAAGCACCCAGTGACTCCCAAACCCTACGCAAAGAGCAACATGAACATATATCCTCTCCTTTTTCATCCTGGTGAGGAGCTCTCACATCTGGACTGTACCGTTCCCCTGTGAAATCACCTTATTCCTTTGACCTTCAGATCTGATGGCCCCCCATCTCCAGTCCCCACTAGTCATGGAGCACAAAGCCAGGACTGGGTTGGGTGCACTCAGAGCTGGGGGCTTGGTGAGCTCCTTTTTTAAATGCTCTTAAGATTTGAAGACACCTTCTCCAATTGGCCTCATGGTTTTGGTTAGTGCAGGTTATCTGAATGACTGTCTGGAGGAGGCAGTGGTTTTTAATTTATTTTTCAGTGACTGTTTTCTGATTTAATGGAGGTTGCTGGGTTTATACTTGTTTTCACCAGTCTGACTATATTTTTCTATATATCAAAAGCATGCAGAATTGCAGATAGCCCTTTTTATGTATCATATAAATCTATTTAAGTGAATAAATAAATAAATAAGCATTTCCAGAATGGAGTAAGAGTGAAAGATTGCATTGATGCTATTAGGAGTAGAAATATTTTGGAAGTACCACTATCAAATCATCCGTGAAAATGCCACATAGGCACATGCACATACAAAACCCACAGAGAGTATGTTTTCCTTGGGATAAATGTCAAAAATTCAGGCGTCCGTTTTCATTTAAGTATCTGACATATTCTTCAAATCCACATTGCTTGGCATATACCAGAGCATCGCCCAACAATTCCAAAAAGATTTAAATTGCACTTTATTTATATTTAGCTTTCTGAAAGCAACGTAGGGAATAATAAGATTATTTGATGCCTAGATCCTATAGGCTTTTTTTCCTGGAAAAAACTGCTAGAAGAATAAGGCTAAATCAGTAGTACCCTAATCTGTTGTAGATAATCTAATTTATGTTGCTATGTGTCATGTTAACGACTCTAAACCAATGTGCATATTATATTTTTTTCATTTGCAATTTGGGATTCTCAGAATAGGAGATGCAGAGACAAAGACAACCCATGTTTTCCACAAGAGATTCTTGGAAACTGAAAAATAAGGTCTTTTAATATCTTTCATGATAACTGTTTTTCTTGGCTTAAGCGTAGGTTTTAAAAAATGGTGCTCATTGTTTTGCTTGTAGTTCTTTCATGCATGAACAATCATGCTGATGATGCATTTACTTCAAGTGAATTTTCCAATTGAAAAAGTGCTCTTGAGTAGTTTAAGTACTATGAATCACCAAAACTCATCTAAGTCCCATAAAAGCACTAGCTGCAGAAAGCAGCCTTGGAAAGAAGACATATTGGGATTGTACTGCATGATTCAGCTGAATGGAAGTATATTTGGTCACAAAAGAAGAAGCTGAGGAACCTGACAGTTCTGTAAAAATGAAATTATAATCTGCTAGACAGACTAACTGCTGCAGCCCCCTCTTATATGCCTCACTTGTTCCTCACAGGTTTGAAGCAGTGATTCTAAACAGGAGAACCTCAGCCCTTGAAACACAGGATTTTTATGGGGCATATTTCATTCCTTATCTCTTTCTTAACTTGTTATTTCACTATTGTCTTCCTTTCTCCCTGGTTTCCCTTGTAGTCTGACTGTTGGAAGTTCTCTTTTTCCTGGTATCAGTGCCTGCACTCTTTGGACAACTAGTGTTTCTGATACAATATTTTCTTAGTATTAACAAATGCAGTCTATTTATTTCTTATATAATAACATTTTGACTGAAACCACTTTGAGTTGTAAGCATTTGTCAGGGAAACAGTGATTTTTCAGTTCTTTTGTGGCTTTTATTTAAGGCTACTTTTGAAAGCAGATAAAACCATTCAGTAAATCACTGTGTTTAAAAATTGTAAACTGCTTAATGATAACTTCAAAATATTAAGCTTTGACTTAGAATTTTTTTTTGAAGTTACGATGTAACTTAAGGTTACAAGTTCTTAACAGTATCTTAAATATGTTGAGAGTTTAAAAAATTTAATGCAGGTTTCTGTATCTTGCATAGTGATGTATTGTCTCAAGTGAGCAACACAAGTGTAGTGGGTTTCCTTATGCTTGGAATTTCTGTCAGGATCCAAGGCCTTGGGGCCCAGATCTGGTCACAGACTGATGACCCCTGTTGTTCTCCTATAAAGGCTGAGAGGGTCGCTGTGGTCACAGCATCTTTTCTGCTTGCTGCCATTTATGCAGATGCAGGTTGCTTGTTGCTGGAGCCTGGGATGGTAGACGGCTTCCATCTTGCCCTGGTGAAAGAAAATCTTTTTGCCCACATGAGGCCATGTAAAACATTTACATTTTGACTGTTTTTACGAGAAAATTTGGATACAGATTAAGATGTTTAGTATAAGCTAGGGGAGTTTGCACAAGAAGTCTGGACAGCAGTGCTGGCAGGCTGACCACTGATACCCAATATCAGTTTGTGATTGGCACTGCTCCTTGGGAATCTGGAGCAAGACTACCTGAAATGCACCTTTAGGGTAGAAGATACCTGAGAAAATTTGATGGTTTATCTCATGTTTTATTTTTTGCTGACATCATTGGTGCACAAGCCTTACTTTGGAGATTAGCATTCTTGTGCTGTTCTTTGAAATAAAACACTTGGTAAAAGTGAAATGTAATGAAGTAGCTCACACCCTCTGCTGAGTTATTAGAACAATAACTGTAAAACAAGAATAATAAATAAATTGCCTTTTGATCTCTACAGCTTCCTAAGCAACAAGGATGATATCTTCCCCTTCCTGTCTAAAAAAAATTAAAAATGCCTTGAGGGAGGTATGGTAGGGAGGGGAGCTATATGAATCATGAATGCTTAATGCTCATTGAAGAGAGAAAGATCAGAAGGTGCAGTTTTGCCACAAAGGTATGAAAAAATCAATGCTCACTTCTACACAGCCTAACCTTCTTAAAGGTATGCCTCCCTTAAGTAAAAGCTGTGTTTTAAGTCAAGAACATTTTCTTTGATTTACAGTTAAAACAAACCAAACTTCCATCCAGGTCCCCACACACACACAGAGGTGAAGGAGTGATTGTGCACATCATTTGAAATATTGATCAAGCAGTTGAAAGTTATTTGGAGAGAGAGTAAAAAAATTGTTGAGAAAGGCCTGTGTGCCTAGTTTAGCAAAATAGACTCCTGCAGTGGGACACACAGGTTGTACACCTGCATGACAAGCTCTCTTCCCATTCTAACAGAAAGCAAATTATCAGTTTTGCATTTCTGTAAAATTTCATGTTCACAGTTTGCCTGGAAGCCTTTAATATTGCTGCAGAACAATCCAACTGTATGAAATTGGTTCTTTCTTGCGAAACACCATTCTGCTCAATTTTATTATTGCTAACCTTCTCTGGTTATTTGTACACCAGAAATTTTGAAGTCACTGCTAGAACTTTTTAAAGGAGCACGGCTGAGGGAGCTGATGTGCTGCCCAGTGTGCCACACACACGGCATTTTCCCCATGTGCTACTCTCGACAATGAGTAGTTTAGGCCACTAAAAAAAATCATCACCAAAGGTATTAGCAAAAGCAGGTTTTAATATAAATTTGTGGAAGTGTGGCTTAACAGAGTTCAATGGCAAGGTTCACTCTATTACTCACTACATAAACCAGGCATACATAGGAAAATCAGTTTCGAATCAATTTAGAATGATTTACACTGAGACTGAGGATGCAAAAGGTTAAAGGTGTAAAAGGATAAGGGAGACCCTTCTGTTAAGTCACAAAGTTCATAGAGGACCCCCTTGCTTTCTAAACTCCTGAGAGATGCTGGATGTAGCCGAGTCCAATCTAAGTCCCATATTTGATCAACGATTTATGTCTAAAGGGTTTAGCAGCACTTAATCATTGACTAGTATTTATAAAGAGATCTAATAGGATTTAGTACACTCACAACAACTACTTAATTGTAGATCGAGGATGGCAACATTCATACTATACATGTTAGAGGGCATTTGGATCAATTCACAAATGCATACACACGGATGTAGAGGTGTATATATATATGTAAAAAGGTACCTGTTCAAAATTCCCCTTGAGTTCAGTGAAATACCCCTGTTGAATGCATTTCTCAAAGGGTGAGGGCTGAGTATCGGAAGAGTGGAGCATCAGATTTTGGTGATGGTCCTTCAAGTATCACAAACTTGAGAGTGTGTGGGCTCTGAGAAGCATCCTACTCAGACAGAGGTACTGTCACAGTCCACTGCAGTCCATCAGAGTTCAAAGGGCCTCACTTAGGTCCCCTGTTTATAGGGTCACAAAATGACTGACTTTAATCATTATGGCCATAATCCTGGCCATAACCCAAGTCGGTAACTACTGAAGGTTTTCAAAATTCTGATAACAATGGTACCATTCCGTTTGGGCTGCAATTCAGCTAAGTAATGTTCCAAGGCTGTCAGGGGATAATTGATTATCCCTTGTTCTCCACCTTGGTCAGGAAATGGATGTCCTGGGCATGAACAGTGCCGCTCCCAGCTTTGCAAGTCAAGAGTTCCTGGTATGGTCAAGGAATGCTTCACTGCCCAACTCGTACAGTCAAGGGACGCTTCACCACCCAGCTGGTATGGTCAAGGCTTAATGGGAATTGCTGAAGTCACAGAGCAGGTCCAAGGGGGCCATGAGGGTGTAGGAAATGCACCATCACAACCCACCCCAGGACTTAAAGTCAATTCGTCTTGCTCTACAGAGTGGTGATGGGGTCACCTCTTGCCTCAGGACCTGTAAACAGATTAATGCCGTGTTCCGGTTGTAATTCGAAGGAAATTTTTGGTTGTTACATAATTATTTAGGTTTTATTAAACATGATTGAGTAGTATTACATATGTAAGGAGGACTTTGCAACTGTGCCACTCATCTAGCTATTTTCCATACTCTGTTCGATAACAAGCATAATATAACATAAATAAATAAAATTACAATGGGATTCAATTTAGGGTTCCTCTTGGTAATGAGAACCACCCAAATAAGGTATCCCGCTAGTGATGTTCTCCATCCTTCTTCACTCTTTCTAGGACATTTCTCATCTGTGTCATAATGAACAGTGCTTAGAGTTCTATGTCCATGGTTTTAGACATGTATATTCTGGTTTTTGACTCAGGTCATCATTTTGTAGTAGTTTCTTCACTAAGGTAAGATTCATGCCAGTGGGGTTAGGTGGTAAATCTTCATATGAGATGCAGTTAGTTTGCAACAATTGGTGGGTTGTGACAGGAGCTGAACAGTTTAAATTGCATCCCAATTTGGTAAAATTACAAACACAGATGTTTGACTGATTGCTTGTCTCTACAGTGGTGTTATCTGTAAGTATAGAATCACAAAGAGTTCTCAAAACACCCCAAATCCGTTTCTAACATATACAAGTACAGTTTCAGGGTTTTGTCAGGATGTATTTCAAAATGACAAACATTTCATTTGGTGTCAAACAAATGTCTTGGGCCGTAAGGGTATTACTTTCACAGACAAATCCCTGTTGTTTCTGAACAACACATGCACCAACATCAACAGGTTTGGGCGCATTTTGTTGGCCCCAGAGTCTATGTTCTATTAGATACAATATGGTTTCATGCTGATTTAATCCCATCACAATGATTGGCTTTATGGTGTATCCCAAAGTATTGTATTCCACATCATATCAAAATGATGTCTCTTTTACGTCCATTTAAAGATGGAATTTGTTTTCCTTTTCATCTGTACTAATCCTTTCCTGCCTACAAAAGGAGATGTTATTGTGTAGTGCTACTGTTGATATATTTAGATCAGGCATAGCTACATTTAGAATTACATATGCATCAACCCATAGACACCCCGTTGTACACAAATTCCACATTTTGTGCTTAACAATAATGAAATCAAGTAATAGTTCTACATCATGTTTACCCAGAGGCAAAATGTAAGTATGGGTTGTGTAAAAGTAAAATTGAATGGACTTGTCTGGTTCTGAGAATTTATAGCAAGATTTCTCATTATTTCTTGGTTTGAAAAAATTAGTATAGTATATATTAACCTTGATGGGACTTTCTGGGGTAGATCCATTGATTGCCCAGCACCTTATTTTTATTATTTTTATTTTTATTTTTATTTTTATTTTTATTTTTATTTTTATTTTTATTTTTTATGTCCTCCCCTAGTATTATAATTATTATTACACTAATTCTTTTTCCATATAGTGTCTCCTATCTTCGCTTATCTTTAAGATATACCTCATTTTACTGTATAAACAAAGTAGCAAGGTTTAAGCTTGCGTTGTCTTTTGGCAGGATCCCCAATCTTCCAGTATAATGTAGCGCATGATCCCAAGGCTTTTGTGTTTAATCCGGAGGGATTATTTTTTCTCAGTCAAGAGGAAAAACAAGACTGCATTGGGGATATACAGTTGTTTTCATTGCTATCAATATAGATTCTTTTTCTGCTGTAAAAGAAAAGAAATAAAAAGTTTTGATGGGGAAAGTGGAATAGGTTATCCCTTTTGTGATGCAGGATAAATCCACTGTGTGTTGATTCTGTATTTTTCAACACTCCTATAAGTAGCTTCCCAAGCAAGTAAGCCATAGGGTTTAGTCAGAGTCATAGGCACAGTTCCTGTTTGTGGTAAATGTACCATAACAGGTTGTCCCAGCTGTAATACTATGCGATATTTTCTTTCATTGGAAGGTAAAGCATCGAGTTCAGCTTTTGCTAAGAATGCTTGAATCACAGATTGCCAATTATTCAATTGATTAAGCACTTTGGGAAGTCAAGTATCCCACTGAACATTGTGTGTCTTAAGGCTTTTCAACTATCCCTTAGGTCTTCCTACCATCCCATTTGATTTAGGGTAATTTGCAGTGTATAATACCCTTTGAATTTCTTATTGCTTGTCCCATCCTTCCACCTCTTTACACGAGAAGTGCAAGCCAGTATCACTTTGAATGGTATGGGGAGTAAGTAGACTCAAAACCCAAGATCATAACCCCTGTACTTTCATCCATCAGCCTTTCATCACTTAGTCACCATAGGTAAGCTGGAAGACTACTGTTAGACTCTTGTGAGGATAGGTTAGTAGCCTACAGAGGGTTTGAGTGGCCCGATACAGTCAATTTGCCATGTAGCATGTAGACTATAAACTTTTCCCTTGTTTGATGCGTAGGGTGATGTTTTAGCAGGGTGATCTGATTGTAATTTTAAGCTGCATTGAGAACATTCTGTAAGGGTAGCTCCACAAGTTTTCCAGCCTTTGCTCTGTGCAGCAAAATAACGTGCTGATTTGCCAGTGTGACCTAATTTCTGATGTGGCTATTCTCCCAGTTGATACCACTCATGATTTAAAGATTTTCCTATTTTTATCTCCCTAATTTTAGTCAATTTATCCACCTTTTGATTCCAGTTTGTGGCTGGTTTATTACCCTTGGCATGAGCTTTCCCCCATCCTATTTTGAATTGTGTTTTCCTGTCTATATCAAGAAGTAATTGCCAGTCTTGGGTTCTCCAAACGGAAGATCTGCCTGCTTCCCAGTTCAGTTATTTCCATTGACTGAACCATTGTGTGATGCCTATCCACACAGCATAGGACTCCACATATATCATTTTTCCTCCATTTTGTGCTGCCAAAATAACTGCCCTTAATTTTCCTACTTGTGTACTGCCTTCACCTTCTTCTACTATTTGTTTGCCAGTGTTAATGTTTAGTGCAGCAGCCTTATATTGCAATTTACCATTTATCCTTTTTGCTGAAGCATCAGTGAAATGATTTGAAATAGGTTACTGGAAGTACCCTGTTCAGCAAATCCCCATTCTGTTATGACAGGGTCATGGGGGTGTACTGGTCCCAGTGTTTGTTGGTTTTAATTCCTATATTAAGGTTTTGACTGCCTCTTCATGTTCCGAATTCCACCTCCACAGTTTTCCCATTCATAAAAGGGAATATAATGTGCAGATCACCCTGCTAAAACATCACCCTACACATCAGTCAGCAGTGGTAGAAAATCCAGATACTTGTTTTCTCTAATATCCTAGAGTTCTCATTAGCTTTTGTAACTCTTTCCTAGATTGGGATGACTGCAGCTGTTCTATTTTTCTTAAGGCATCTGGAAAAATTACTGCACTGCCTTCTATCCACCAAGTACCCAAAATCTTTGCATCTTCACTAGGCCCTTGACATATTTTTCAGGTGAGATCTCAACTTCTTTATACAGTTCTTGCACTGTTACTGGTGCTTCCCCATCTATTCAGGCGAATCTCCTGCAATTAGACTATCATCTATATTAACATAATTTCACATCTTGAGGAAGTGAGACTCTGTAAAAGTTCAGCAAGTTCAGCAAGCACAGCATGAGCAATCATGGGTGACGGCTTATACCCCCATGGGAGTCTGCTAAAGGTACATTGTACACCTTCTCAAGTAAAAGCAAATTTCTCTTTATCATCTTCCTGTAAGGGGACCATAAAGATCATATCTCTTCTTTCTAGTGCTGCCATCTGTGGATGTGTGGCTGCTCGTAGTGTGACTGCTGGGTTTGCAGCATTGCGTACTGCAGCTGTTGGTGGGGCTGTGTTGGCATTTAAGCACCAATAATCCATAGTAAGTCACCATCTCCTGTCTTGTTTTCAAACTGGCCAAACCAATGAATTACGTGAGGAGTGGGTTCTGGAGACAGTCTGTCATTTTTTCAAATCAACTATAACTTCCTAAATCTGTTTCATGCTGCAACAGAAATTGAGTGGGGTTGGCGGGGTGGGTGGGTGGCAGGTGGAGGTGGGCTGTGGGTGGAATGCACCACCACAGATGTTCCATACAACTCTTCTTCAACCCTGTTTCCACAGCTGCCTCATCCATCATCTTCCAGACCCTCCTGGGTTTTCCACCTTGTATATCTCTCCAACATTGTGCTTCACAAGGCATAGGTAGGGCCTGGTGAAATGGAAGGACCAAAAGGGTGAGAGAAGCCAGGATGGGAGACACAGGGTCTGGTGAGTTGTTAGAAGATTGAGGCAGACTGTGAAACTTGACTCTTCTGCCCTTTACAAACTACAATTGTCTGTGCTATACTGGTGGCATGACTTAAATCAGAATCCAAGAAGTGACCTGACTCAAAGATCACTTTGTTTGAAATTTGGAGTGTGTCATTGTTTAGGCAGAGGAACAAAATTACCTTGGGCTACTGCGGACTGTGGCTGAGCAAAGCAGAGCAGCCGAATTGACAGTGATGCTGTGGTTGTGGAGATTAAGGCAACTGTTTCTGTAGTTTATCCACTGGCATGAGCACTGATATCTTCTGTGAAATAAGGATAGTTAGCACTGAGGGAGTGCTCCAAAGCTCTTCTGGAGCCATTGATCATGCACATTACAAAGTGCACAGGAGTGTGTCAGCTTAAAAGAGTGCTGCTTGATGACCGATGAAGTTGACCAAATCTTACCTTCAGAGGACGCTGGAGATGAAAACAAGTAATGAAATGTGTGCCAGATAAGTTACACAGGATAAGCCCGGAAAATAATAAACGTAAAGCTTATCTTTAGAAAGCAGGGAAAGGAAGAGCCAGAGACTAAAGGAACAAATAATCGAACAAGCTGCAAGGACAAATGGGATTTGTCAAGTACAAATTATATTAAACCAGCCTAATTTCTTTCTGTGACAGGATAACAGGCCTTGTGGATTAGGGAAGAAGGAGTAAGAGTCCGTAAATCACAACTTCAGGGAGATTTTTGTCATGGTTACACATGGAATTCCCATAAGCAAGCAAGGAAAATACACTCTGGGTACATCAGTCCTAAACCACTTCAAAACTAAAGGGAATAATTAGTAGATCACTGTCACTTTGAAGCATGTTTCAAGAGAGAATGTCCCAGAGATCTCTCATGGACCTGGTATTACTGAGTGTTGAATATTCATTCAGAGTAAATTTCAGTGAAACCCTGCTGATGAAGTAAATAGCATATTTATTAAATTTGCAGAAAACACCAAGTTAAGAGAGCTGCACGCAGTTTTCAGGACAGAATGAGGATCTAGACTATTCTTGATGTCTTGAAGAAGATTATAAGAGCAGAACACTGGGTGAGTTCATAAGGAAAAACCCTACATTCAGAAAGGAGAACCTGCACTCCAAACCCCGCAAACCTGGGAATAGCTGCAACAGCATAAAAGTCATGGAGAAGATCTGGAAGTTACAGGTGAATATGAGTTAATGATATGGCAAAAAGGCAAATATTGCACTGAGATGTATAAAAAAAATGCACTTTGTATGCGGTGTAGATGTTTTCTTCCTCTGCTCAGTGCAGGTGTCGTGTTCAGCTGGAGAATGGTGTCCAGTTTTGAGCACTTTTTGCACTTATAGGAAGATGAAGGTGAAGGAAGTAAGGTGGATCTGGAAATTTTCTTTATTCTCCTCTAAACAAGATTAAAGGGACAAGGCTTTTTTGATCTAAAGCTTGCTTCTTTGAGAAGCTTTTGCCAGTTTTGCAGAAAAGTGAGATGCCATTCCTGATAAATGATATATTCTTTTCTCTCTGTGACTTTCTCAGCAGCCGAAAGTTTAGCGATCCTTTCATTAGAGTCACCTTTGCCCGAGGAACACAGACATGTCAGAAGACAACCTGAGGATGTATGGAGACCTTCCCCGTGATCATGTGTTAAAAGCCAACAGGATTGTGAATTGAAGATAATTGTATGCACAAATGAGCTAAAGACCCCTGTGACAATTACTAGTTCTAAATAAATAAAGGTCTAATTCAATATTTTTGGTAATGTAACACTAAATGCAGTAGGAGAAAAGAATATTTTCTTTCTCAGCTTTTCACAGGTGAGTTAGACTAACCCTGCCTGCGTGCTTCGCTTGACTTCAGGAAGGCTGTTGGCAAGTATGTAAATTAAAGGGGATGGACAAGCATGGGTTTACAAGAGGCACTAAATGGTATCAGTAGAGTAAAACCAATACATTCTTGTGCCGTGTGATGTGCCAGCACTTGTTTAACTGCAGCCTCTTTGGATTCCCCCATTTTGGTCAGAGTTGCAGATAGGCAGAGGTGTAAGTCTTCACAAGTACAGTATATTTCTTTCTTGAAGACTAAGATCACTGAACATTGAGCACCTCTTGTCATTAAAAGTAGAGGCTTTTCAACTGGGTTCCCTCCTGTCTTCTGGAGCCAGAAACATTGTGCATGTAATGCAACAATATGGAACTCCCTGGGGCAGAAGTACCCCAACAAGGAAGGAAAAAGCAGCTGAACCTTCGTGATTCCACTGTGTCCCTGGTGGAATCACAAGACAGAAAGTTCAAAACCCAAACGGATTTCAGGTTTTTGAAGGGCCTATTTGGTGATTAAAGGTTTCAGGTCTTCACTGAAGCTTTTGATAATGTTTTTGACATCAAAACTCTCAGAAAGATGGATGTATAACATCAATAAGAGGAATGATTTTTGCATTGCCAACCTGTTCTTTGCAGTCACATGTTAATGGTGAAATGCAGATATTTTCTGTCAATCCATGGCTTTTGAGAAAGTACCTAGCCTCCACTGAGTCACTTATCTTTGCTGCTATCGAGTTATATATGTAATAGTTATATGTAAAAAGTATAGGTGCTTCTCTCATGCAAGAAGGAATCCCAGTAGCACATTAAGGCTCTCTAGGCTTCAGCTCCTATCTTCTACCACTTTCCGTGCTGTGTAAATAAATTCTGATGTCTGTAAAGGTCAGGTTGAGCATATAGAGGTAGCAATTAAAAAGTGGTTTGCATCGCGCTTGTGGCTCTTGGGCAACATTTCAGCAGGCATGGATCTGCAGCTCACACTGAATGGCACATGCTAAATTCCAAACCATGATGTAGCTGTGATACTTATCTACAGATATGATAGACACAGACTGCACTAAGAAATTACACCTTTTTTTTCTTGGAGCAACTGATATAGCTGGGAAAAAATACTCATGTTTTCAGGCACAAATTTCTCTGCAGATAATAAAAGCTAGGAAGTTTCCTGTGTTTTCACAACCAAGTAACAGGTCTAACCAAAGATCTCTCTCCTGACAGACTTACCCCACTGCAGCCTGGGCAGCAGGACTCGTCAGTGCCTGCTGGTGGGCTGTGCTGGAATTGTGCTGGCAGCTGCAGTGGGACTCTCCATGGGGACTGTGATCCTCCCAGACGCAGCGGAAGCAGGACCAGGCAGGGATGTGGCGGCAGCCAGTGAGTGAGGTGAGAGAAAGAAAAACCTCACGTTTGCCCCCACAAAACCAGTATCTATCCTGCAAATTCCCCTCAGGTGCCCCAGCTTTGTCCCTCGTTTGGACAACGTCCTGCCATGTCTATCCAACCAGGCTTCAGCCCTGTTACTCTTGTTCCATCTTTCCAGAAAGCCCACTCACCACCCCAGCAGCAGCGGTCACCCAGCAGCCACCTGCTCCATGGGTGCCAACAAGCAGCCATCACTTGCCACAGACACCAAAGATGAAAAAGGAGGAATGCCACAGCTCTTCACTGCGTACAAGTGCAAAGCATTTCTTTCCAGGGGGAGAAGTTATAGCAGAATAAATCATACAACTGCAAGATTGATTCCAAAGTGCTAAGAGAGGCAACACAAAATATGAACATTCCCTCTTAAAGTTAAAATAAGGAATTTAAAATTATGAAAGGAGTCTAAGGAACTACTTTTAAAAAGGGAAAATATTTTAAGTCACATGCTACTTTTGCAGGCTTGCTGACTTCACCTTCTGAACGCTTTGCTCAAGTCCAGAAGTACTTAATGTTCTGCATTAACTAGACTGTATTTCCACAAAATACAGCCTAAGTACTGTTTTTTGACCTCCTTCATATATTTACTTAGACATGAACTTGTGGTTCTGGGAAAGAACTGGGAAAGTTTTGAATGCTGAGTCAAGCTCATAATGAGGAAAACAACAGAAGTCATAAGAGGACTGGTATGTATAGAGAATCTGTTTCACCCTGGAGCTGCTTCCACCTCTGTCTTTTCCTTGTGTACGAGTCTGGGGAGATGGTGTCTGTACAAAAGCATCAATTTCTACAGCAAGCTGGTGTTCAGCGAGTGAGGCGTTCCATAAGGCGGTGCTGGTAATCCAGAGGCTGTACACCCTGGGGGCTGGTTTATGTGAAGCAAAAAGTGTCATCCTGTGCCTAGAGTAAGGGCTTTGCCTTGCAAACAGCAGCTCTGTGCCTTAGCTGGTGCCTCAATCCCTTTATTCAAGGAAGCCAAAGCAATATTGCCCTCCACTGGTCCTGAAACTAGTTTAACTGCTAATGTGAGTTGGTCAAAATCTTTGTTGGTACCATCAGGGGCACTTTGAAACCAGAATCTGACTCAGATTCCTGGGACATTGGTGTTGTTCCATCTGTGCTAGGAGCTTTTGCTTTTCAGTCCCAGCTGTGGCAGGGACAGTGATTATGAGTGGTACGGCATGGCTGCGCAGCAGGAGCGGGGTACAAGCAGCATCACCTCCTGTGAGGGATCTTTGGTCAGGGATCTGTGGCTCAGCTTTTGCTCAAAGCAGATAGAAACTTCACTCAGCATGACTTCTGGCATTGTCCAGTCTGAGCCTGCCCAAAGACTGGATTTGCTGTTAACATTGAACAGTGACATTGCCATCAGGTAAAACCTGCAGGTCCACTAAGCATTTCAGATTTCTGAAGTCTGTAATGCTATGCTGAATACCCGTGTTTTCAACTATTATGTCTGCTGCTTCTCACTGCTGGCTGAGGAGGAGGTGAGGTACGGAGGTTACAAAACCTCAAGACCTGGCATGCACCAGAGCTGGCTCCGAGGCACCCAACAAAGCCAGCCTCACTTCAATAACCCAGCCAAAC
This sequence comes from Eulacestoma nigropectus, assembly GCA_013397775.1. NCBI lineage: Eukaryota > Metazoa > Chordata > Aves > Passeriformes > Eulacestoma > Eulacestoma nigropectus. The sequence goes on from VZTE01002229.1 coordinate 256,142, forward strand.
ACCAGCATCCAACAGCTCCATGCTAACAGCAAGGGGGTTTAAATACTTCTCCTTGTGCTTTGAGGACCATCTGAGCACTGCAGGCAGCACAGCAGGCTGCAGGTTTATTCCTTGGGAGCGTGGTGTGAAGGTGTGTGGCATTAGTGGGTTTCACCTGTGTGCTGGTGGCACAGAGAAGGTTTGTTAGATGACAGGGATTTCTGGTGTGGTGAGCAAAAGTGGAAAGATTAACTGTCCTGGAATTTAAGTGACCAAAATTAGGCTTCCCATGAACAACCCTTTGAAATAAATAATAGAAATTCACACCTATCTGGATCCTACAGCTTTTCAGACTATTTGGGGCAGGCTGAAATTGAATGTGTAAATCTCCTCGAGTACCTTGGGCACTCTGTGGTTGTCTTAAGGAGCTCTGGCAGTTGCTGGCTTTGCCTCCCTAGTTCAGTCTTTTAACCTGCTGTTCCCAGCATCACCTCCATGAATAAAAATGTTCCTGGTTTGCAAGGCATGCTTCCCAGAAAATTACTCTTCTAAGCACCCACAAATCTTACTTCTGTCTTGATACACCTAGAATAGCTGTGGGAAATAAGTCAAAGACCACTGTGAATGGTCCAAGTATGAAAGATTTTAATATTGATACATTTATTGTGACTTATCGCACACCAGAAAAACTTATTTAATTTCCACCATTGGTTTCTTTCAATGAAGTTGGAAGAGGTGCATGGGAGCAGCTTGAATGTCAGAGAGATTTTTTGCAGACTTAAGGACTTAATTTTAGAATAATTTGCAATAAATTGCTAGGAAAGATTATGGGCTGAGCGTTTTTGCAGGATATTAAGAATTATATCACCCCTTCCAGAGCTATCTGCAAATCCTGTACTCCTGTGATAAATAACCCCACACTTGTCAAAAGACAGGGAGCAGCCAATGCCCTTGCAAACTAAAAGAGGTCTGTTTTCCAGACAGTGAGGTAGTGAGAACTACAGTTGTTGTTCTAATGCTGTTAATGGGTGACTGTATGCTAATTAGTCAGATTAACTAAGCAGGTGAGTCATGCACTAACCCTTCTTGAGAGAAAGTGCCCATTTTGAGATGCTAAATGAGAACATAAATGCAATCAGGTAGAGAATTCTTGAAAGATAAGACGAGAGCAGACCTGCTTGTTAATGGAGTCAGTGAAATTAATTCTGCTCTGGAAAGGGGTGCACAGTTTCATGTTCAGGGTTCATTTTAATGGGGATGGGTTCAAAACATTCAGATCTATACAAAGTATTTCACTAAGTAGCTTTAATCATCTAACATAATCAAGGAGATTTCTGATATTCTCTGTTATGTTTGCACCTTCAGAAAGATTTCTTTCTTTTTTCTTTTTTTTTTTTAATTAGAGGCATTCAGATGTTTCAAATGAAGACAAAACTATAATATTGCGAAAAAACACAAAGCCCTCTCATCTGTGATTGATGGGAAAGTATTAAAAATGTTTATTGTGAATGCTCAAGCTATTATACAGAAGAACTACAGCCTTGCCACATTTGAGAAGTCGGCATCAATGCTGACAGGGACCACAGGTGTGGCCATGGTGTTGGCAGTCACCACGGAGGGGAAAGGAAAGGAAAGAGGGCTGGGTGCCCTTCTGTGGAGAAGATCTGCATCCTTTTTTTGGTGTGTGCGATCCCTCCCTGTCAGGGTGGCCACTCGCTATGTGTGTGTTAGCCTATTTTTACATTTTTTTCTTCATTACTCATAACACTGCAGGCATCGAGGAAGTGTAGCAGTGGTACTAGCAGCCATCCCACGCTGCCTGGGATGCTTTAGGTCCTGAGCTAAACAGGGCTCAGACTGCTGGGAGGCCCCAGTCTCCGCTCTGAAATTCCGATCAGCTTCCCAAGCGCCTGACACGGTGAGAGGAGGAAGCCCCGGACATGGCTCCCAGTAGCTGTTCAGTGACCAAGCCTGTACATGGCATTTACTCATGGCAGTCCCCTTTGGGCACCGTGAGGCTCGTGGGGACATGCTGCACGTGCGCATGGGAGCCACTGGGGAAGTCGGTCAGTGCTGCGAGGGGGCTGATGCTGGGCAGAAGGTCTGAGGGAATGATGCCCAGGGGGGGTTCTGTGGTCCTCCAGACCCCATGGAAAAACGCAGGCCTTGGCACAGCCCTTGGGCACTGAATTCATCATGAAAACATTTCGCCTTAAGCTTGCTTTTGAACATGTTCTGTTGACTCATCATTTTCCAGAAATAGCCTTTTTTCCTAAAGTTTGTTGACATTTCCAGTCTGATATCAAGGCAGCAGCTTGGCAGTAAGACTGCTAGAAGCCCTGGTTCCACGACCCTGCCTTCTTTTCTAACCCAAACTCTTCCCAGTGCCACTGCAAATGGCCACCAGTTTCCAGCCCAGAGGTGGCTGCACTGAGGTGATTGGTGAAGTGATCCTTTTATATATTTTCGGTTCTCTGAAGTGCCTTGAGGCTTGCAAAAGGCACTATATAAATCAATTAATAACAGTATCAGAGGTCAGTCAGCCAATAAGAATACAATTTAGTTTAATGAGAGATAAATAAGACAGACAGAGTGAGAGGGAAAGGGAGCTACAAGGCTACAAGCTGGCTCTAAATACTCCAGCTCCTGGCTTTATCACAGTGATCATCAGAAATGCAGAAGATAATTGTGTCATTGCCATTTCTTAGTCCAGTGTAATATCTATTACTGGTTTTGATGTCTTACTCAGCTCTGTACCAGTATGATTTCAGGAAGAGTGTACATTATTTTCATGAAAACAAATATGAGCATGAGGAAGCATTTTTCCCTTGCGTGCAATTCCTACTAAAGAATTTACATTCTTCTAATTTACTGGTTTACTGCACCACTTAGTGCACTCCTGAGATGTGCAGAATGTCCTCGCAGTTAAGAATGTGCAGATGAAATTTACCCTTTTTGCACTGAATCACTCACTCTTCCCTTGGAAGTCACCATGCTCTTTCCTCCCTCTAAATCTCCTTTAACCACTCTAATAAAAGAACAGATTATTCTGCATAGTTACAAAATGGATCCAAAATGGATGGTTGGCAGTTTATTTGGATTTTAGGGTACTTATACATTTTTGCAACCAGTCTGGTACTAAGTAGGTGAAAGGAAAAACTCTGTTTTACTTTTGATTCTTCCATTTATATGGGACTGTGGATGTAGGAATGAAAATTCTCTATTGTAGCCCCAGACAAAAAGCTGGGCTACGCCACTCTCATCAAAGCAGTACTTGTGAAGTTTCCAGAAGATGCACAGGACATGGAGCAATAACCCTGAGAGGGGCAGGCCTGTGTGGCTAAACAAGGAGGTGTTCCACGTTTGTGCCGCAGCAGAACACAAGCAGCACAGCCCATCGCTGTGTCTGTGTCCACATGGCCCTGTTGGAATGCACTGAGCAGTGCCTCGGGCCCCACTGCCCTGGATGTGAAGCCTGAAGAGCTGCCAGGGAAGGCAGCAGCTCCTGTCCAGCGCCTGCATGTGCCCTTCCTATGGGTGTGGGGGGAGCCTGTGCACTGGTAGGCACTGGTACATGGAACATTGCTAGGGAATGTTCCAAGGCTCGGTGTTATAGAAACAGCCATTAGCAGCAGAGCATGAAACATATATCTAAAGCAGAATTAAGCAGTATGAAGCACTCATGGTGAGTGAGTCCACAGCTGTAGGGCAAGGCTGACTTGGGTTCAGATTTGCCACAGTTTAGTGTTGCATCATTACATGCAGAATTGTCTCACCTGATTATTCCTGGAATCTTCTCTTTTTTTCAGCTATGTCCACTCTCACTGCATCTCTCTTTGTCTTGCAGTCACCTGTATCATGCTCCAAGGGGGTACTTTTTCAGACCTCAACCTGTGGCCATGGCAAAGGGAGGCAAAGGAGGAAAACAGACCTTCCTAAAGCTCTTTCACAAGAATCCAAAGCCAATCGGCGCTGACTTCATGCACATCAGCACTTCCAATGCTGCACCCCCAAAAATCCCACTTATATTTTTGAGTCCTTTCACGTGCCTCAAAACATCAGCCTGTTCAAATCTGGGGCTGTCTGCTTCACACTTAGGTAATCCATTTTCAGCCACTCAGACCTGAACATGAAAACACTTCTTCTGCAAGGGGGACTGCTCTTTGTTCTCTCTCCCCCATGCTAAAAAAATCCAGCCCTGAACACTCACAAAGGATTAGCACAAGCTGAGGCCAGGCTTTAATGTAAATAGCCAGACAGAGAACAGAATGGCTTCTTTTATCAAACTTAACATCCCAAAGCTCTACTGATTTCATTGTCATTATGGTGGTGATTAATTTGACCCAGAGTACTGCCACCCACTGTTAAAGCCTTCGCTGCATCCCTGTTGATAGCTCTCATGACAGAGATTACAGTCTGCCACTGCGTTGCCCATAATTAGTACTTGTCAAAATGAGATTTGCCTATGGTAGCCCACTGCTCATGAGAAACCCATTCAAAATTAAACATGCTTTGGAAAATAGGGGACAGTTCATCCTCTAATGGGAACCAATAAGTACAGAATGACAAGTCTTTTTCTCATCTGTTAAGTGTTGTTCCAGGTCTTAAAAATGATTTTGTAAGTTCTTTCCACAGCTATCAATAAGTGCCCTCCGGTGAAGTATAAGGGTGTTGATTCTGTTCTGCAGCTGGGTCCTAAAATATTTGCACAGTTAGTTCCCCAAAGCAATGTAGTTTAATTACTTCATCTGAAACAGGGACATGGTCAGGGCACAGTGGCAGTCCCTGACACATGGCCAATGCCAGCCCTGCTGCCTATCTATAAGTGACAGTGGGCCCGGGGGAAGGCCAGGGCTGGGCACAGCCTGGGGAATACCAGGAGTGACACCAGGGAGGGGGCATTTGGAAGAGCTGTTGCACATCTCCAGAGAATGGAGGAGAGAGGAGGGAGTGAAGCCACACAGCCCGTGGCCTGCCCGATGGGCTGGCATGGAAATGTGATGTTTGTAGTGACTGGGGTGTGGGCTAGCCCAAGGCTTCATTCATCGCTGTTTTGGGTTGGACTAGGCATGGAGTCTAGTACACAATTCCCTTTGCAGATCAAGGCTACAGCTCTTTAGGTTTTTTCCCACTGTAAGAGGAATGGCCAGTGTTATTGCAACCCTGAATGCAAAGACTTGGTTACTAGATCCGGTATCACTGAGGAGTGCAACAAAAGGTTTTCTGATTGCACTCTCAACTACAGGGCCAGGGATGGAGTAAGTATCGATGTCGGAATCAAGTGAAGTTGATGTCCAATGACATTTTTTACAGGACAAGCAGAAGAGCTGGTGTTTTTCAGAAGCATGAATACATCTATCTATGAAAATAATTGCCCTGAGCAACTGCCTAAAAACAAGAGGAGGGGATCCAGAGCATGACACCCATGTGCTAGTCAAAACAGACCATTGTTGGAGAAATATATCTTTTCGGTTCAGGTACTGGAAGTGCTCAGCAGCTCTTGAAACCAGTGCCATGGTTCCAAGAATATATCATGAATATATATTCAAGAATATTCATGAATGTATCATGGCAAAAGTGAATGCTTAGAGAATAATTCACAAGAGGTGATGATGTGCCAGACATAATTCTTCACCAATATCTTTCATTTTTTTCCACTAGAAGAAGCAAAAGAGCTTAAAAGTCATCAGTAATTTTTTTCTGAGTGTCCAGCCACTGATTAAAGTGCCACACTTTCCTACAGCAGGTTAATTAATCAGTTCTGACTTGGACAAGTTATGGGGAGGCTTCGTAGGGATGGAAAGACCTCACTGCAAATCTTCAGTCCATTGCAGCCCTGGGCTGCAGTATTGTAAGTTAGACAGTAGTTAGTGTTAGTGACCTCCTGGTCACTGTGCAGCTGAAGATGTGGGCCAGGTGGAGATCAGCTGAAAAGGGAAAACCAGAACTGCTGGTAGATGTGAATTCCATAGTCAGGGAGAGACTGAGTAACAGGCTTAGAGAAAAGTTAAGACTGGGAGTCTTTGGGTTTGCAAAAAAAGCTGTTGCAAAGAGTGGGAATAAACAGTTCTCCTTATCCACTGACAGCAGGAGAAGAAAAAGCAGCTTTGAAGATTCTGTCAGTTGTGAAAGTTTTAGGTTATTTAATTGTGGAGTTAGATTTTTGGAAAATATTTGTTTTCTATTTTAGGTTTTTCCTGGAATCACCTCTTTAAACTAATGAGACATTTAAGCTAGGCATTAGGAAGCATTTTCTGATGATGACGGTGACTCCATCCCGTCACACATGGCTACGAAGGGTAGGCGAGTCAGCAAATGTCTGCTGGGAGCGCGCCGGACATCGCCGGCCCCGCCGTGCTGTGGGGGAGGCAGGGGATGACCTTGGCAAGCCCCAGCCAGTCCTGTTCCCTCTCACTCCGGCAAGTCTGAAGATTTACTTTCACCCTGAAGGTAATCAGTCAGTCGTGATTTTGACCTACAGTTTAATGTGCTCTCTTGCTATAGTTACAGACATCCTCCTTCTGGTTATGCTCCCTGCTGTGACTAATGGCATCTTTGCAGTTAAAGAGGTGGTTTTTAAAGAAAAACATCCAAGTTTCAGTGCTGTTACTGAGTTAACAGTTTTAGCAAAAACAACGGCACAGCAGTCCTTGCTATGGCCTATGAACTTGACATTTTTTGGGTGCAAATGTGTACATGTATATTTGTACACCTTTTGCGAAACTCCCACATACGCAGGAAGCAAGGATTGCTTTCTGTTAGTGTTTATGCAGAGGATCCTCAGTGTTGGTATTCACTATTCACAGTGAAATACATTTAAAGTTCAGCCTCCATTCATACAAAACAGTCTTGGTCAGACAAAGTTTTTTGGAAACTCAATTATTTTGCACAAATGGAAACAAAAATGGAAATGAGTTTGCAAAGAATCAGGAAGCGAATACCACACAACATACTGAGGTATTAAGGAAGCTTTACAAATCTGATCCTGCAAGTGTGATTTTCTGGAAGATTTTTAAGGGTGACATGAGAAACCATTTTTAAAAGATAAAACTGTAAGGATTTTAATGATATTTTGCAAAATACCTTATAACCATTCATAACTACTCCTTTTTAAAACACTGCAATGTTTGAAGGTAATTCTCCAAACTGAAGAACAGGTATTTAGATTTAATGATGAGACTCCTTTAAATAAATAAAATAAGTTTTTTTTGTCTGTGTAGATGCTGACAAAAATTTTGGGAAAATGCTACAGTCATTTAAATCTCCTTCCCTTGTTTTCACTTTCTAAATAGGTTCCCTGTTATCTGTTCACCTCTAAGCCCAATTAAATTCAAGGGCAGCAGATCACAAAACCCAATGCTACTTGACCAAAATTTCTACTCTGTGTGGCAAGAAAATCAGCAGAAAGTAGCTCAAGTTTTTCTTTTCTTTGCCATATAAGACTGCAGATGTCATTTGGATACTAATTGGAGTAATTGTACGATCATGTTAGATGCCCTGTTCTCATTCACTGTGTGGCAGGTAACATAGTACCTCTGCTCTTCAAGGAAAGATCAATGACAAAAAGGTAGTTTTCTGCTGCAGGGAGAAGACAGACAATTAGAAAATCACTATTTGTATTCAATCTCTGTTTACACTGGTTGACCACATCTCTTGCAAGTGCGCATTTCTCTCCAGCTTCAGAAATACACAAATATATCAGCACCAGAAGTCTCCTCTCGTTTTAGTTTGCAATTCAGGATTGCTTTATTAATCAACGCAAGATGCATTCATTGAACTGGATTAATCCTGCATAAGTAATTTCGAAATTTCCTGCTGAAGTTATTTTTCATTTCTGGGAACAAATCATTTATTTGGATTTTCATATATCAGGATCACAGAGATTTGCCACAGTCAGATTTTAATTTTAGTTACATCTGAGCTGGCTTATATATTAGGGTGCATAGTTTTGCATGAGAGCATCTTCTAAAATCTGTAATTGGTGTGGAACACTGACATGCACAGAATACATCTGACAAGGTCCAGGGAGTTAGGTTCAGTTTCGCTGATCAACATCTATGCTGCAGATTAACTGAATCTTTTATGGCATTACAAGCCCTCCAGAATTCATTAGTGTGCTTTCCCTTCCTGCAAACCACTCTGACCTCCAGTGCTGCCGTCACTGCTTCCTTGGACAGGACCCGCGAGGCTGAAACACTGACTCTTTTTCCACTGCTGCACTAATAACAGAAATTAGAAATGTGTATCTTAAAACTGCCCTGGAGTGTGTGCATTGGCACTTACCTTGGCCTTTTAGCACTGCTTGGAATTTCTATCTCCTTTGTCTGTACCAGAAATCTCTATTTAAATTGAAATATAGTCTCTTAAAAGCAAGGGAACTAGAGTACTTTATTGATGAGTGATTATAGAAACCAGTACATATCAGGAGCTTTGGCATGGATTTTTCTCAGATATTGGCTCACAGATGCAGCTAGCAGAGTAAATCATTGGATTAAAAGCAGCAAGGGGGACAAACACAAGGGAAAGCAATGCCAGCTTTTGGGAGGTGGGTGCACAGTACGTTCGAGGACAGTGCTGTAACTAATGAAAAGCATGTTTTTCAAATGCCCTCTTCGTCATTCTTAAGGGCATGGGTACAGGTTTCAAGTCAACAGCCAATCAGTCTTCTCACACTTCTGGGCCAGTGGATGGGACCACAGCTCAAAAGTAGGGAAGTACCTTCATCCACCAATCTGTTGTTTTCCAGGCCCTGCTCTGCCAAAGTACCTACGCAAGTTGTTCACGCTGAAGACAAAATGGAGAAGATGAAGGTTTGGCAGGAAGGACAGCAGAGAAAGAGAACTATGGAACAGTCCATGTGTCCAGGTCTCAAAGACGACTCTCATCGGAGAATCAGAAATGGAAAGGCACTTCTCTCCAATGCAGCTGGGTCCAGGAACTGTGACTTGTCCGCTCTTCTTGTGCTTCCCACCAGCATCAGCTCTGTGCTAAGAGATGGCTAAGTGCTGGCCACAGCCCAGGCACAGCAGAGGTGTCACTGGGCATCTCTTTGATAGGTTTTGTTGTGCTGAAGTCTGCGCATTAAAGGACTCTGCTGATTTATCCTTCTGCTTGACAGCTGCACCACTGAAAATGATTAGCTGAATACCATCACCCAAGGGCTTGTTTAGTTAGTTTCATGTTTATCTCATGTTGTCTTCTATTGAATTTTCTTACATTTCTCTTCTGCCCTTTGTATTGCCTTTCCTCTAATTTTTTCCCAGCCTTTCTCTGATATGTGCTTCTCAGAAACCATCTTTGCTTTCTTCATTACTCCTGATTTTTTCTGTGCTCTTGATCTTCAAAAACTTCCCACCTTCTCCTCTCACAGTCTCGTTTTCTATTTTTCCTTTTGTTCTTACCTCTTCTTTCTTACTTTGTTCCCTTCCCTTCTAAATCATCTCTGCCCACTGCTTCCAGTTACTCCTCTTCATCCTTCTCCCACATTACTTAAAAACAGTATGCATTAATCTCCCTTCCTTCCGCTGCTGAAATAAACTCATTAATGAAACAATCCTATTCATTGTGCTATCTTACCATAGTTGCTGCTGGCTCACTTCTCCATTCCTCCAAAGATCTGAACAGGATTGATTCCCTCCCATCAGAACACTCTTTCATGGTGCCCACAGCCACCCTCCAGTACCTCTCACACTTGCTGTAAACACGGGGGTCAGTTTACTCAGTTCACCCCCCTGGCTTGCACAGGCAGGTTCTGGTCCCTGACAAAGGCTGTAGGCATGAATAAACAATGCATGAATAGTAACTGGCATTGATAATGCCTCTGCTTCCTCATAGAACCTCCTGCTTTTACCTTGTCTTCCCAGCCTGGCAATACCTCTTGTCCCAACTCCTCTACTGCACGCCCATGCCAGCACTTCCCCTCCAAGAACTGAAATACCCATAGTTAAAAGGGTCAGTTGCCACAGGAGGAACATTTTGAAGTGGTATGAAGTTGCCACAACAAGCACTAAATTCCCCAAGGCAAGACTGGCCTTAACACAGCAGTGTCCTTTTCACTTACCTTACCGTGGGACAGAGGAACAGAGGGAGCAGCGCATGGCAGAGGCATTTCACAGGCATGCAGCAGCTCCTCCAGTCAGAGCAGGCACAGGGGTGGGGCTTTCCCTGCTGGCAAAAGGTGCTGCTTTCCCAGGCCAGGCACTGTGCTCGGGGGAAGACCAACTCACTACAAACCCGCGTTTTACTGCGGTCACTGCACTGACAAGCACTGAGTAATGACACTTGGAAAACAACGAGGCCATTATGCAACACCACAAAATAAAGGAAGTTCACACATCTACATGATAAAAAAAGTTCGAAAGAATTTAATGTAGATATTATTTATACATACACTTTATAAGTAGGAATATGGCAGACAGTTGAATTAGTACATAAAGTTTTATTTAAAGTTTCCCCCCTACAAGCAAGCTTCATTTACACAGTCTAGTACTGTACAAAATTTACATTCTTTGTGTGACTTATTTAGTTAGCACTTTTTCCTTGGTCATGCCTTCCTGATAGATAGAAAGATTTAGACACAGTCCTCATAAATCTTTAAATTATCTTGGTAAAAAAAAGGAACCATTTAAAAGGACAAGAAGTATCCTTTAAAAATGGTACATTTTAGTAGAGACAGGTGACAGTCAGTGTTCAGTGGCAGACCTTTTAAATGTCATACAAGGTTTCCTCATTTAGTATCTTAACAGTTTCCTTTTTTATATATATTTGTATTTATATACTTTCAACAGGAAAGAAAAAAAAAGTCATGATTGCACCAAATATATTTTACAAGGGATCCCTTGGATCTGAACAATATAAATAAATACAAAACCAACTAAGATTGCACTATATAGGAGAAATGGATTGAGATTTCAGAATATACACTCCACCTTTATGAGTTCCTTAGTGATGTTCATTGGGAAACTCCCCAAGGGCACATTCAAATATTAGCATCTTCAGATAATTATTTTTTTTGAACATTTTTTTCCAGGTGTGCAGCTACCTCATCAATTGGATTATTGCATTTGTGTGCTATCAGTCTTTACTGCATTACTCCAATTTTACAAGTTGTGTAATTCTGCTGCAAGCAATGGAGTTGCAATAAAACTGGTCTGATGCCAGAGAGAAACAGTCCCATGGTATTTGCTCTTCGTTATTTATATTGTTCTCAAGCATCAATATTTGGTGTAATTTCTGTGTACATTCACCCTTTTTCTATTTTGCAAAGCAAATAATGAAGTCTTTCTCCCATCTATTGACTCTGCAGCAGAACCAACCTCCAGCAGCTGCCTGCTCCTTGCTTAATGCATTAGCATTAAGTCCTGTTGTGAAAGGTATGAAAATACAGGATCTGAGTGTCCTTTGCCTTTTATCTGGTGCAGCCAGCTACAACTAGGCAAATTAAAGGCCGGATATTTAGCTGACATAAAGTCATCCATTGGCTTCAATGGAGCGATGTCAGTTTACACCAATGAAGAGGATGGTCCTGAGAGTAATGGATGCAGCACTAGTAAACCACAGTGGAAGAATTATGCACATACTTTAATGAGCTGCAGATGATTATGTCTGTTAACTGCAAGGTGGTGAAGAATCAGGCTCAGATTTTGTCGCTGCTTTTGCAAAGCCAGGACAGAAAGACATAAGCTTAACACATAGACAGTCGGATTTGTGCAAGCAACTATGACTTCATGAAGCAAGCCCTAAATGCTACTGGTCCTGTGTGGGAGCATTCTGAACTCACTTTGCAAAGTGTAAAAAATTACACAGGCTATAAGGCAGTGGAAAGTCTAGCCTTATATTACTTTGGATCAATAGTAAAACTCTCTCAGAGTGCATCTTGAGATCAACCACACAGGACTACTTTAACTATTTACCAGTGTCTCTCCAAAAGTGTGCATAAGCATTTCAGAATCCAAAGCAATAAATTTATCATTAAATGCAGTCTTCTTGTCTTTGGAACGAACTAGCAGAGATGCTGATATATAACAGGTTAGTGAAAAGTAAGCAAGGTTTTTGGTGCTTCGTTAAGTGGTCACAGAAATAACTTACTTTACAAAGCCAGATTTTAAGCTGTAGGATCCAAATTCTGTTATACTAATGTAGAAATAGTCATTCCACGTGATGTCAGTGAAATGACTCTGACTTAACACAAGTGTGATTAGAAGAATTTGATCCTAATCCCTAAGCTGCTATTGCAAGAAGTGCTCTGTAAAGCATAGCTTTCATTGTAGTCTGCTTTCTGCTGCACTTGCACATGGGGACTTTGAAGGCAGAGTGTATTAGTTGCCAAGCTGTGCAAAAACTGAATGGTATTTCTTTACCTTTTGTAATCTTCTGATGCTGTGTTGCTTGCAGAGCATATGAAGCAGTTGTAGGTTAGGATTACAGAGGAGGAGACAATTCTGCAATGCAGTGTGAGCTTTTCACTATCTGAATTCTGAAGCATTCATGAAAACAACATCCTCATGACTTCAACACAGATCACATGCAGGTAGATACAATGCACAATACTGATCTTGTCTCTTCAGGCTGTATTTGAACAGTTAGCCATCATTATTTTGTTTTTTAAGTTAAATTTGATGTGAGGAGTGCCTCTGCAGCAAGAAAAGTTTAAATCAGTCTGAAATGCAGTCTGTCAGCATGTAATGTTCGGCGTGTTTTAGCTACTTGCTTCGTAAGACACCGGCACCTATCTGAGATGGGACAACACTTGGTTTTTCTTTTCTTTTAGTTTTCTCCTAAAGCATAAACATGGAATGAGGGGTCAATTATGGTAGCTGTGTTTAACAGGAATTCTGTTCTAATAAAATATTTACGTCACCCGTCATTATTTTCCCAAATGAACTCAGTGTTCGTGTCAGTGCTCCTGGCCCATCACTTGTTGTACGGAACGCAGGCCGGCAATACCACAGTCGAACACGCAGGTCCTGCGAGGGGCTCCGCAACGTCTCCTTCCAGTTCCGTCCAAGTCCCTTTCTCAGGACTGTAGCAAATGGTAGATGATTTGTAGGCTCCCTGGAGTAGAACAAAATGTCACATTAAATGTGGCTGTGGTAAAATCCAAGTCACACGTCAGCTCTAAAGATATTTGAAAGTGACTCATGGTCACTCTAAACTTAAAAGCTCTTCAAGAGGTTTGGTTTTTTTTCAGTATCCAGCCTCTGAAAATCAGTCTCCTCATAAGTAGAGCTCTAAGCATACAGTCCCATCAATCACTTTTCCAAAATTCCTTCTGATTTTGAAATTACTCCATATTTGTGAATACAGCTCAATAGTAACATCTAAATAGAAAAGCACAAAGGTGAAAAAACACTCCATGTTCTCCACAAGCTGAAAACCAACCCGAACCTTCCCCTGCAGCTACTTCAGCTCTCATCTCCTCTCCATCCCATCTCCATATTATGGACTGGCTACAAGAACTCAGAAGGAATAGAAAGTTGGTAGTAGAAAGCTGGTACACACCATACTCCAGCTGTAGCCTCCTACAAGGTAAATACTGTCATCAAGGACTGCGCAGCCAGGGCCACTGCGACCCTCCAGAATAGGAGTCTGGAGGATATTCCACTGGTCACCTTTTGGATCGTAGCATTCCACAAGCATTACGTCGAGATGGGAGAAACCTGGATGAGGGCATTGAGAAAAGAGAACATGTGTTATGATATATGGTGTTATTACTTGGTTTACTGTTAAATTTATTAAATTACAGTTTAAATTACAGTATTACAATTATAACATAATTGTTCAACATTTTTCTAGAAAATATTTTCATATACATTTAAGCCAATTTCTGTAACATTAGTGCTTCATTACTTCAGTTCAAATAAATCTGTTGAAGGTTTTTACCATTAGTTCTACAGTCTTCTACAAATCATGAGTCCATGGAAAACCTGACCGCATCAGGAAAAACTCAGTAATAACTTACCAGTGATGCAAGCAGATTCAAGCAAAATTCTTCCTTGTCGATCAGTGCTAATACAAGTTTGAACATGTAGGAAGAGACTGTCCTGGCAGTCTTCCTCAAAAGTAAGCACATCTAATCTGTTCAAAAATGAACAGATTGAATTTTGTTCAGATATCAATGTCTAACAAGTCCCAGGAGAGCTTAGACAACCAATGCCACTTGGTTCTAGAGGGACAAAGTGCTTAGCATGATGGACATGATGTGCAGGACCAGTTTCAATTTTCCAGCTGATTTAAGGTGTACCCTAAAGCATACAGCTGGGGTAAAGTCTTTAAGGCAACAAAAAATGTAACCACAAAAACAGTGGTCCCATCCTTCCCTGGTAGGCCAAAAAATGTCCAAGCAACTGCTGCTGTTTGGTCACCAAAAGGCAGAAGGGTCTCAGCTCAAGATACTCAAGCTGTGTCAATGAATATAAATTAAGTGAGCTGAACACAGACATTCAACGCAGGAGTCCCGGTTCCTGCTCCAATATTTAGGCAATTCCCTGTCTCAATCTACCTTCTTTATCAGAGCACTGCAGTAAAATGATGACTTTCTTAAAAATCCAAGGTGCTTTACTTAACCCTTCTGTCTTCTCTTCAAGGTATGACAGCAAAGAGAAGTAAGATTTTCTGCAAAAAGGCTATTTGGTGATATCAGCACTTCACAAGGAAGCTGCTTGCTAGAATATTATTTATGTCTGGAATGAATATAAAATAATATGAAATAATTCATAATAATACGAAATAATTCTTTGCTGCTTTAAGGTTTTCAAGCGGCCATAAAAAGGCCACTGCTGTTCACCCAGAGCCCGTCAAAAGCTCTGTAACAAACTGCAGTAAGCACATGATTAGCTGTGATGTGCTAAAGGCCATCGCTAACACTACTACACAGTTCCAACTTCACAAAGGAGGGCTTTGCCATGGAGCCCTGCTATTCCCTGCCCCGGGAGAATTTGTAACATTTCATCCACACTTCAGTCCCCTCCCTCCTCTCTGTCCTTGCAGTTCTTCCTTTTGTTTCACTGTATAGGAGAAACCATCTTTTTCCAAAAAGTCCTTTTACCAGACAGCCATGTCTTTCCAGAAGCCTGGATGTTAAATACCTCTCACAACAGTGAGCAGTTCAAACGTAACAAAAGCACCCAGGGCAACAGCTGTAAGGGCAAAAATGCAAGGCTTATTAGAAGTAGGTAAAACTGTGTGAAAAAAAAAAAAAAAGAAGGTGGCAGAATAGAAGCAATTCAAGCCTCTGCAAACCAAAGCATGTGCTTTAGCTAGAGGAGAGCTGTGAAAGGTTTCAGTTTTGTAGGAGGAAAAGCCAACACTGGGAAGCACTGAAACTGACAAAATTCACAGGTGTTCATGTGCAAGCAGCTTTTGCCCTCTTCCCCTTGTAAGGTCCAGGCCATAAACACCCATCCCAGCTGGGGGTGGGGAGTGGAGGCACAGCAGCTGTGAACTTGCCTGCAGGGGTTTATGCACCAGTACTATTTATCAGGGAAAATTTACATCTGGGACTTTGTCCCCTGCATGCTCCACAGACACGCAGATCTCGAAAAGCAGCCTGTGGCTTTACAGTGTCATGGGGCCCTGGGTACCAGAGTCAGACATGACCTGATCTTACTGGCAGTTAACAATTTTTTTTACTTTTTCTTCTATATTATGATTTTCTCTTTGGTTGTTGGGAGTCTTTCATTTTTTTGATTTTAAACATTAAAGGAGAAAGAGGAAAAAAAGTGAATATAAACTATTAAATATTATCACGGGACAAAGGAGCAGGAGGTGTGCTTTTTGTCTAAGTGGCTGGATTAAGAAGCATCTTTACTAGCAATGACATATAGGTATTAAGATAAAAATACCAGATGCCTAAGCAATAGATATTTTCATCTGAGACCTTTTCAAAATATGAAAACAAGAGACCTCTAAAAAGAACTACAATAAACAAGCTACATTTAATACTAAAAAGGGATTTAAAGAGCCTAGTCCTAATATTTAAAGGCTGGAAGTTTGCTTTTTTTTTTTCTCTTCATTAAATGAGGAGTTTGTTTTTGTGTGTTGCTCTGAATAAAGCTCTCTTTAACTGCACATTTTGGAAAATGATTTACAGAGGAAAATATTGCTGGTACTTTCGGGTCAAAGAATAATCCGTTTGTTTCATTGAATTCTTGGTAATGACAAATTGTCCATGCCTTTGAGTAATGGAAGCTCCCATTTTTATTATCTGAAGCATTCATTACTCATATATTTAATGTACTGTTTTAATTTTAAAATAATTTGCATAAAATGTTTTTAAAATTGCTGGCTCAAGTGTCCTGTTAAATTGTGTTGCTTGGTTTTTAATGTATTTAACAGTGACTGTCTAACAAAAATATTCTTTATCAGTGATGTGGGACACTGAGATACTTTTTCGCTATTAAAAATCTGACCTTTCAAATGGTTTCCTCCAATTGCATACAGTCGATCATTCATTACAGCCAAAGTGTGGATTGCTCGTTTTGTGTTCATGTCCTGTTTTCGGGCCCAGACGTCCATCACAGGGTCATAGCAGTACAGCCAGGGGACGTATTCTCCATTGTGAACACCTCCTGCAACGTAAATACACATCAGTTAATTAATATCAATAAAGACACTGTGCTGCAGCAGGAATTTAGCTCTCTGGTTTTGGGGTTCTGCGTTCTGTTTGCGTTTTTTTATGGTGTTTTTGGGTTGGTTTTCTTGTCGCATAGCAGGAATTATACAAGACACTGGCCTGAAATATATATCTTGCCATTGTGAACAGCTCCTGCATGGGCTGCCAAGGGTTGTGGTAGCGAAGAGACGTAACGCCACTCGTTTGTCTCCAGGTTGTAGCACTCAACGCTGGACAAGTAGCCAGTTTCATTTCTTCCACCGATGACATACAAGTTCTTGTCAAGGCGGCAGGCGTAGAAACTGGCTCTCCTGGAGGACAGGGTAGAACAGAACAAAACAAGCCAACAACAAACCAATTAGCCACGTCAAACGTTTTTCTCCCCTCTCAGTTGACTCCCTGAACTAAGAGGGCTGCTCCTTCAAATGCTACATCAGAGAGAAATGTCCAGGAGCTTCACATGCTTACAGCTATCCTAGAGACTCTGCTGGCTGCTTTGCTAGTCAAATACACACTCCACATCAAAAAATACTTCAATTTTTGTGTCAAAACAATTAGGTACACGTAAAACTGCCAGGAAATACCCCTTTTCAAAGCTGTTTGTTGCTTTTTCACACCCATGAAAGACAAAAAGATGCTCATTAATGTTTGGGGCATTACCTTGTAAGGGATATAACAACTCAGTAAGACAAAGTGAAAAATGAGGTAGATAATGTAACAATAATAAATTATCTTGACATTCACTTTCTTTATGGTCCTTCAAGGGTCATTGTTCCCAATTTACTAAGAGAACCACATCATCAAAATTTTTCTTCAATTATCATTTTTTTCTTCCTTCTGCAGTACTGGAAATAGAATAACTTTCCTTATGCTAGCCACAACACTACATTTCCACCCTTTAACTCAAAAGAGGTCTGTCTCCATCCAACTAACCCTGAAAAAAGTTTTAGCCGCCTGTCTGCTTTTACATGCAACTCGGGTGTGCAGGAAAAGAATTAATTTTTCTGGCCAGGACTGTCGGGCATATATTATAATGTTTGTCTTCCTCGTGCCTCCAAAATTAATGGTGAGTGTTTGTTGCTGAAGTAAAAATTGAGCGGTAGATGATTTTGAGAGACCCTGGTTGGTGTAACCCACTCGCAGGGAAAGCTTCCTGGATCGTTCAGCAGCAGGAAGGTTTGCTAGAGTAGAGACCTTTAATTTTAAGCTGCAACAACATGAGAAAGAAAATTGCAGAAGAACACAGCTGGGCTAGGATGAAGAGCGGTATAAAATACCGAATGACAAGAGCTGTCAGTCCCCAACATAAAACTTTTTCCTGGGTGAAACCAGAATGACGTGGGAGCCGAGAAATAAGCAGGCAGGCCAGGCACAGCAAAGTGTAGCTCTGACAGCTCCTGCAAAGCAGGCACTCTGGAGTGTGGCTGTAGCTTGCCAAACCCTGCTCTGTGGCTGACTCAATGCACTCTGGTTCCTGCCCAGGCACCTTAATTTGAATCTGGGAGCTGCTGCGTATTTCAGTCCTGAATCACGCTGTAAATCTTGGGGGCTTGATGGTCACCAGCACTGATTTTCAGAGGCTGGATACTGAAAAAAAACCAAACCTCTTGAAGAGCTTTTAAGTTTAGAGTGACCATCAAGGATTTGAACCTGCAGACCACTGCAAAGCATTTGGATGAGCAGTGGTACACACAGAGCACAGCATCCTCAATGAACAGCTTCGGTGTGTCCAACTCCTCCCCAGGCTTCCCGAGAGCCGTCCCATGACCAGGTGAGCTAGCAAAGTCTGCTGTGCCCTGTCCCCAGCCTGACATCGAGCCAGGCATGTTCAGGGGCATTTCCTTCAGTGAAGGCAGGAATAAGATCTTGCTCTTTTGCACAGCTACCTATTTTTACAAAATTTGTAGCATCCTTTAACATTTTGGAGAAATCTCCCTCTTTGTTAAAAGTGTCTGAGACTGGCTGGTGGTTTATAAGTTGGAAGAGAAGTGAGGCAGACATCAAGAGACACAGCCATGGAAACAGCAGGGCTGGCTGGGTGTTCAGGGAACAGATTTGATGCACCACTGCCTGTTTCTGACCTTACTTTTTGGATTTGGTGCACACCTAACAGGGCTCCTCACCAGCCAGAGTCACTGAGCACCTCCTGTTCCCTTCTTTGCTTTCACCTTGCCTGCACATGGGCAACTTAGACGGTGTGGGACAGCACCCCTTGCTGAGTGGGGCTGGGAACTCCACCACAGGGAAGACTTCTGAAAAAAACCATGGAAATAGGAGGACAGGAATACTGGCAAGTGTCTCCAGATCAACTGATGAATTAAAAAAGACCATTTAATTTATCTGTCAGTGGGCAGATAGAAGCTGATGGCATATTTTGCTTTGCATGGTCAGGCAGCAAATTGTGCATCTATGTTTTTAACCTGATATTGTATGGAAACAAAGCTGATTTGATTACACAGTACATGGACCCATGTCTGCCTACTGTTGTCTCCTAAAAAAAACCCTGCTGACTGATTTCACTCTAATTTGACAGGGGCTATAGATGTTACAGGCAATCAAGTGTGTATAAGCTTTCTCAGAATATGTGATGGGCCTGAGGCAACATAGCCCACAGTTGCCCCAAAAGTAGGAAAAGCTGCAGAGGTCACCTTCTATTAGACATGAGAGAGCCTGCATAGGCAGGTACACATTTTTCAACCCTCCTGTGTCTAGCAGCCACAAGGCACAAACCCACAGGGTGCCTCTTGTCAGTGCTCCCACATCCACTTGTTTGTCCTTGTGCACCTTCTCTATTGAACCCATTAACAAACTGCTCTCAGCATGTTTTGCCTTTTTTTTTTTTTTTAGGTCAGGTTTAATAAACAGAGGTAGACACAACTTGCACGCATTATTCTCTTAACTAGGATTTCACTGATGATATTCTGTATGTGTACTCCTGGTTTCATCCACACAGTGTCACTATAAGGAGCAAAAATGAAAGCATCAGCATACTTCACTCTTCTGCTTGGATGTGAACATGGACTCAGTAACTTCTGTCACAAATATTTTAAGCTTTTTGGGTTTTTTTAGTTTCCAATGATAGAGTGTGTAAGGCATGCTGTTACAGTTTGCAAAGGCATGCTATCAAGTGATGACTTTTAAACTGCTGTAAAATATGATTCAGATTAAACTATAATACAGCAATCTGCATGACAACTTTCCCCTCAATACTGGGAAGACACTATCCATTCTAATCAGATAACTAGAATGTACCTCAGGATCTGAATATGGACAATAAGACAATTATTTTGTGATTTTCTTCAGGACTTGAAAATACTTGATGTTCACTGGTCTCTGAAATGCTTTTCCTTCACACCCCTTCACCCAAGCATCAACCCAACCAACTTCTTTCAAGTATACACATATAAAAGGGAAGATTTTCCTCGTGATTTTCACACATGATGAATTTATGCCTTGAAACACCAAACAGAACTACCAGTCTGAAGTTTAAAGTCACCAATGCTATTACTGATCATCGCAATATCTGGACCAGATTTCAGAGTCACTTATAGAGTTCATGCTTTGCTTTTTAAAAAAGAAATAATCTTAATAGGAGATGACATTACTATTATTAAAGTCAAAGACAAAAATAAAATATGAAATTGTTTTATCTCTTTTTCTGTGCCTTTTCTCAGCTCACTCAGCCTCAAAGAGTACACTGACCTGCTCACTTCCCACTTCCACTTGTGCTTCTCCAGAACCTGGTACAATGCCATGCTTTTTGCTCGTCTTCAAACAAAAGGTTTTAACTCCGAATATAAAAAAAAGGCAAGTTGCTTTAAATGTTTTGTTCCACACACCTTGAAAAGCTCTGTGTTGAGCTGGCAAGATGCAACAGTTCTGACTGAGATGTCCAGCTGAGGCTCAGACCACAAGTTCAGATACAACTGCTACAAAGACTGCTCCTTCAGTAGCCATCATAGTCTAACTGAACTGCTCTCCAAAAACCTTCCTGTTGTTATGGCATCGTCAGGCAGATGTGGTGTATTTCCAAAGCTTATGAGTCACTTGCTGGTTCTCTAAACAACAAACTCCTGAAAATAATACTTTTCAAAAGCATCTATTTTTGAGATGTTCTCCAAATGAAAAGAAACCAAATTTGGCTTTAAAGAAAGTGCACTGGTGACATTGAATCCATAATGGGATTAGACTTTTCTTTATAGCTCATACAGTAAAATCAATCAGATATGGATTTTGGCATGTGAGATAAAAGTTTACTTATCAAATATTTCATACGGATTTTCGACTTGAGAATATACTGCCTGTGAACGAGTCCCACATTTACCTGGCAGTCATTTCAAAGGAGCTATTATAGTCTATACAGCCAATTATTCTCAGACTAAAATTCCTAAGTAGGTTTTGACTTGATGGACCATAATGACTCAGAAAAACCCATTAAACAGTCTGTCTTGTCAATGGTGCCTGCATTATGCCAGCAGAGACAGGGTATGACCCTGTACTCCTAGCAGGGGGAAAACAGCCTGTTGATTTTAATGGGAACTTTATCTCACTAAAGGAGCTGGGAAAGAAAACTGCATAAAAACTCTCTCTTGTTCATATGATCCTCTACAAACCGGGCCAGTCCATACCCCTGAAAGCTGCAACAACTCTGAGGAAGTCACTAGGACTGAGGAAACAAACCATCAAAAACATTTTAGAAAGAGATTTTAAAATCCCTGTTTTCCAACAATAGCCCTAATGCTTGGGAGCCTTTAAAGAAAAACAAGGGGCAAGCCCATGAGCTATGTATCCTGAACAGAAGAGGTGACAATTAACATTGTCATAGCAAAGCCCCTTGCAGAAGGAACTATGTAGGAGTGGACCATTGTATTTCTGTACCTCCGTAAGGAGCTGTGGTGTTCATACATTACAGTTTATTATGGGCAGGAGCACAAGGCACAGCTGAGCTTCTGCCTCTTGGCTGAAGGCAGCAGCTCCCACCAGAGCACAAGGCCAGTCACCTGCCGCACAGTTTTCCAAGGAAACACAACCGGCCAGTGTGGAGGTGGAAAAATTCCTACTACCTCCTTTCTCCAGCCCTCAGCTGCCTACTTCTGCTTTCTGTAGTTTGTCAGCCAAATAAACCCAACTGCTCAGTCAGCCACCAATGCCCCTCAGGAATTTTGCTTGGAGATACCCAGAGGGCCTAATTAGGACTCAGATTAGGCTCCACAGAAGAGGTCCAAGCTCCATACAAACACCAGCCGGTCTCCTAGTCAGTCTCCCAGCTCAGCAAGGATGACTGGCACGGTGTTGCACAATCTGATGCTCACCTCCTGTCTCCCCCCATGCCAACACCTAAGCTGGCAGTGACTCAGTCTAGGAAGCTGAACCAGAGGGGAAGGTATCCCTCTGTTTTAAAGTAAACAATCACAGCTGTGAAGGTTATCCCACAGTGCTAGTGAGAATGAGGGAGAAGGCTGGGTGCTGCCAAAGCAGGGACTTAGGTCAATCAAACTGAATCTTGAACAAAGGTCCTTCAAAAATTCTGCAGACCGACATTTTACCCCTGGAAATTTGAAAAGACAGCCATATTTCCAAGCATCTCATAAGACACACCTTGAATCACAAAGTTGCACCGAATTCAATATATTTATGACTGTCAGACACCTGAATACTGTAGACAGTCAACAAAAAAAGAACTGTAATACTGACATGGAATAAAGAAAGCATTTGACGGAGACACTGTGAGATCTTTTGTACATGGGATCCATGAGAAGATGGGTGTTGAACTGAAGGATGGACACTGAGTATTTTCTTCAAATAACATTGTAACTTTGGATCTTCTGCCTTTGAGATTCTTCTTATGAAACATGCATCATTCTGTTCAGGTTTATGGGATTTTTTTTCCTGTCAGGGTAGGATTTCGGATCTACATTTAAGTTTACATCATCTTTACAAGTCATTGCTCAAGTCCACGTCCACCTTTGCTCTTTGGTTCACAGCAAGATTAAAACATGAGCTACTCTAATATGCATTTACTGACAGGTACTTCATTCAAAGACCACCTAGGATTAAGAGTCCTCTGACAAGTGGAGACATGTTCAGGAGAGCTTTTCATAGCTGGTGTGGTGAAACAGGATGGAGTCAACATGTGAAGATTTCACTTCCCTCTAAGATATCTGACTATAATTACTGCTTGTTTACTGCAAACTCATCATGACACTTCAGTCAGGGAACATGACAGGACACTATGGAGACTTCAGGAAAATCCTTCAGACCGTACTCAGGCAACCAGTAATTGCATATAGTCCATGGCTATTTTGCATGAGTTAGCACTGCAGGACTTGGCATTTGGAGTTCCGAATTTGGAAAGTTTTAAAAATTAGGAGACAAATGGGACACAACTGCATGCTGCAGTTTTATCTGTGTTTTCAATGCTTCTACAGGCCTCCTTATTCCCAGAACTAAGCCAAACCTCAGCTGCTTCTGGATGAGAAAACAGAAATTGAAAAACACATAGCAGGTTTTTACCTCTCTTGCATGGGTGGAAGTTGTATCCAGCTGTTAAACCTGGGATCGTATCGGCTAACAAAGTTTGTACTGTGTTTCCCTGTAAAGATAGATTATTTTGACACTCAGCTGTTTGTTTCATGTATTTAACATCATGATTGTAATATATATTACATATAGTTCACAAGTTGACACCTTTTATGAAGGGTTCCCCGTTACAACAATGTATGATTACACTATGTGTACAGTAATAATTCAACAAATGGGGCACTGCAAGGTTTGAATTAGCAGTAACTAGCAGTAAAAGCAGATAGCGATTATTCTTGGTCTTTGTAATAAGATCTTGAAAATGTATATTTAAATTTGCTTATACATGCTGTGGTATTTTCATAGCCACAATAAATCACAGCACTAAACACAATTACTGCCCAAAAGAAGGCATTCCCACTGTATTTTTGTGACTCAAATATTTTCTGTCAGGCAAAAAAATT
This sequence comes from Eulacestoma nigropectus, assembly GCA_013397775.1. Lineage (NCBI taxonomy): Eukaryota > Metazoa > Chordata > Aves > Passeriformes > Eulacestoma > Eulacestoma nigropectus. Next base: position 279,716 of record VZTE01002229.1, read on the forward strand.
AAAGGGAGAACACAGGCTTTTTTTCTCCTCACATCATCTCTGTGTGGAACACGGCAAAAACCCCTTGTGCAAATAACCAGGAGCTGCATAAGCCATCAGCATGGGGTATGCAGTGTTTGCACTAGATGGTTTATTCTACCATGTACTTTCAGTGTAAGTTAGAAGGAATTACAGATGTGCATCGAAGGGGGAATACACTCTTAAGAGTTTTATTCCAAGTGTGTTAGCTAAAATATGAAGCATGAGCAACATACACCAGCTAACTAGCTTCTCCCTGCTGTCAAGCCCAAGAACTATGTTCATGTCTTCACGATATTAAGATTTCACCTTATTTTACATGCAGATTGACATAAAAGCAAGAAAACTGAAGCAAGAGAGTGCATGGCAATTTCCTGTAACACCTGAGACTTCAACAGATGAGCATTTTGAAAACAGAAACCTTTGTTTATGTATGTGTGACTAAAAAATTGAATTAGAGGCTTCACAGGCCAGCAGAATAACCTAACTGCGTATGTCACAGTTCTATAAATGGTCACTGGGCATTCTACAAGGTGAATATTTTTGCATCAGACAAGCCTCTGCAGGATTGGCTCACTTTGCCTGCTTCATTCCACACTTATTTCAGCATGTGTTACTAGACCATCAAGACGGGAGAGAAGAATAACAATACAGCTAGAATTTGTATTCGTAGTAATTTAAGATCATGTTCTACAAGAAAACAGAGAAAGAAGCCATGCTGACCGCTCTGGAAGTAAACTGATTTCCTTGCCATGTTATAAGCATGTTCTATATGAGGAGGGTAAAGCAGAAGACTGATGAGTAATGCAGCATTCCCCTTCAAGTCCAGCATGGTGCCTGACGAGGACCATGCTGAGTGCCACTCAAAGACATGACCATTTCAGCACCATCTCCAGACGCAGGGTGAGATCCCCAAGCTGTAAGGGCAACTGGCCATCCTGCCACAGGGCTTAGTGAAGTGAGGCTTTGCTCTTGGTCTCCGTCTGGATTCCTTTAGTCTACACAAACAATTTAGCAAAAGAGGCATCGAGAGCTATAGATTCAGTAAGCAGCAAAACAGTAAGAGCAACAGGCTTTAGGTTTCACTATCTAAGACATTTACTAATCTACTTGTATTTCAAAAAGCAGAAAGTCAAAATAATATAAATATTGAACCTCAGTTTAAACTTCTATTTTTTTTTCATTTTTTTCCAGGTTTTAATGCTGCTGTATTCACTACATCTTTCAGAGCTACTGGGACTTCACTGCTCATTAGTTATACAGCAGCTTGTTCATTGTCGTCATACAAACCTAAATTTGGGGACCTCAGCTGCTTAACATAACGTGTATCATACACATACTCACTATAAACACCACGTATGTAGAAGATTGTACAGTACACGGTAGAAGAAGAGTTCAGTAAGCCTAGAGTGGGAATGCAGGATACAAATCTGGGTCCGTCACAGGAAGGGAGATGAAATCAAACTAGAACTGGCACAGAGAAGAGCTACTGTGGCAACAGGAAGAACAAAAAGTTTACCTTATGGCAGGAGACAAAGAACTTGGCCTGTTGCACCCAGAAAAACAAAAGCTGAAAGGGGATAGGGGTGCTGTCTGTAATACTTCAGAGGAACAAAACTCCAGGAGGGGAAAAACTACTAAACTTAAGGCCAGCCTTGGCATGAGAACAAGGTGATTTAGACAGTCAAAGAATACATTTTACTGGATATCAGAATAAGGCTCCTAGTCATTTAGAGCAATTGGATCCTGTAACAGCTTTCCAAGAGGAGTAGTGGGGGCTAGAAATCCAACTGCTTTTCAAACGTAGCTTAGAAAATTTACAAGATGGGACTATATAATTCCTGTGATTGCAGGAAAAGGACTTGATGACCTACTTAATCTGCCTGGTGTAACTGGTTTGACTGCAGTTTAAATCTGGACTTCTGTTTGAAAGAGAACTCTATGTATTGCCTTGCTCATCAGTCAGAAGATTGCACATGTTAGGATGCACCTATCAGAATACAGAACTCGGGACAAGTGAACAAAAATCAGGATCAGCAAATCAGGATGATGGGACAAAAGGAGGCAGACACTGTTCTCTGCTCTGCAGCCATGCCAAAGGGTGATGGGCTCTGAAGGTTATGAAGGTTGGTCTTAAATCCATGCCTATGTTGTGCACCCTGCTTTCATCAGCGTATACTCATGCAAGAACCCCTTGTGACTGGAAAGGCATAGCCATTGGAGGATGTATAAAAGTGAGAAAAAAATGTCTCCCATACTTTCTGGGCTGTCAGGAAGTCAGCGGAGCATGAAGGAGGTGTGAGCACTCCTTGGGGTCCACACAGTTTCTCAAGAACCAGACAGCCTGATGGCTAAAGCAACGTCTTTCCATTGCCACCATCTCCAAGATAATTCTTTACAATGGAAAAAACACCTGGAACATTCTCATTTGAAGCAGAAGCTTTGTAAAGCCTTGGCAAGATGGTTCCAGGTATGTCCATCTGAAGTCCCTCCTGTGCTCTGAGGATAGCAGAGGAGGGCCTTAACATAAATTCAAGTGGGTGTGTGTGAGCTGCCCCCAAGTAGCTGCACATTTAGAGCAAATTGGTTTCAAGAAAGAATATGCCCAGCAGTAGCACAGGATGTAGCTTATTATTTCAGGTCCACTTTCAGTGACAAGTAAGATCCATTTGATAAAGAGATTAGTATAGCAATGCATCTAGCAATGCTCATACCTCTTTTATTGCTATCTTCTGTACAGAAAAATTCCCAGCACTGGTATTCATAGGACAGGGAAGTTGGTAGATGTCTTCAGCAACATCTTCAGCTCAGGTGTTGATCCAGATCTAAGCAATCTCAGATCTTAGGTACTATTCATCTCACAAACAACTATATTTGACTCCTAGTTCAAATGCAGGATATGTCCCCCTTCTACCATCTCTCCATCACCTTGCAAGTCAGTTTCCACATCTTTAAAATGTGGGTAATTATACTTCTTTTCTTTTACCCTTCATGTCACATGGCCATTTAATTATATACTGTCTGGAACAAGGTCTGCCTATCCATATGCCTACCACCAAATACAACAGGGGGACCTCACTGGATGGATGTGGCCAGCAATCCTAAAAGAAATTGTCATGAGTGATACTGCTCTGTCTTCCTGTTTCAAATAAAGGACATTCAGCAACAGAACTAAAGGGCCCTTCTCCTAAGACATACAGTGATATTTTTAACTACACCAGAAACATGCTTATAGGGTGGCCTGGATTGTTCGTCTCAAGTTTTAGGGAGCGAACAGATGTAACAATTTTCTATAATTTGGTTTAGTGCAGATGCTGAAATGGGGCATTCACAATAAAATATATGCAGTATATGTAATTTCAGCTGGATCCTCTGGTGTTTTAAAGTAAAAATGTGTACCTGCAAGCTGTTTTATGGTTTCTCAGTCATAATTATCTCTGTTACACAGACTGCTACAACTACAACTCTTTCTTCATGTGCAAGCTTTTTAACAATGTCTTGACAATTCTGTGAATTTTGCAAGGCATGGTATTCTCCTTTTGCTTTGCTCAGAAGCCTGTTAAATTGTTTAATTTCTCTTTGCGGTAAATTTATGAAGTAATCAAATCAAAGAAGGTAGCAGCAGATAATCTATATGAGAAGCTCTTGCACAAGACTGAAAAAAGGATCAGTTTAAGAATCTCAAAGTCTAGATAATTAACACATTAACAACTTGAGCTGCGAGTATCTTGTTTGACAATAGAAAAGAAGCATTCATCAACTGCAATTGCATTATTATATTATGACTGGAAGGAGACTGGAAATGAAGGTTAAAATTCTTAACAGCTGCTGCCTGGTGCATTCTCTTGAAAGAGTTTGTTCTGCTGCCTGTGGGATTTCTCAAGGGATGTGGGAGCTGATGAATGACGTAGATGCTAATGCTAAATACCAGATATTTATTACATAAATACCGAAGAGTAGCCTTTACTAGATCTAACAATTAGGCTGAGGGACCTCAAAATTCCTTGCTAATCACTCCATCAGCTGACCTGACAGACAGGAAGGCACAGGAAGGCAGATGCTGCCTTTGCCTTTTAGTATTCTGTACATACCATTAGGGTTCCACTGGTCTTCTCCTCCCAGCACGAACAAGAAGTTTTCCACTTCCACGACACAGTGATGGGCACTGTTGTATGGCATAACTGCAAGCAAAGCAAGAATTCTTTGTCAGCTTAGGATACCGGTTTTATCAAATATTTCCTCTTTACCATCTGTATGAAATAATATGAGAATGAGTCACCCCAAGCATGTAAGTCCACTGACTTAGCAGCAGACAAAGCCACTTATTAGTAAACTTATGCAATTCAACTTTACAAATAATTAAGGAAAGAATCAGGAACTCTGGTCCCTCAGTGCCCCCTCACCTGCCCAAGTGCTGTACATGCTGCTCTAAAAGGAGCTTGTAAAAAGGGGTGAAGTTGCATGATATTTCCCTGAAAATAAGCAGATGCTAGGAATCCTAGTATGCTAGAAAACATTAAAAAAACCTCAGCCCAGCTTTGTTCTGCTGGTAATGTTTCCACAAGAAGAGTCAGTATGTTCAGTAGCTTTCTATTACACAGCAATGAACAAGCTGCATTTCCATACAGTTTTAAGTTTTTAAATTAAGGTCCTGCTGATTTAATGCCTTTTCCAAATGTATACGCTTAATTTCCTGTACAATGTCATTAGCAGCACAATCACACATCTTCTATTCATCTAATCAGGGAGCCCTTTGTTAACAAAGATCAAAACTGTGGCATTTGGTTTGCAATATCCCTTTTTTGGGGGGGAGGTACTGTGATTACTATGGACCAGCTACAGATGCAAACATCTATTTCTGAAAATTTACGTTTTCCACTGCAAATGCTGAAATGCAAAAATAAGGAGTACGTATACATAATACACACATATCATTGCAGGGTGCCACACCTACTATAATGATATTGTATGGCAAATGTAAACTTACACAGCATTAGTTACCATACCACATAGAGTAGTTTTGGCCCAGTGACACCGGTAGGAAAAATGATGTCCTTGTTCAGCTCATCATATGGGCACCTTAAATCTAGGTGAGGACAAATGGGGAGGTGATGTGCATGTACAGGCAGGGAACTTATTGCTTGACACGGATCAACAGAGCACTTAGGAAATCAGTGCAGTGGGAAATCAATATGACTCAGGGCCAGCTCTTACTTTGTGCTCTTTTGCCAATGCCAAAAAAAAAAAAAAA
>VZTE01002229.1:285034-299524 GCA_013397775.1 Eulacestoma nigropectus
CAGCCTATCTCACACTTGGATTATTTTGGGTGATATATCTCTCATTTCATTTGTTTTATTATCTTTTATTTTTCTCGGAATGCAGTTGTGCAGTATAGCATATGCAAATAATAATAAGAAATACGCACAGCTTTGATATTTAGGACACATTTTCTTAAAGATCAAGTGGGCTCATTTAAGCTTCTTACTGAAGTTTTTGCCAAGGCAATGATGAACAAATAAGGTATGTTTTTAGTTTCTAGTAAAGGTCGAATATCTTTTTCATAGTCTGTGCTCTTACAAGTCACATAAGTGAAGCAGTTCTTAAATTAGGCAGCCAGGTACAGTGATAGTTCATTAATTAAGGTTATTTGTTACTGGTTCACTTTATATTAACTGGGAACTAATCTTATACTAGACACTGCAAAAGACTTTATACTACCTAGAGATTCCTACAGTAGGATGAAAGAACGAAGTCGGTTTTTGCTATCTTTTGAGACATCGTATCATCATTATCTCACTCTTTAGTCTAAGACATTTTCCTGTTTTAAAATCTTCCCTCTCGAAACCACAGAACTTTTCTTGATTTTGTGGATGCTTGTAGTAAATAAGGAATTTGGTCTCCCATGAGAAATTTGCTGCCTTCCTTAGATGCTTTTTGGGACCCTTCCTCTCAAGACGAGGCTCCCCAGGATCAGTCTGCAAGGGCTTCAAGTTTTAACTAATACAATGCTCTATTATGGTTTCCAATTAGGTCCAAGCTGGTGGTTGCACCCTCAACCTCTTCTGCTGGTCAGTCTGGAGAGCTCCAGCATTTATAGAAGAAACTGACTGCAGGCAGCAAACGTGCATTTTTCACATTGTGTTTTCACTTTTTCAAACATTTGTGTTTATTTGTCCACCACATTGACACAAACAGGGTCAGTAGAGGAAGAAATTCTGCTTTAAGCTTTTCTGCTGTTCCCATGCATATAAGGTATGTAATAAGACTCCCATAATTAATATGATAATTAAACCTTGAAAACTAATGGTTTAATCCTGGCTCCTATTGGAATTGATGGCAACATTCCTGCTGATACAGGATTGGGCCCAAATGGCCCAAACTACCATCCATAACTCACAGGAAAGCTAAAAGGAAGCTTGCCTTAGAAAGGAGAGTAGTATTTGGCCTTCAGAAAGAAAGGTGACTGCAATAAAACACTGCAGACCTTTACTGTGACCTTTGTTTCTCTCGGAGCTTTGGGGAAAACTCTGTTCTTAGTCTCATGAATCTGCCCATGGGGTTGAAGGGAGCTGGATAAAACAGGGAGGATGGAGCAAGACTATGGACATCTAAGAGGAAGGGAGCTTTGGGCACTGTAACCGAGAAATCAACCACATCACAGTCTTTCTCCTTGACCCCTCAGAATCATGAGTTACACACAGAAATCAAAGCTAGGGGAATGAACTAGCTTTTTTTCTGCTATAAAATGTTCCTTGAAAGCACCAGAAGACTTGCACTGCAAACCGTGATTCTTGTGAACGTACACTCAGATAGGACCTAACTTTTCATAGATAACAGTCAAAATTACATGGCAATGAGCATGCTAAATCCAGTATCCAGTAGGAGCAATCTTCTCAAACTCACTGGGCTTGCCAGGATGTAACAGGAAGAATTTGGCCCATCACACAGTCTGGCCAGGCTGCTGCTTTCATTAATTTTATATGAGTCTTTGTCTGCTGTTTTGCTTTAACAGTGTGAAAATCTCATCTTCTCATTTTTCGATTTCAACTCATTGGAACACCTGCCTGCCCCACAAAAAGGGTATTTGAAGAGAAGTTTGTACGCCACGCTCAAACACAGCCCGGCGTGAGTTTTTAGCGTGTCAGTCAGTGAGTTAGAGGGAAAGGGTAAGGAGAAGCTAATCAGGATGAAATGAGATTAAAGGCTGTCTAATTTTACAGCAACTGTGATCCATCAGCCACTGTGAAAGTGACAGTGGAAATGAATGATGGAGACAGACAGGTGGGGCTGTACATTTCACTGATTTATCCTCAAATGCACTGGGCCTTATTTTATTGAGTGAACATGACCGCATTTATCATGACTGTCATCTAAACCCACTTCCCTCCATTTAAAAAGGTCACTTTACTAGGAGGGAGTAGGATAGAGGCACTTTCAAAACAGATTTAAAATTTAATAACACATGTTTATAAAACCCTGTGCAAGAATTCTTAACTTTATTAAAGACTGATTTAAAAAGAAGACGAAAACACTATTAAAAAGAGGAGAAGATAAAAAAAGCCATGGTCATCTGAGAAACATGTTTAGACACCAAGGTGATGGGTGCCAGAAAAGTATGTGAGATAGACAGATATAAACAGAGTAGCTGGAGTGGGCAGAAACCACCTCTCCTAAGTCCCTGCCCCTCACATGCATTTCCCAAAGCTCAGGATGCCCATCCTTTCCTGGACCAAGAGCATAAACAAGTCCAAACAGCCCTGCTGAAGACAGCACTCCCACCAGCCCCCTTCCCATGCATTTGATGTATGATTGGTAGGAGACCCTTGGTAAGGTGGGAGGCAATTTCTCAGGTACAGATATGTAACATGCAAAGCTTTCCAGGTCAAAACCAAATGGAAGATTTATACTTGAGAATGATCTGGAAGACAGTGGAGTCGAAGACTGCAGTGGTGTTTGCTAAGAAATACTTCACTACACAAAAATCAGTGACATTGTGCAGGAGGTGACACTCAGATGTTCTTCAGATACAGATGCAAGTGGAAGACACAGCAGCACTGCATATCAGGATAGATATCCCAAGAAGAAATTCCTCACATATGCCAAAGCTCAGCTAACAAAAAGTACAAGACAATGTTCTGGGACCTACTTTCAAAATCAGAGACTACAGGTTATAGCCAAATGCTCATGAAATCAAACACTCTCAACTATTTGTTGGGCCTGTGAGGTCAACTAGATGCAATGATGCTTCAAAGGCACCTCCATGATATACCTCACGCACCTAACAAGCAACAATGTGTTGTGCTCTTTGTCTTAGCCAGCTTTGCTTAGTTTCTGCCAATAATTGCACATTTAGGAAACAGCATCTGGTTGTTCTCCATACATTAATCAAAGGGTCATCAGTTCCTCCTCCTGCTTACACCTTCCCCTGTCTATTGTCGCTTCAACACTAACCACCAGGGAAGAAGGGAGAACCGGAATAGCACTTCTCAAGACAGGAGGAGAATGGGCTCTGGTCCCAGGAGATCTGAAATCTGTGATGCAGCCTATAGCTATTCCCCTGCTCTGCTAAAAACTCCTTTCAGAAATTGTACTTGATTCCTCTTCTCAAAAAAAACCCTAAAACGAACCAAAAAAACCCAAAACCAAACCCCAACAACAACAAAACCCAACCCCATGGATTTTTCACTTCCCTGAAGCATTCAGCTGCTTGAGATACAGGAGGTACTGCAAGGAAAGCCAAGAAATCTCTTCCTCAACTACTGCACAGCTTGAGCATAGCCCCTTCAAGACTCAGCACACACCAAGAAGTCATGCTCAGCATCTCTAATGACCTGTGCAGATGACGCAAGAGAAGAGTGTGTTTCCAGAACAAGGATGTCATTATCAGAGGACATACGGATTCAATAATGACCTTCCACAATATTAACAGCCTATCCTGTTGACTACATAATATTCAACTACTGCTTCTTGAAAACTGGTTATTTCTGCAGCTCTGAAGAGGGCAGAACAATGAGAGATGTCTCTTTCCAGAACAGAAGGCACCTACAGACTCACTTTAGGAGACTGTGATTTGCTCGTGGCAGACGCAATATTCACGCAGAGACACAATACTCATTTCATTCCCAACCCTATCAGCAAAATGCTGGGCAGACCACAGCTGGTCCAATTATTTCCTGAGAACAAAGTATCAGACACTGTTCACCTTTCTGTGTTTCATACATCATTTGCAGAAAGACTACGCATTTATTACAGAATGCTACTTGTTATTTCTCACCAAGGAGGTTATATAAATAAACGCTAGGATTCCTCTGTGAATTGTTCTCTTCAATTGTTTGTTATTTAATAACTGTGGGGAAAGACTGACCATAACAAGTATGAAATTCTAGCTTTGGTGAACGTGGTGGTAGTTTTTCACTGGCTTTAAAGGCATCAGATATTCATCCACTGGTATTTTCTGCTCAAAAGATAGTAAAATAAAGTTAAAAGAAGAGAATAATCAACACAGATGGCAAATACCCATTAACATTCCTGGCCAAACTGCACTCTGTCACCTCAAATTCAAGCAAATACATGTGAAATGCTTTTTCATACCAGTGCCAACCTTGAGTCTGAGCTCAATTCATTGAGGGAAGCCTGGGACAATCCAACAGCAGTCACCAAAAGCAGAAAGTCTTATGATGAAGCACTGTGCCTCAAAGTCACCTTTGAGGAAATATAACTGATACAGCTGTGCTCCAGCTGCACCACTGAGAACACCATCAGCTCAGCTGGAAACTTCACCACCTCTTCCTTCCCATGCCAGTTCTGTGGCAACTTCATTCAAGCCATCACAAGTAGGATGGGCACAGAGCTGCTGAGTTCATCTAGGATACAGTCTATACTTCAGCTGAGGCTAGAGGATAACATGAGCACTAAGAAAGAGTTATCTGAGCAGATCAAAGTCCATTCACAACATAGTGAGTGATATTTCATACTAATTAGGGTATTTCTCCTTGTGAAGATATTTCTTAATAATGAAAAAAACCAACTCTTTTCATTCAAATGTCAAGAGTTATTATTTTATACATTCTCCGGAGTAACACCAGCCGTGTTTTTCCAGAGGTCAGGGGGTTTCTTGGTTTAGTTGTTTTAGTGGGCTAAAATTTTAGTATGTGAGCATCTAAAATAAGACACTTAAATTCATGCTGACACACCAATCAGGCAAACATAACATCAGGAATAGCTGGCATGCTCAGCTCCCTCCTGAGATAAATTGCTTTAAAGTTACTTGGATGCATGTTCTGAGTACAGACCTGTCTGTTTCCATGGATGAAATTCACCCCCTGGCAGAATGTTCTATTGAGTTTTCAGCAACATATACATTTGGCTGTTTGCGTGAACAAATTTTATCCATACATTTTCAAAGCTGCAAGCACCCATTTGGATTTCATTTGAGTAATAAAGATACCTACTTGGATCAACAGTGTTTAAATAAGGTAGAAAAATACTGCACTCACACCTCAAAAACTGATGTTCCTGTACCAAAACCCTGACACAATCTTCCCCAGTAAGTGCATAGAAAACCCATACACACTCTGCTGTGCTCCCCTGCTGCCTTCCCCACGGGAATGACTCCATGCAGCCGAACTGCTGATGCAGCTCTGAGAAGCTCATGAAAGTGAATACACCAAACATCTTGGCACGACTTGGAGTAGAGGATATAATGCATGGTGCTGTGGAAAGGTTCAAAGCGACAATTTTTCTTGTTTTATTACTCCCTGCTTACCCACTTACCTGCTGAAGGTTGCCCCTCGCCATCCAGATGCCCCACCAATTTCCACAGACGATTTATCAAGAGACACTTGTCCACCACCATGAGTTACGCAATGTTACCTCAGTGATGGTTGCTCCCCAGTAGAATATCTTGTGCACCTACTCAGGCTTGGGTTTACAATCACTGAAGTAGAGCCCAACATGTATTCCTGGGAAATGACATCTCGTCACATCATAACAGTCTCATGATGTGACATTTTGCACAACAAAAGCTTCTCATGGACGAAATGATGAATAGTCCCTGATGGGAGAAAACCACTGTAGAGTTGCTAGAGAGCTCTGGAAAGAAATATTATTTTGTCCCACGGGGGGCTTTCAGATTCTCCCAGATGTCACCTCAAGGACATGCATTCCCTTCTCCAACAGTGCCATGAGGCAGAAAACCATAACCAGGTGTGTTAATGCACAACTGCTTGTGACCAGTTGTATTAACTTATGGCTCAGTTTCTACCTGACCTTGAGATGCACACATTCTCCTGGTCTCCTCTGAAGGCAACCTTCCAAGCTCAGGACAATCACAGCCCCTCCTTGCGTTTCCCTGGCTGGATCCTGTTGATGCTCCTCGGGGACCCATATCTTTAAAGGCATTCATCACATGCAGCAATATCTTACTTGGCTCCCACCGCCTCAAAACCCTAATCTTTCACAATCTTCTTTCTCAGTCTCACTACTTCCTACTCTGCTCTCAACTCTTGACTAACATACTACCTTAGAGTTATCAAAAAGTTTTTTTTCTTCCCACTAAGTCTGGCAGTCATTCCAGAAGAAGAAAATATGATTTTCCATTTGGAAAATTCTACATGGAGGAGGGATGTACCCATATTTCACCCTATTAAACAAGCAGTTTTGATACACCTAAGTTCATTCATAATAGATAACTTTATTTCACTGCTAAAATTCACTGCTACGGATTTTTCAAATTTTCCTTTTAAATACTTCAGTATTCGCAAATGAAAGATCTTGTTTACAAGTCCAGCCCATACCTAAAGACCTAAAGCAGAAGACGGTGGAGGGATCTGTCCAATGCCTACCACCTGGAAAAAAATCTTCCTTTCCCACAAGCTATATACCTCATATGGGTATCTGAAGAAAAGCCTGAAACTCCAACATGCTTAACTTCCAGCACGCCCAACCACAGCAAGCAGAAGCACAAATGTCCACGAAGTAGCTAGACAAATACAAATACAGAAGGAAGCATAGGAATCGATCCACATAAATTAGGTAACACCAAAAACTGCTTTCTCCAACAGAAGCCAGGCAGAAATATTTCTCTCCTAGACCTCTTCCCACAGATGATCTCCTAAGGAAGGGAAATGGCAGACCCATGGAGAATTTTCAAATTCAGGGCAGGAAATTTGACCGGGGCAGCAAAACTACATACGTAAAATTGGCACAGATCACTTACTTTGTAAATCTATACAAGAAGACAAAATGAGAATGTATAGGTGAAAGAAATTCCATTAATAGATGTGGACTAAATTTACGTTAATTTTCTTCTGCTTTGTATGAAAACAATACTGTTTAATATTTTCATAAAAAGCAGCTGTGAAAAATGTGTTGTGATGCCTACTCATAACAATCCAAAAAATTCACTCCACATGAGTACTCATATCAAAATTTCGTCCTTTGTGCTGAAAAACCTTTTGTGTATTTAGAAAGCATCCAGTCAGGAAACAGACAGAAAACCCCGTTTCTCAAAACTGAATGCCAAGCTGAGTATCACAGCACAAGTAGCTGCTATTTAAATCAAGAGGTGTCAAAATTCATGGGCTGAACCATGTTCGCACAGAATCACATGTAATTCACAAATCACACACTAGTGCATGGTCATGGACTGCTGACAAACAGGATGAAAGGTCATGTTAATTCAAATCACTGTCCATGCTGGCACTGCAGGATTCGACAGAGAAAGTAGACCAAAGTAAAGCTGTTGTGATCAATCCCAAATACTTAAAATACACATAACTAAATATCCTCAACTGGCTTGCATCTTTTGTTGAAGACACTTATTTTGCAAAGAGTACTGTTCAGGAAAGTATAATTTTCACTTAGTTAGGTGAAGGAAAGCGAAGATTGAGACACAGAGTCTGCATGAATGAAACTGGGACTCACTGTGCTAGTAAACATGGCTTGGACCAGGTTCTGGTGGAGACTGAACTGAAGGAATGAAACTGACAAGGGCAGGGATGGATCAGGACAGGTCAGAGGTGACACGGCAAAAATACTGAGACTGGAGGAAGAGATAGCAAATCTGCAAGCACAGCAGCACATACTGATCCAGAAGTCCCGCAGTCTTCATGTTCCTCTGCTGTCAGCACATCTGGGTGGAACCCAATCATGTTTACACCCCCTGGTTCCCAAGAGAACCTTCTTGCTGGACGTCCAGTCCCACGCACACCAGAGGTCTGCGGAAACTGTCACTGCAAAAAACACTTTAGCCCCTTCTTGTCTCAGGATCCATCATTCTTTCTGATGGCCGATGCATGCGTGAAGCCAAGAAATAATCCAGAAACCACGTTATTTTCTTAAGGTGCATTAAATTTAACTCTGATCTGTTCCCCACTGGCCTGCCCTCACAAATCGGAGTGAGCAGGAGTGCAAGGCCATGAGAAGAAGGGAAGGACTGATGTATTAGGAGCAGCATCAGTTTGGATCAGCTTGTAATGGTTGTGAAACTTCAACCTCAGTACATAATACCAAGCCACTGAAATGAGTTTAACCCAGGGTTGCTGTGGCCCTGTTCCTCTTACAGCCCAGGCAATCCAGGCCACTCCTCATGCTAGCACAGTCTCTCCTCGGAACCCCTCAGTGAGTCTTTTCAAAGCAAGAATATGGCAGAAAAATGATCCTGAAAAGAAGAAAGTATATTTTCATCTAGGTTTAAGCTGTTTTTTTTCTATAGCTACCCATTTCTCCTGTTCCGAGAACATTAATTTACCTGTGCTTCATTTTCAGAGCCTGATTTGATCCTTGTGCCTGATATGCAGGAGTATATCACTGCTGTAACAGAAGTAGGTGGGAGAGGCCATCTGGAAAGCATAGTCTGAGAGGTCTTGAAATAGGCATCCCAAAATAAAGAATACCTTTGACTTTAACCACATTGCACCTCTGCTCCTCATCTGCAAAATGGGAACAATGGTAGACCGTGGTCGTCACAAAGAGGATGGTACAAAAATACCACAATGAATGTCCATGAAGCAGTTGGCCTCTGTTGTTGTGAAGTCTGTGAAGAAAACCTTGTGAAAAAATTGTGTTCTGAAGATCTCAGAAGCATGTGACAGACAGGATCTACCTGCTGAACAACAGAGGAGAAATGCTGTGAGCAGAAATTCAGTGCAGTCCCTTCTGTGCACTGATGTGTGACAAATGTGTGCGATATCATTGGAGATTTTATCTTAGTGCTTATGCAAACACAGGCCGAATTAAGGTTGCAGAGGCAGCTTAATTCTCACATTTCTTAACTCCAGAGGGCTTATTATCACCGTCTGCCTAACACTCTTTCCAAGCTGGGTGCGAGTCCCTCGTATGTGATAGACCCCCAGGTCTGACAGACAGCTAACACCTTCCTGCTGCTTCAGCATCTCCGAATCGCCGCGGAGTCCGAAGTCTAGGAAGCCCATGGCCGGAGCTGCAGGAGCCCTCCTCCTCCTCCTCTTCCTCCTCCTGGTGCCGCATTTCCTTGGCGCCGGCAGTGTGAGGCTAAGCCACTAGATGGGGTGCGGTGTGCTCGGCTCCCCCCTCCCCGGGGAGAGGCGCTTCAATCATCTTTTGGCTTCAGGTTTTGCAGCCAACCAAAAAACAAAAGAGGTGAAACGCAGCACAGAAAAAGGCATAGCCAGCATCCTCCCAAGCAGTTAACTTCTGCTTGTTCCTCGTGTTCGGCGTGAAAGGGAAGAAATCAAACGGAGTACACAAACCCCGAGGAATGCTCGGTGCATCAATCCTGGCGGATGCGGAGCCCCCGCCGGCTGCCGCTGCCTGCAATGGGCACGGCAGGTGCTCAGGCTTTGGCACGGGTATCAGTCATACCTGCTTTGTCTCGTCTTGTCTCAGCTCCTCGAACCCAGACTGCGCAAGGATCAGTCAGCGATTTCTCTGGCAGTCCACACACATCTGCTTTTCTACTCCACGCGCCAGTCTCAGTGAAATATAGCAGGCACAGTTCCCGTCCCCACCAACATGCCGCCAAATCTCTTTCCCTCTCTCTTAATAATGATCTGGAAGCTGGGTAAAAACAACATGCTCGCTTTTAACAAAGAGCGTGCTTCCTCATTACAGGGGTAAGGAAGAGGAAAGAGGACGTGAGGAAACCACGACACGAAAAGGTAACTACAGAATTAAAGGGAAAAAAAAAAGAATCCTTTCTAAAAGAGTCAGTCGTTTCCAGTGGAAAGACAGTGCTTTACTCAGTTAATCCCCAACTGGAATGCATAATGGTGGCCAGATTACAGCTCTCTTCTCATCTCCCTAAAGAATTATTTTTTGGGGAAGGTATGATGAGGCTAAAGTATGTCTAGCCCATCCAGGAAGCAGCTAAGGGACTTGTATTTACCTGCATTTCCACCACTGCTGAATTATGCCTTCTCTCATTTTTCCCCAACAGCTTACAAGAAGAATTGTCCCTCTGAAGGCACCATCCATCCCAATAACAATATTTATATTAAACCTATATATAAAATACAACCAAACACTCCTTCCCAACATCCAGCTTCTTCCAGCTTCCCACAAAAATACCAGCATCCTACATTCCCTGCACAGTACCCTCTCATCGCCTGGCCCAGCCTTGTAAGATCCTACAGACTACTCCTTCGTCATGGCCAAGAGAAGGAGAGCAGAAGGCCAGGATGATTTTGACGTCAGTCTTTTCTTTTCCTAGATGGTATGAATAGGGAAAGTCCTCCTGCTCAGCAGAGGAAGACTACCTGAGAGCAGCTGCTGGGAATGTTCCTAACACAGGGCAGCAGTACTGGCAGGGGTAAGCACACCCTCAGTTCTCCTCTTTACCCCAGCAATGGAATAACTTGCATTTTGCAGCCTGTCACAGACAGTACCGCACAGACTGATGTCCCTGCAAGTGTCTCAAAAACCACCTTGAAAGAGCCACTTGCAAGGGTATACCCAAGTGGCAGTGCAGCACTTGGATTTGGCAGGATTGCACTTCAACTGTGAACTGGTAGAGGAGCACGGGCAGACGGATATGTGCCTGACCAACTCTATGTCCCGTCACATACCCTGCAAGTGAAAACTCAATTTAACTTTCATTCCCGATGAATTTGGCAGAAAAAGAAACATAAAGGAAATAAAATAGGTAAACGCATTTGAGCTGTTCTTTTTTTAATTCATGGCAAAAATGCTGACAAAATGCGCAGTGCATCACTACTGGACATTAATGCAGACCGATCCTGCCTAAGGAGTTTGCAGTCTTTATAGAAATTAATAAAGACAGAATATAATCGCAAGTGCAGTGCACTTGATCATATATATTAATACGGAGACTGCTGATCCACATCTGGCTAAAATAAATGTGTTTTTACACAAATTAGGTTACCACTGATACAGTTTTGATTCATACTACAGAACACGAACAGATGATAAAGACTATTGCTTTGATGTAGCACTGTGGTTGAGAAAGTCACCACTTATCAGCTGCGCTGGGGTAATTGCTTCTATCTTACAATTAGAAGAAGCCACTAGCTTAAACTACCTTAAGCACTGATTACATTGTTTAAATGAGCACATTTTACCTTACATTTGTAACCACTTAGGAACAGGAGCACTAGCAGGCATTGTGGCTCAACTAGTGGGTGCTATTTCGTGGAAAAGCAGATCAGCTGGATCTCTTGCAATCCTTTGGCCACAACAGAATTACAGAAGATCCAGACTCAGTAAACTTCCACAGGTGGCAAACAAACAAGAATAGCAAACACTTGCAAAATAATCTGATGAAAGCAACCTACCCTTTATGCCACTGTACCCTATTTACACAGTACTAAAGCACTGAAATTTTGCACTGACTCTACATATGCCAAGAAGCAGTATGGAATATTTATTACAGAAATAACTTTGTTAAAATTCTGTAGAGTCCTTAAAGTCAAACTTTCGACATTAAGTTTGACATTAAGCATAGACAGCTCTGTATGATCAGCTGTATTTAGGCTTTCAAATGGTAAGTCTTCTGATCTATTTTGTTTTCTGACATAAAGTACTTTTTGGTGTTCTGCAATATGTGGAACATCTGAATGACTACAAAAACCTGTTTGGGACACTTGCTGAGATCCATTTCACTGGATCTTCATATATAAATTCATTCCTATTGCAGCACCAGGGTGCATAAACATAGTTTTGATAAAAATGAATATTAAGCAAGTTTGCAAAAATCTTGTCTTCAAATCACATTACCTTGAAGGCTTAGTTATTTGTTGTCTACTCTACAGTACAAGTGCTGATAACCCAAAACATTTTCAAAAATTACAAGCCACTATATCCAAGACACTACATATGCTTGATGCCCCTTCAATTTACTTTCCTTAATTTACTTTCAATTTACTTTTAATTTTCAACCATAAGATCAAAACCTCCCATTTGAAAAACAATCAGTTGAATCACAAAGCTCTGTCTTAATATACTAAATGTGCAAGATCAGAGATAAAGTTGTTGGCAACACAGCTAATGTAACTCTGCAGCAAGTTCCCTGAAGTAATCAGAATTAGGTACTCAGTTACGCTTTATTTGGGCACATGACAAAGGGCAGCATTATTGTTGTGCTCTGAGGGGACAGTCCAAGGGTAGAACTGTGAGTACTGAAATTGTTATGGTGTGGTGTAGTGATAACTGAACTGACTTCATGTTACTGACCTAGCCCCAACTGCTGTGCTCTCAATTCTTCTTTGTTTTAAAGGTGTCAGTTGGTCAAGGGCCCGAGTTCAGCACGTGCTGTATCTACCAGTGGTAGGAAATAATGCATTAAAAAGGCATATATAAATGATCAAAAATGGGTAAATTGAATATTTCTTCCCAGTTTTTAGTATCTGTCTGTGGGTTGCTCTCCTGGACAACCACAAATAATTTATAAGCAGAACAGACATTACATTCTTAATACAATTCACCCATAGATTTCACAGAGTGATATGAATTTGGTCCACACCATTCTCTTTTCTTACCTCTAATAGCCCAGACTCTCCTTTGCTTGTGTGGGATTTTTTTCCTGCTATACTTGCCTGACATTTTTGCACCAGCCTCTGGAGGCCACCGTAGATGGATCCCAGCTGTGGACTCCTGAGCAGCTCTGGTGTCTGCCCTCATTGTCCAACCCAACGAACCAAAACCAGTCACTCCTCAACCCCACCTGCACCCTCTGTGGGGCTCCTGACACCCAAAATTGGTGTGCAACCATTCATTTCCCACTTTGGTGCTACTTCTGCAGCCTTGCTTCTGTGAAGAGGAAGAGGATTCCCATCTCTGGCTTTGCACCCCTGGGCCACTCCAGTAGCCACTGAGGTCTAACCCTGCAGCACCCTGCAAGCCTCTGAGTCTCAGGGGAAACACAGAGCCCACAAGAACATTTTTTGCATAATGCAAAAAGGTAATTAGGCACTTCAGGAGAAGAGGTAAAAAAACATAGTATCAAGAGGTATCTTCATTCCCACTGAACAGCACTGCTTTGTGCCATGTAAAGCCAGAACACTTTTCCCTCAATTATTTTCTCTGACGACAATGAATTATTTTCCAATACTGAAAGTTTCAAATGAAAGCCCTGAAGTGACTGCAACTACTTCAGGTGGGCACCAATGCTTTACCTGAAGGGGAACCCCTTTCCATGGCAGCCCTGCCTCTCTGAGGAGAAGCCAGGCTGCTAAAATAAAGCTGCTGGAGTGAAGCCAAATCATGGCTTCAGGAAAAGGGATGCTATGTCAGGGCTTTATTGATGTTGTAAATCTTTGCAGTTAAGAAAAATCAAATTTCTGAGTGCTGAAGTGATCATTTCTTGGAGCAGTGCTAGAGACAGCCTGGGAACTGACAAAAGGACAGTGGCTCCAATCTTGCTGGGTGAAATATGCCCCGGTGCAGAAAGCCCCTGAAACATCCTGCACATTAACAGGACTTAAGTTGGAGGCTCGTGTATTGTATAAACCCTTACATGGGACATCTCTGTGCTGAACATGTCTTTCTTTCCTGGAGCTGAAGTTAATGGGAGCCAGTAAATGCCCAGCTGATTCCAGCAGTCGTGATTCTGCTGAATAAAACGAAGTTTAAACGAGCTTTCGCACACATTAGTGGTAATGCAGCTGGGAGACAAGGGCTGCACGGGGACTAGCCAGAAGGCTGAGATTTGGACATCACAGATCATCCAGCTCTGTGCTACTGGCTGCCATGGTACTTAAAATAATTGCAGTCCTCTGGAGAGAGTATATAGATAAACTCTGTCCTATGTTAATGCACCATCATATAGAGTTGTTTACAGGCAGTACTTAGTAAAGTACTTAAGCATGTATTTAAACAGGCTGCTGAACATCAGTGTGATTAATACTTTGCTGAATTAGAGATATAATATGAATACATTTTTCTGCTGTTGCAGTTTTTCATTATATACACTTATAAGCTGGACATAAGGATTTTCTTTCAGTTTTGCATCCAGCAAATGAGTTAATTTGGGAGTCAAATTCTGCCTTAGTTATGCCTGCACAATGCCTTTCATATGCATGAGGGCAGAAGACTTCTCTTTAATTGGACTTATTTTTTGTTAGTCTATAATCAAGAAAAAAACAAATCTGGTTCTTTCTTTCTGATCCTGCAGCTCTTTGACATTCCTTTCATGTCATTTCAATCAGAAAAGTATCTTTTACATATGGTGTGTATGTTTGTTAAGGCTGTGCACAAACAGCAGCTGCAATTGCTTGACCAGCAAGCAAGCAGCTGCTGTTGAGTACAGATTGGAGCCACACACTTTGTTATTCTGCATGTAAAACTTGGGGGGG
>VZTE01002229.1:299563-324928 GCA_013397775.1 Eulacestoma nigropectus
AGAAACATGGCTCTTACATCACTCATCATGGTAATTGTATTGAAATATATTTTAATGATCTCTAACAACATAATTTCCCAAGCCTCCCCACCTCAAAGTGACGCAAGCACATCTCTCTCTCAATTTTTCCTTTGCTGCTTAACCTAGGAGGAACATTTACCATCTTCTAGCTCAAGTTTTGGAGTCAAACCTTTTATATATATATATTTTTTTTAAATAATCAGAACTCAAAGCATTGGCTTACTTGTATACATTAATGTCATCACTGCAGAACCATCACTTTACTTGAATTTACTTGCAGTTTCTGCTCACAAGGAAATAAGCCTGATTTAATGGTTTTATCTACAGCCATCTCAAGAGTTGAAGACCTCCCCCCCCCCAAATTAAAGCTATATTGTGTGCATTAAATACATTATCTACTTGTAATAAAATGGGAATATTTAAAGTGATTCAGTCACAGATAATTTGGTGCTGCAAACGGCAGGCTCGCATCAGCCACTGGCCACTCTGGGTGTTTGCTGAGCTCAGGGAACGCTCAGGTTGGCTTACCCACTTCATGGAAAACATGTTCACACTGTGGAAAAGATTCCTATTCTCTTTCCTGGTCTCAAGGATCCTGAGTTGGATCTCTCATGCCAAATCGCCAGGGTGCTGGGCTTGCTCACCCAAGTAAGCCCTCACATGTAGGTTAGTCCAGGGCACTGCAGCTGGAAACCAGCAACCCTTCCACACCAAAAATACAGCCCAGTTTATTCCACACTTGGCCCCCAAGAAGCCAGCAGAGTGGTTCTCCAGAACAGCTCTGGGGGGTCTCAAAGGCACCCCTGGTGGTGATCTATTCACATGCAGAAGTGGCACAGCCATGGGGAAAGGTAGGGCAGCTCATACTACAGCTGCCTTTGTTGCTCCTGCTTGGCAAATACCAGAAGACACCACTTGTCTAGACTGATGGGAAGGCATATGTTAAAGCAATTAATTAATTTGCCCTAAAAGATTGAGGTCAAGCCAGTATTTGTCCCTTTCCTAGTGCTCAGTCTGATCTTAAGCAATAGGATTTCCACCACTTCCCATGGGAGATTATTCCACAACCTAATAGATCTCAATGTCAGGAAGTTTTTTCCTGATATTCAGCCATAATTCATATCCATGAATTATGAGCTACTGTCGACATCACATCCATTGAGGCATTCCTAGAGCTTGCTTCATTTAAAATTATATGCTCTAGTTATGCAGGGTTTCTGTGTACTAGGGCAAAATGCTTTTTCTGCAGGTTAATTCATTACTATTCAATTTGTTAACACTTTTTTTCTCGGTGTTAACAGTCATTCCGTAGTTGCATATCCTGTATAGTAGCACAATCCTCATTTGGGAGTAGAATCACAATATATAAATATGACAAAACAACATACCAAAACCCATCCCTGTAAAGACATATTAGTCTGTTCCTGCAGATACTCCAGCATTCAGTTAAATCAAAGCAGTAGCTCATACAACAGCTGGTATGAGACAGAAAGCTTAGAAAAAAACCCTCCTCAAGTATGTAATAAATTTTATTTCTGTCTTTAACAGAGGGAAGGTAGGGAAGTAGGCGGGCCAGTATAGGGAAGGGGAAAGGGATGGGGAAGGGAAGGGAGAAAGGAACTTAAGCTGTGAGAAAAAAGAGGAAAACTGAAAGGAGAATGACTTCCTATAAACAATGAGCCTCTACAACACAGTAGGAACACACAACAGCAGATGAAGTCAAGGATGCAAAATGTTCACTTCTTACCACTAAAGCACTTAGAAAAATGGAGAAAGCTAAGGCAGGCTTCAGAAATCTGTATTGCTAATAATTGCCTACAAAACACTTCTAAGAAGGAAACTGCCTTTTAAGAACATTTGAGAGGAGAGAATTCATAAAATGTACCAATTTCTCAAAGAAATCTGAGGATTTCAGTGAGAGTTTTTTATTATTACATTTTACCCATCTAGCAGTGTTCTGCCATCCTGTTTGCAACCCATTTGTACATAAATGCCACATTAGCCACTGGAAAAGAGAATGCTTCCCAAAGTAAGAAACTAGAAACACACCTGAGTTCATTTTCGTCTCCATTTGTGCCTAGCTCCCATTAATGGTACATAAATTCCAGACCGAGTAGGTAAGAATAAACACACAGATTTTACCTGGAATCATCTAAAAAGCAGAAAGTGATGTCTGCAAGGAGCACTGAACCTGCACAGTGACATATAATTTTGTGTAAAAGTTATTCCAGATGGCTGATTTTTTTAGAGACAGTGGCCAAGTAGTACTGAGGGATCTACACAAACAGGTCTGGTGAGAAGATTTTGGTGATACTTCCGTTCGCTAGAAATTATGTGACTTTATTGAAATCTGTATCTAGCCAGGTGGGACACCTGCTTTGGACAGGAGACAGGACAACACAGCTCCCAGTTCCTACTGGACCAGACATGTACATAGCAGACAGACAATGCCCATAGGCTGAGATGGACTCAAAATGTTGCAGAGCCTCCAGGTCAGCATTAAGCCCACGTATCTACATTCTGTTGATCACCTGGTGAAGTCATAGCAACTTGTCATTTTTAGATAGGCAGTTTCTGTTTTGCAGTTAGCCTTGCAAAGTTTGACAAAACTTTCTTTGGTGGAGCTGTGAAAAACCCATTGGGACATACATGAAGAATTCACAAGCTAAAAAATTGTGCTCTAACGGCAACCCTCTTCCACAAGAGATGTTGAAAAGAGAAGAGACGTTCTGATATGACTATTGTTTTGCCAAAACATTTGAAATACTTTTTTTTTTCATTTTGTTTTAGAACTATGAAGTAGAGGTTGCTGCAAAATGGAACTGTCATCCTCAAGACATCTGTAAAAATATATAACTCAAGTTGAAATATGACTTAGAAAAAGGTAAGCTCAGTGATCCAGGAGGAAGGCTTTGAGTCAAAGGTTCTGATACACTGGCAAAGATACAGCAAGGAGTGGCATCTCCAGAAGCCAGCACCTTTCTTTGTAAGATGTCCCCACACAGCAGCCTGACATCAGCATCTGCTGTGAAAATGGCATCGATCATGGGGTAACTCATCTGTCTTACACCTGCTGTCTTCTTACTCAGCTCTCCACTGCCTCAGTGCCCTGCCCGAGGAAGGGGCACGCCTCACTGTTTTGGAAGGGGGTTGTGTCCAGTTCTCTCATCCCACTCAGGTTTTCAACTACAAAGGGTCCTTGGCTGAGCACAGGCAGGGAACAGGACATTTGGGTAACACTTCTGGACTATCCCTGAAAGTAACTGTTTGCCAATGGCATTTTTGAGGATGAAGATGAGTAGGTAGATTCAGACATCTTTGTATATGCAAGAGGAAATGAACAGCCTGGTTTCCACAGAGGTGAGTGTTCACAAGTCCGTAACAAAGGGCAGAAAGTAGCCAAGAGAAGCTGAAAGACTCTTGAGGGCTTTAGCACAAAGAGACAACGCAGTGATAAGAGTTATTGTTTCAAAGACAGACCACAGCAAGATGCGTAGGGACTGGGAACACAGGAATAGAACGCTATCCAGAATTTACAACACAACACGTTTAGAAGTAAGGCACAGGGAACAGAAGAAACAATCAAGTAACACTTGTGTAAAAGGAGAAGCTGACAACATTGCAATCAAAAATAAAAATGTGCACTAAGAGGGCTGACATTTCTTGAAAGTTATCTCAAATGGCCGCGCAGAAGAAAATAATATTTAACACATAAATAAAGCAATCATTGTGAAAACCTGTTATGTTTTCACCCGCAACGTTTTACTCATTCTCAGACTTCTGTCTTGCTCTTAGATACGCAGGCGTGTGCCATTAATGGCACTTGCACAGCTGAACTCCCACGCATCATCCTCAGAATGGGAGTTGTGGTTAACCTCTGGTATGTCACATGTAAAAAAATACTCTTCACTGTATTTCTTTTTCTCACTTCTATATTCTTACTTCCCTGTAGGTGTAAAACATGTGGCTTACTGGCAGTGTGTATGACCACCTTGAATTAATCTCCTAAATCCAGGCTTAAAGCTGGATAGTCATACCAATCAGTCAAGTTTTCTGCGTGTGAATCTTTCTTCCTTGGTGACCATATTTTCCTGCTTTTGAACCTCTTAAAATTTTCTAAGTATAAGGATGGAAAATGTAGATGGAATTTATGTTTAAAATTAGCTTTCAGTGCAATCCATGTGTTTCTTTAAGGAGGATACATATAAGCATGTGCACATGTGTACACGTACAACTTCTACATACATCTACCACATTTATTAAATCTGTCTAGTGGGTAATATAAAGACTACTGCCTTAGCAATATGCTAATGCTTGCTCAAGCTTTTCAGTGCAGTGCTGAAACCAGCCTTGACACAGCACTGAAGCAGAAGCTGCAGCATCCTCAACTGCTGGATAAATGGAGTAAGAGAAATGAAATTTATCAGGGCTGCCAAGAAGTGCTCATCAAGACACATTTTTTGACTAACTTAAGTGTGCACTATTCTCACAAGTAAAAGAAAAAAAAAAAAGGGAGGAGGAGGAAGAAACTAGAACAAGCATTTATCAAGACAACCTGTCCATCTGATTTGACACATTTTCACTTTTTTTGCAAACATCACTTCTTTTATTCAGTTACAATAAATTTGGGGTAAATTGAAGGAGAAAACCTTTGCTTCTAACGCACAATCATTCTTCAAAAAAGTAAAAGCTTTACAGTGGATGAATGTATTTACTTGAAAGACACCACATTTCCAAAGGCACAATGTGTGCTAGGCATCTAGTAGTACTCAAACTGACACTTAAGCCTCTGAAAATTTCTTCCAAGAACCTCTGATGTGAGCTATAATCATACTGTTTGACTTGTAAGTAGCCCACCTGGAAAACAGAAAACTTGATAAACCATTCCAACACACGAAGGATTGAAAAGTTCTCAGAGACTCCAAAGACATTTCAGAAAAAAGAGGAACATGAGTTTTGTTATTAATTGGCTCAGGAAGGACAAAGTATCATTCCGTATAGGAAAGGCTGATACGACTGAGCACCACAGAAATGCCAGAGAAAACATGGAAGAAAGAAATATAACCTATTCCAGCAGAAACAATGCAGGCTGGGGAGTGGAGTGACCTGGGTTCTCTGATGCTGACTTTGAAGCAACCACTCCACCTTCCTTTTACTTGATTTCCCTTTGGATAAAATACATAAATAATGATGTTCAAAGGGTTTCAAGAACCACCAGTATGTCTAAATGCTGGCTGACATTCAAATGCTGTTACTGAAGATGGAGGACTGCTGCACTCACAGAACATATTCAAGGGAAATTTAAAAAGTCAAAATGACAGAAATAAAACATGTTGTATTCAGACTGGAATACCTGCAGGATACTGTTTCATATAAAAATGAAAGCACAGCCAACCTGGGGAAGAAAGGAAAAGGTAGACTGCCCTTATAAGAGCATCAAGGATGGAAAGGTTTCTGGCCACTCCTTACGATCAGGGAGTCAGAGGAAGATGAGTAAATGACAACTCTTTAACCCTGTGTGATTGCTGCTGGCAGGAAGGCGAGGGATTGGGAAGGAAATCAAAGTGCCTGATTCATTGTTTGTCTTTACACATTGACCAAACACAGCAGACTTAAATATACCTAGCAAAGGGCAGGAAGGCCAAGATAAACAGAAAAAAAAGACTAAGGGATAGGAAGTAACCTGAGGAGAAGTAACCTGAAAAGAGATGCTGGTAAACTCTGACTAAACTCTCCAGTCTGGCGACTTTCTGGACATTTCCCTGTCTTCCCTATACAAATATGAGACAGTTCTCACTGGACAATGATGTTGGCTTTTACACTGGATTAAAATCCAAACCTAGTGCAATCCCTAAGCATAAATGCATTATGCCCCATACATATATTTGCCATTATTTTGACCTTCACGGAATTCTCTCTGTGGTTCACCCAGATGATGTGCTGAACTAGGGAGGTTAAGGAACGTTAGAATTAACATCTTATTGAAAAACAAAGTATTGATATGAAAACAGTATCTGCTGCAGCTGCAGCTTCACATGGATGGAATGTGCCATATAAGACTTCAGTAATACTTCCAACATTTTACATTTCGTGCTTTATAGAAAAAGGAATTTTCGATTGCAACAAGGAATCACTGTATATCTAGAAACCTGTAAGACACAACTTCTCTTCTAGTCATCGCTTCTAATCAGACAGATGGATAAACTGCTATGGAAAAAAACACAAAAAAACCTCACCTAAAACAATGACTGCATCACTTTTATTTATTTCTTGCATTCTCTGTTCACATAGCAAAAAATTTAATTCCAGTTAGATCATTCTCTTGTGATACTTTTTTCTTTCATTTAATATATTTTTAAATGCTTAGAAGCATTATGACAGAAAAGCATGTATTTTTTTGCCCTGGTTTATACCCATCATCCTTACCATTACAACAAGACAAAAGCATTAAAGTAAAATTAATCATGTCAAAAGATTTTAGCAAAAAACAAAGGAGACCATGCATAAAGCATCGCTTTGTCTAGTGTGAAGTCACGCTCTGATTAAAAACATATAATGAAAGTGAAAGTAATACATCATTGCCTTAGCAGTAGGGTTTTTGGGAAAGCTATGCAATTCTGAACACAAAAAATCTTTATAGGCTCTGGATTTGCAATTATTATAGACTTCTAACAAACAAAACATTGTTTCACTTCCTTAAAGTTTAATTAATCTTAAACGTTGCAGTTAAAACAAACAACCAAAGGAGTTTTAGAATTAAACACAGACTCCTGGCAGGACCATAACTGGTAATTAAAACCCAAGCAGCAGTGGCTGGTTCTGAGCAGTGAGGCATGAGGTGGTGACAGAGAGACCCCCCACACTGCCCCACATCCAGTAAGTAGTTATGAAGACTGTGAAATATCATGGAATAATGAAACCCCATTAACAGAGCAGAACTTCTGCTGTTACTGAGGACTGTCACACACCAATCAGCTGTTCCATTTCTGTCACTGGGCAGTGGTAGCCTGTTGCTGCTACGTGACCTATGTCGTACCCAGTTAAAAAGTGAACTGGTGTTTGTGCACATGTAGGCAAGCCTAAAAAAAAACCATGCAGTGAAGATATTTGCTGTAGTTTGCCATAAGTCTCCATAAAAGTCTCTACTTTGCTCAGGCACAACTGTGCAATGAGTGTTTCAAATTAAACACCAAGGTGCACATTATGATGTGCATAATTTTATTTATAATCTCAGATTAGGATTGTGCCCATATCAAACAAAATTAGATGGTAAAAAATGTTTGTAGAATGCCACTTACTTTCTCCATTTTTTTTCCTCTTTATTCTGCCTCTATGTTGTCAACATAGAAACAATAACTCTCTGAGAAATACCAGATAGGAAAAATACACACTAATACTAGACTGTGAAAAATCTACCGACCCCCTGAGCCATAGCATTCTTGCCTATAGATGATGACATTAAAAAATTGGAAATGGGTGCATGCTTCCCCTCCTCTCCTGGGTCTATGAACAAGGCAAGTTGTTTTCCTGATACCTTTAGAATTACTCCCATTAGTACTGATGCATTTGGTGCTTTGGCTATCCAGGCAGAGAGAGGTGGGCAGGATCCCCTGCCAATAGATCTAGTCTTGTCTAGGGAACAAAATGAGATTGCTCCTCTGCTGAGCTGTCATACTCGATAGCTTGTGCTGTTCCACCTGCATGCGTCCTTGCAGCTCCAGCTGCAGTGCCACGGCTTGCATGGAGTCCGTAGTTCCTGATGGTTGATCTTCTCCTGCTCCTTATGCATCACACAAGGCAGGACACAGAGCCCTAAGCAACTGCGTGCTGAGAAGTGAGCCACTCTCTGTGCTGAGAAGGAAAAAGGAAACAGGCAAGCAGCTCCCTCCCAAATGGGTCTGCAGGCCCTGATGAGTAACTTCTGGGGCTCCTCTCAGTGGACAGTGACAGGAGGAGATTCAGGCTCCTCTCATCCACCTCCTCTTCAATGGCCCTGCCACTGCACCCAGGATTAAGTGTTTCCAAGCTTCTTTCCCACCCTCCCTGTCCCCATACGCCACCGGCATAGAGAGCAGGAAACGAGGAATGTAAATGGCTTTGGAGGAAGGGAGGGGGAATGTCTGTGCACATTTACATTGGATCAGTAAGCCTCTAAGTGCAAAATGTGGCATTTTGTTGGTGTGTGGGGGAGCCTATCGGCGAGCAGAAGGTTAAAGAAAAAACTTTGTAATAGGAGGAAATCAAATACACCTAAGGTGATAATAAAACAGAACATCTTAAAATACCAGACTACAAAAACTGAAATTCTTCCCATCATAGAACATCATGAACAGGACATAGCTTCTGCTCTGTCCCTATTCACGAAGGAGCAAACTCTTCATTTGCACGGACAAGTTGAGAGTGAACTTCAACCTAAGGACTGACAGCACTATCTAAATAAGTGGAAAAAAAAACCAAAAAAAAACCAAAGAAAAAAACCCCCCAAAAATCTTCTGCCTTTGCTGCTGATTGTATATCTCTAATAAGACAACTGTGGATTGAGAGAGAGGTAAAAGGGTAAAGAAAGAAAAATTCTTCCTAAATTGCAAAAAATACATGATAAATAAAAATAGAACTATGCCCTTATATTCACAAGCCCCCTAAATGTCATAGTATGTTGATACCACACCATGGCTGCACTGAACTACCACTATATTGTAAGCTTGTACAGTTTGTTGTCTTCCCTAAGACTTCTCAGTCACAGTTCTTCCAAGTCCCTGCACTCCTATGCTGTAGAGTTCTTCAGTGTTTCATGGAAAGGACAGAAGCTCTACTTGGACTTGTCTCTCATTCCCTCTTAAGTTAGGAAAAAGGGATACTTGAAATTCTTATTTCAACTGGGTTTTTTTAAAATAGCTATAGCTACCATTTTCTGAGTAGTAAAGAAATAATGCTTGTTAACATTTTGTCTTTTTCAGTGTGAAAAGACAGGCATTCTCCTCTATGTTCTTCAAACTTTAGCCCAGGCCAAGAGGGCATGCTTTTCTGGCAGGATTTGCAAGAACAGGATTGCTCATGTCAAGAGAAGGCTGTGTATTTGACAGCTGTTGTCTCAGCCAGCACTAAGACAGATCCCAGGACCTTCAGGACTTCCAGTGCTAAGCAGCGAGCGCTTGAACCCGAGCTAGCCAGGACTGTAACAGATGCCTTGTCTTTTAACCACAGCATAGAATGTTACATGCACTAACCACAACAGAAAGAGGACTTTTCTTCCCTATTTCTTAGCGGTAACACAGAAAAGACTAAATTCTCTATATAAAATTGTTCTGAAACATCTCTCAACACCACCATAGACAGTGGTGTTACTCCAACACTAGAAATGGACATTTAACCAGAGCATTTAGGTATCCTGCTTCTGGGTAGTTTCCCATAGTCTTGGAGACAGCAACATAAAGTAGATAACCAAGAGCTGAGTAAATTCCATTCTTACAAAATCTGACAATCTGCCGCTAGTTAAGATTCAGAGAAAAGGTTTTTACTTTAATTCAGTTGAGAGTTCAGATCTTGGAGCAAGAGATCCATTCCTCCTGCCTCTCCTGCTGAGCCACTGGATTAGACACAGCAAATGAAAAAACACCTGGACAATTCTGCCTTAGGCAGTATCATTGATTTTCACTGACTTACCATCTTCAGAATTTTCTTAGAAGTAGTGTACAGAGGTGGGTATCATAACTCATTATTCTGAAAAATGTGAAGCATAATATGTTTCCTAGCACAGATGCTGCAGACTTTTATAATGTACCACTCATGTAACCTTTTGTAATTGTCATTCTTACACAACACCCTCAACTATTAGTCCAGGTCATCGATACCTAAACACTCTTTCTGTGGCACCACTTTGTGAAAGGCTCCTAAATCTTCCATGGGAAAAAATCTGCAAAGGCATTATTTCAAGTCCTGCATCATAGCAATTTTTAAAATTTTTTCATCCTAACCTGTGCATGTAATATTAATGTGGATGTACACCATTACAGGGCTTTGGGTAAGGGAGAAGAACAAAATTCTGTAAAATGTATTTTTACTAGGGGAAAAAAAAAAGCAGTTCTAATAGGAAATCCAGGTTTTACCAGTTGTCCAGTTTTAGAAGTATGGCTTTGATTTATGGATCAAAATTGCTCATTTATTATTTTATCTATACTGCTTTGGGCAATTTTGACAGTTAAAATTTAGTTTTATTGACCAATGCAGCCACTTTAGCCACAAGGGGACTAATGCACACACAGCCTGCTGCACTCAAGAAGCTATGATTTGATTCCATGACCAAGTCAGACTGGGAATCGCAACCAATATAACAATAAGTTCCAAATCTCAATGCTCGAGGCAAAATACTTACTCTAAAACACAATCCACTATTAAAAGAAGGTGGGAAAGAATTTTGTGATAGCAGCCTCCATGCACTGTTTATTGTAGCTGATATATTCCACCAATGCTTCTGTCAGCAATGGACGCAGGGTAGTACAGAGGAAACCTTTCTTTAATGATTGTGGACAACAGATAAAGCTGGAAGAAGGAAATGAAAATGCAAAAGAGAATCAAAGGTGTGCTCTAGTACTATGGCTTACCAGGGATCTGACTCTGAGAAAAATGTCTTGAAAAAACTGCCTTTTTTTTTCCTAAACAGATTTTATTCATATATACAGAAATATGTATGGGTTTATGTTGCAGCTTGAAAGACTTACAAGTTTACTTAAAAAAAAACTTACTGGAATGATTTTAAGCCAATGTTAATTTAGGCCTATCCTATTATAAAATTAGCATCTTCTGCAATCTCAATTTATTGCTCCATTGTGAAGCCCCTTGTGATACATAAACAAATCTCTGAAGAGAAACAAATCAATAAAGTGTCTAATTTGATTAACCATGTTTTTAAATTCATCAAGACAACTGTACAAAAATAAACCACTTACTTGTCAGTATTTTCCACGTCTTCTTTTCATCATCATAATACTGAACCAAATTGCTGGGTAGCCGGTCAGGTCCGGGAGGCAATCCTCCAACCAATAACAGCATTTTCTTATTGGAACGAATTCTTCACCCAAAACAAGAGGAAAGATGAACAACCACATTACTGAGGAGTATTTTTAGTGGCAACAAAATCATAACCATCAAAAGAATGTTCATTGCTTGCAGTTTTCTATTTCATTTTTTTGTGTTTCTTTTCCCAATCATGTCTCAACAATTTCTTGAACCAAGCAGAAAAATGATCAGAAAAGCTGCGTATCTCTCTACTCATGGAATAATAAGCTTCCTTTATGCAATTTGTTAGAGGTTCATTCTAGAACGACCTTTTTCTTATATTATCCCTTTAAATCATCACTCTTTACAGCTGAATACACATGAAATGCTCTGGAGTTGTACTAAGGTTAAGCATTAAAGTTGCATGTCAAAAATCGTATTAGTCAAAATCATTATTATAAGCCATTCTACACTCAAAGAACCTTGAAAAAATTAAGGTTATGCAGAGAGTTTGTGAGCCAACTCCTTAATCACACACTGAACTTCAGATATATAGTTTAGTACAATTAGCAGCACTGGGCTAATGGTTATGGGTTAAACGCTACTTACAAGCACTTTTGTTTGTTTAATTTAGTCCAGACTCTTGCTTTCATTCTCCCCCTCGGCTCCCTCCCTTCTCTTTGCTCTCCCCCTGTGCACCACTGGCTATAGCAACACCAATTGGTAAAAATGAGACTGTGATGTTGTTGTGAGCCTCCCCAGAGTGGAGCCCTGCCAATGCTTGCCACTGATCCAGCGGCATGAACCTGCTCAACTGTGCAAAGTCACTCTAATTCCCTCCCTCTGTTTTTCTACCTTCTCCCCCAGGGGGCAACCACTGAAAGGAGTGACTACCCACCCATCAAGAGCTGGCAATTCGCTGCTATTAACCGTGACCGTGATTCCCAATCTGCCTGGCAGTTCTTAAGAACAGGACTGCAATGTCTCATCTGCAGTAAAAGTGGTTATCTGCACCCTGGCCTCCAATGCTCCACCCTGATGAACGTACAATTTCTCTGCTGCATTAAGGGATTTAGCACAATTGTAAGTGAAAACTGGAGGGGAGGCCCAGACCCCCAGATGAGCCCTGATGCTTTAATAGTCACTTTGCATATAATTGAACTTTCACCAGTTATACTTAGCTTGGGTGAGGTAACACTGAAATAAAGGTCTGGGCTCGAAATGTTAAGTGGGAAGGTGACACAGCCTGGAAAACATCCATCCATATGAATGACTGTGCAGAGGGACCACGCATTTGATGGAAAGCATCCTGGCCAAACACCATTTTTCCAGGCACGACAACACCCGTGTAGCACTCTGTGTGTCAGTCTGCAGCAAACACCCCTGGCCAAGAAAGGCACAGAACAACACGAACCAAAGCCTACCACCAGAGCTGCATATGGCGGGCTCAAAGGAGCTCCACCCAGGAGCTCCAACCTCAGCAGTGCACTCCGGCAGTGGGACTGAGGCACACCCGTGGCTTTGCTCCAGCTGCTACCTAGAACATGTGTTGGTGACCTACCGATTTACATTTGTAGCAGGACTGCATCCTCTCTCGAGAAGAACGGAAAAAATGAACTAGGTTGTGCTGTAGACATGCACCAACCACAAGGAAAACTCTTCTGGAAGGGAATACACAGCTGAAGGCTTGATCCACACAATGCTCCAGAATAAAATTTGTCAAATGGCTGTCCAAAAGACAACTACAGACTACAGATACATCTATGACAGGGATGGCCAGTGAACTACTTGGCATATGGCCTGGTCTGTTTTTAAAATAGATTTAGGGCTCAGGGAAGGTCATGAATTGAGAGTAAATGAAACAAAACGCTCAGTGCAGGAGCAGGAGTTAAACCATGAGGGCAGTGACACTGTCCCATGCTGTCCTCCTCCTTGATTCTCTCCCAGCATGAGAAGAACCCCTGCAGCCCCTCAGTCTTTCTGACAAGCCAGCCTTTGATGCCTGCACTGCACCTGCAATGTGCGGTCAAATGATGACTGTTACCTGCCCAGCAGACTGTGGCTGGGTAGGATATCAGGAACCATCTCATGATCATTGTCGGCTCAGATTCCGTAGTGAGAGGAAGCTCTGGGGAAAGCTCAATAAAGCACTGCCAGCATCTTTAAACGTTCAGTTTCCCCAGTAAAGTTTTTAATGAGAGAAAATTTGATAAAAACTATGCAACATGGGAGTATGATAAACTGTTTTTGGTATGAGTTAGGGATGACTGCACCTGTAACAAGTGGCAGAGCAAACCAGAGCCATAAGTCAGTTATGCATGGCCATCTCTAACGATAGAGAATAAATTGTTTATTTCAACCCTCCTATGTTGTATGTTACATCACAATCAACTCCCTGTGTATTGTAAAATTCAGAATGCCCTTGCAAGGTTTACTTGATAAAGGAGTTTATTTTGATTTTCATCTTTCATCTGCAAAACTCCCTTCTAACTCCAAAGCACTGTGAAAATCCAATGAATGGCCAAGGCTCAATAGTTAAGGTGAAGAATGAAATGTCAGATATAACTCTGAGTTTCCAGACTTTGGCAGTTGCAACTATCCTTAACATTACTTTTTCAGCTAAACAGTCTGAGAAGCTACTGTTTCTTGAGAAGGAGCAGTGCTGCTATACTGGTATGCTTAAAAAATACTACTCTTTTTAATATGCTTAAAATGGGAAGTAGCAAGAACAGACTTTCAGTAGAAGTTTAATGAGAACTTAATAGTCAGCAAAGTCTCTGCCAAAAGCACAGGGACATCTCACATGGCAAAGAAGAGATGGGTACTTATACTCAAAATATCTGAGAGCTCTTCCAATGAACCAAGTAAAGATAATACAGTGGCTAAAGATATGCAGGTTTTAAACTGGTAAGTTTCCTTAGAGCCAGTTCTGGTTTTTAAGTTTTGATGTGAAATGCTGTAATGTAGGTTTTGAAAAAAGATTTTCTTAATTATTTCATATTTATGTTTCATATTGCACTAAGCAGTACTGTTAGAATCTTACAATACATTCTCTATAATATGAAAAACATGTAAATGACCACAGTTTATATGCAGAAAACTTTCCCAAATATTAATAAAAATGTAATTCAGTGAAACATGATGATGAAGACAGGATTTAAAAATATACGTAATACACTGAGCAAGATAAAGCTTCCTCCTTTCTTGTATTATTACATGTTTGCTATTTGGACAACTCAGGATTACAGTGTGAAATGTTCTTCATTGTATCTGACACAGACTTTTTTTTTCACAGTCGTTATTTCACAGTGCAATATACTATTCAGTTACATGCTGTGGTTCACAGTGTCCCCAGCAAGGATTTTATGATCATCCTGTGTTCCATTAACAGTAGTGGGTCTTGGTCAGGGAAGGCTAAACCCTGGACAGGCAGGCTGATGTCATGGCAAAAAAGTTGAGATAAATTTATCCACACGTTATCTTGAAAGCATTACTTAGACTTAAGACTCCAAAACTCTCGTTCTCACTGATGAACATGCACGTGTTTTTATTATTCTGTACACACTTCGCAGTTTCTGTTCTGCTAAGATTTTAAAACACTTAATTCACCTTAATTAAGTTCCTGCGTACCTCATGCGGTGTGAAATTTGTCTACTTACAAGACTGGAAACCAAAGTATATTTCAAAGTCAACATTTTCAAACTTGTGTAGTTTCCCTCAGGCACACAAACGCAGGAATTTGAGTACTCACAGAAGTGGCTTCATATTCAGAGATACTCATCAACATAACTGAATCCTACTCACTTCAAAGGTAGCAGCAGATGCCCATCAGCTCTAATACTCAGATCACTAGTCCATGGTCTAAACTAGCCATGAATACTCACGGCAAGAAACTGAGCCCAAGAGAGTTTATAAACTCACAAGAAATCAGTAGAAAAGCCTGTAAAAGACCTCAATACTCCTGACAACCACTCCTACTCTTTTGCAACCTTGATGGCCTCATGTTAATAGAAAATGCGTGAATGGGAAATACGTTTCTCATACATTGTTTTTCTTTATTAACATATCCATCAATCTTCTACTGGTGAGTTTTCCTTATCTGGGCAATTAGTAGAAATTCATTCTACAAAGGCTGGCAAGAAAACAAGCCTCAACAACAGGTTTGCTCCAGACTCTACCAGTTCTTAAACAATGCACTAAGGCTCTGCTTTCTGCATTACGGAATGCAAAGAAAAGGAAAGAATATAAGCATGACGTGGCAATCATGTGGTTCTTAATGCATCCTGTGTAGTGTTACACATCAGAAAGCAAAATGCAGAGACATACAGCTGATCACAATCATCAGTGAAAAAAAAAAGAGTATTGAACAATACTTATTCTTAACTTAGGGCTATAATAAACCCAGAAGCCTAGATCATTAATTATCTTTTCATATAGGCTATCACCATGGCTTTAAGTATGGAGAGAGCCAGGTAGCTCTTCAGAGCAGAGACTTGACAGATAAGATGGCATCCTTGCTCCTGCTTCAGTGCTGACCTTAAAGACAGCAGAGCCAAACTGAACTTCAGGTGTTTGCCCACTGGACTCAGGCACAAACAAAACCAATCCTAAGACCAGCACAGACCCAGCAAGGCCAGGTGAATGCGTGGTGAGTTTTACTTACATCCTCATATCTCATTAAATCAAAGGATTTGAGCAACTAGAGTCTGACAGTGATACTGTCAAAGCAAGTAGCAAGAATCTCAGGAAAGGCAGCTGTTTTAACCTGCAGCAGAAAAAAATTATTTCAGAGAGGTTTAGATACCAACCTCCAGGTAATAGACAAAGAGATACATACTATCCCAATCAGCATTTCAGTTGCAGACCTTTGGTTTGTTAGCACCAAAAACTTAATTTCATTTTCAGAAACCAGGATGGTCTTTAGCAACCCTTTTCTTCTCAAAAGGCATCTGAAGGGGTGCTGTGTTCAACAAAAATGTAGTGGACAATCTAGTTGCAGTCTGCAAATCTGAACAAATGTTGCAAGCATCCATTTGCTCATGACTGAAAAAAAATGTTTGCCATCAGGAACATGGGATGTGATCTTCAACAATTACTTTCCCAGCTCCTGGATGGGCATTTCAGTGCAACAAAAGTGTCATATGAAAACTGCTTATTTCAATGGATTTTGGCTTCCATAGTTGACTGCAAAGATAGCCATGATTAGTAACACATGTTTAATAGAGAGGAAATCTAATTATCTGGGAGTTTAACTATGAACGCAATGAAAGCCATAAGGTACAATGTAAAATTTATTTTGGACAAAGGAATTTCATGAGGTTTTGTTATCACATAAAATGATTTAACAAACATCATAACCTATAGGTGAATAGGCATCCAGAATCTCTTCCTAACCCTACAGTACTGCTAGGGGAAGGACCTGAGTTCTCACAGTCAACAGACCAAGTCCTGCAGAATGTCTTTCTCCTTATGGATAAAGTACAGACATTAAGAATAACTTGATTTTGTCAAAACCTAAAGCACAATACAGTCTCTTGCAAATTATGACCAATAAATTACTCTGTTCTTTAGTTCAAAGAATGTTCGAAAATTTGCTGAACGTATGGAAGTTGCTTTATGAATGGATTTTTTTTGCCTCTTCTAATTTGCAACTATTGCCCCAGGCACACGTGAAAGAATGTGAAAGAACTTTCTAGAAATATTAAAAACCTGGAAACCAGTTTTATCACAAAGATTTTGGTTTTCGTCTTTTAATTCTCAGTGTAGGCATGCTTGGCAGAAGGCCCCAGTTTTCACCGCAGCAGAGCCCATAGTAATGTTCACTGAAGATGATGCTCGTTTAATACATGTTGCTGACCACTGACAGAATGAAGTTTAGGAACAAAAATACTAAGCTGAGGAGGATTTGCTGCAGACATTGATTGTTTGTTTTGTCCTCTGAATCTACTAGAATTTTTTGTTTTAATTTTGTCCAATACTTTAAAAAAAGAAAAAAGCATGGAAAAAAAATTAGTTAATGTTTGCTTTAACAATAATCATTCTTTTTCCTTCTAAAAGCAGAAGTCTAAGGGTAAGTGAATGGTTTATCTGACAGGCCAACCTAACTGTTACAAAGTTACCTTATAAGTTAAAGGTTCCTTTATTTCTAAAGTTGGCAGGCAATTTTCCATCTCTTGTATTAAAATAACTTAGAATTTGTTTGAAGCTCTGAAAACCCAATTTTTCTTTATTAATCCAATCCCACTACTGTTAGTCTCTAAGTAAATCTTTAAGAGTTAGCTTCCAGCTTTTAGCTGGGAGAAAGTTAATGTCCCTTCCTTTTGGGATAAAAGCCTCTGATGTAATAGGTAGCTCAGGGGTGGGTAACTATCCTGAAGGAGTAACATCTATCAGCAGTGCTCCTTCGGAAAGAACACAGAGGAGTGTCCTTCTCATCTTTGCCTCCTTGTATTACCAGATATGAATGCTAAAGATATCCTTACCAGCCCCACACTGAGTATCTGGAGCATTGTACGGGATATGAATTCAAAGGAATGTTACTAGCAAAGCAAATTGGTGAATGAGACACAAAACCTCCTGTGGCATGAATCTTATCGGCAAAACTATGCAAACAACTGATATTCCTCACTGATGGAAATTCCAAAAAACCTTTAAGTAACTCCCTTTATCCTGAATATTTAAAAAAAAAAAAAGAAAGAAAATGTCAAAGCTAAGTGCTTTTCCAAATTGCTTTCCCTTCCTCAGCTCATTTTGTTTGGCCTTTTTTAGGGTTTGGTTTGTTGGCTGGTCCCATTTTTTGGGTTTTTTTTTGTTTTTATTTTTCTGACAGAGGCTGTAAAATGGAAACGCTTTATAGAATGCTTCTAAGTGGTCAAATCCTCTTTTTGTTTTTTTTTTTTTCCCCCCTAGGAAATTTCAACTAACTCTTGTTTTTTGATTTCAGACTGTGGAAAGTCAAGGAAGTCCTTTTTCGTTTGATTCTGTAGCTGATGTCCATGTCAACAGAAGGTCTCTGCATCAGAGGCTGTGTTCTCTCCAGCTGAGGCTCCTTTTCCTTAGGAAGCCAAAGGAAAGAAACACACCTTGCTGCCAGCTCACCCAAGGTATGACTTGTTACCTTTTCCAGTGGTTTGTTTGTTTTTCCTGAAAGAAGGTATCAACTGGGGAACGCAGGAAGAACCAACTGTGGCACCAACTTCTATTTACTTCCAGCTTCACTGCAAACCGTCTGCTTCCATTGAACTTGGCAGCTGACAGTATTTGCTCAGTTTATTGTCTGCTTTCCAAGAATACAGCAAGTGTTGACTACTAAGTACTAGGCATGACGGTCTTTAAAGAAAATTTCAGGGAGGCAGGAAATATGAAAAATGATGCCAGGAAGTATCTACTAATAGTTTTCAACTTTCCATATTCTTCAATTTCTTTAGATAGTCCTTTGGTAAACCTGTAATACCAGATAGAATCTGTTTCAACAAAACCAACATGAGAGATGTTTACAGAGCAGGGGAGTCCAGCTCAAACCCTCCTTTTAGGATTCCTATTAACTTCCTTGCTCAATCTTTTCAGGCCATGCTGAGCAGAAGGTAATAACAAACTTTGCTCTGATTTAGAAAACAGCTTGGATTTTTAAAACGCGGGAGTTGTTTGAAAAGACGAAACAGTGTTTTTACAGATTATATGGATTTTTTCATAACATGAGTTTAACAGATCTGAAGCTTTTTCCTGGCAAACTATTTTCTGTTGATTTTGTGTTCTACGTTAACTCTCCTCACTCCCCTTGCCCCCAAGGCTCACTGTGCTTTCTCTTCAAGTGCAAATCCAAACAATTATACCATCACAGCTCTGTTCCATTTACTGCTCAGCAGTTACAGACTCAGAACCTCCATATTCTTCTGCTATAAAGAAAAAGCTATAGTGACCCCAGGCCACAATATGCCCTCTCAGACCCTCTTCTTTCTATCTCCTATCTTCACATGAAGGGGATGCACATCAGGCAAAGAGTGAATAGAAAAGTCTCAGACCAGTAGCCAAGACAGGTATGGCTGATGCTCACCATGATCCTATAGCACTCCATTTGTAAAAGGTACACCCTAAGTATAAATCATTCCAGAAGGATTTTGTCTGAAATGGGACCTCCTTGCCTAGGAGGCTCTGCACCACTTGTGACCTATGTACTTCCCAACAGGACAAGGGTGGATTGTGTTGCCGAAGGATGGGCAAGAACAGCGCACGAACTCATGGGGGACAGCTCTGCTTTTAGGGACTTGCAAAGCTGCTGCATAGACTGTTGCAGGTGGTGGAAAAGTGCATTTTTGCTACAGCATTTGAGGAAGAAGTTCCCATTTTCATAATACGTACTCTGTCATCAGTTTGAGTGGCTTAGGAAGATTACTTATTTTTAAGATTAGTTTAATTTTCCCTCTAGAACAAGGCGTTCTGAAATCCACTGAGAGATTTCCCTTTGGAAAAAGAGTTTGGAGATGCAGATGCAGATATCTGACGCTGCTTCAAGTGCTAAAGAGGCAGGGTGACAAAGCCAAGGAGGAGCACAGTTCAGCAAACTGCAGCAGCCTCTAGAGATCCAAGTAGACAGGTCTGGAGCAGTGGGGACGGGTGTGTGTGAGGTCGGGAGCCTGGTGGGAGGGGCACTCAGGCGTCAGGGTAACAGACGATTCAAGAGAGGAGACAGACAGAGGTAAAGTTCAGTAGATTGGATCTGGGGAAGAGCCCTGTCATCTAAGGACATAAATCAGCAGGGACTGCCAGTTCACAAAGGACACTATTCCAAAGTAGTGCCTCTGACTGGGAAACTGGCTGGCAGGGCAAGTACCTGCACAAGGCACCTGGCAACCCTTCTTCACCTGCAGCTGTTGGAAAGATGGTTGTCCATAAAAAAGGTGACTAAATGCTCTTCATAAATTATGTTTCTCCTAACAAATAGTACAACTGAGCCAAAAGAATGGCTATCACCTATGCCTCTGCAGCTCTCAAGGATGTTACCAGCCAGAACATACATGTCTTTAAAAAGGCTCCCAAGGACTTTCCTGACCCACAGCAGTCCTTTTAGGACAATGGTGCTGCCCCTGTCCATATTGTGAGCTCCAGGCCTCCCACCCTTTTGGAAACACCACATCTCTCCACTTACACTTCAGCATGAGCTTGTCTCCAATGGCACATGAATGCACATGAGGCAAGTAAGGAAAGCAGGTGAGACTAACCAGGATTAAACTGACTACAGGTCTGTGGTTCACTACCCTACAGCCTCTAATGTGTCAGTCTCCCTCCTGCACCTCAGCTGAGAGAGGCCTGGCACATGTACAATTTCCTGATATTAATTCGGGCACATAAAAAGTGATCCAAAGCCCACTAAAATAAACCAGAGCCTCACATCCACTTCATCCATACTGTAATGCAAAACTTAATAATTCACATACATTTTAAGATATGTTTTTCTTATCAGGATGTTAATTTGGGATCTGTAGTATTTCTCACTTGCAATTAATCATAAATAAGAATATTAATTAAAAATCCAAATATCGGTGTTATGATCACAAAGGGACAGGTAGGTGGTTGTAACAAGAACACAGAGTGTATGAAAAAACACATACATTTTTTTTTACAACCACCAAATATGTCCTACCGAGATTCTACAAAAATCTCAGTAGAAAAAGAAGTGAAATTGAACTACAGTCTGTGAGATTTGGAGACAAATAGTGTATGAAAGAAGGAAATTATTTAATTGCCAAGAGATGTAGCTGGTTTCTTCAAATTTTAATCTCCTCTGTAGAAAGTAAAACAGACCAGGCATATATATGTCTTCCATACAAATGCTACTCTCACGCCATTCAGCAACCTTACATTTTTCCTTCTTCATCAACAGTTATCATCTTCCTACTGAATAAAAACTGTTTATATCTTCATCACCTGTCACTGTTTAATTTACTATCACTTTCACTAATACTGCCTAACACCAAACCAAGTCTGGATGACACCCTCTCTTCACTGAAATGAAAAAAAAAAACCAACAAAACAAACAGCAAACCAAACCACCTCCACAACTAGCTTTAGCAGGACCAGAATTTGCACTTCTTATCTCCCCAAAGTCTAGTAGTCCAGGGAACAAAAGTATAAAAAAAACAGCTGGGTCTGTACATGCTGGGACTTTGCTGAACCCATAAAACAGCACAGGCAGGCTTAGCCTCCTTATCTCTTTGTCTCCTCATTTCCCTCTTTTCTCTTGTGCTCTTTAATTCTGTATTTTCTGCCTATGACTATTCCTATCTCATGTCAGTTGGTTGATCCCCATCCATTTTTCCTCCCTCAAATCTGAAAGAGCTTTTCCAGAAACTGCAATACTCAGCTGTTATTGACAACAGATGCTGTTTCTGCCAAAAATTAGTTTTCTCCCTTTTGTTTCATTCCCTATCTTCTTTTTATCTGCCAGGGTCTTTTTTGTTTTGCTAGTTTCCTTTCCTCTGGTATCCTCTTCTTACATTTTTCCCCCTTCAAAACTATCCTTCTCTCACCTCTTCCCACATTTGTACTTTCCTGCTTCCGCTGCTTACATCCTATTTCTCCCCTGGGGAATCTCAACTCCTTTCTTTTTCTGCATTTCCACCTCTCTCCCAGTTTTACTTCCCTCACTCCCCTCTGCCTTCAGGTATTTGCTGCGCTGCCGGCAGATCTTGGGAGGGGCAGACCAGCCCAAACACCCATTGCTGGCAAGAGGAGCTGCAGGTGTCCTGCAGCCCACAAACAACTCCCAGGCCATCACGGGCTGCCCCTTCCCACCCAGCCCACCTTCTCCTGCCTGTCTGGAACAGAGGGCATTTTAAATAGTTACAGGCAAGTGAAACCATAAAATCATGGCAGTGGTCTATAAAAAGGCTGCAATATTCAGGTAAAACATCTAATAAGCCCAACAAATTAAGTATTTTTTTCTATAATGCTCCATTGTCTGTCTACAGCTATATTGTGCACTAGCACAAACAAAATTGAAGCTAAAAGCTAGGTGATGTGCTTTCAACCATTTTCACTGTTGAAAGTAAACACGGAAGCAATAATAATTCTCAGTAGCTCACTCATCTTTGAAAGTGGATTTCTTCCCAGAAACATGGTAATGCTCTACCCCTAAACTTTTAAAAATACATACCATCTATTATATAAAATGTATTACATTACACAATAAAGCACAGACATATTTTAATCAACTCAATACTCTGGTGAAGATCCAAGAGTCAAATAAATGTCTGGAATATGAACTTTCCTCTATCTAAATGCATTTTCTTCCCAGAACTACAGAAAGCATGATACAGCACAGAGCTACGTGTCTTTTTCAGGGACAGACAAATATAATTTGAGCCTAATGTTCAGGGTCACTCACCCCACTCCAAGTCGAAATCAACTATGATTTTTCCTAGTGACATCAAAAGTGACTGTGCCTCCAGAGGCTTTAACAGCAGCTTGTATGCTGAGGCCCTGGTGAGGTGAGAATCAGTGAGCCAACAGAATCACTAACTTTGCTTAGAGTTGAGCACCTGCTTAAATGTCAAATCAAAGCCAAAACACCCATCCCCTGTAGTGAAGTTCTAAACCTCAGAGTGCACAGCAAGGCTCACAAATCAGGAACATGATTCTTCAACTTTTTAAATTCTCATCATTTAGCTGTCGTACCTTGAAAATTAATTTTACAAAAATACATCAGGACATGCAAGCATTACCTTCTCTTAAGAAATTTAATGAAAAAAACCCTATTCTCTCTACAGGTAAACAGTGGTTTTCACTGCAGCACAAAAGACAACTCAGGTACG
The DNA here is from genome assembly GCA_013397775.1 of Eulacestoma nigropectus. NCBI lineage: Eukaryota > Metazoa > Chordata > Aves > Passeriformes > Eulacestoma > Eulacestoma nigropectus. The sequence goes on from VZTE01002229.1 coordinate 322,390, forward strand.
TATTAGCCCCAGCATCACTTGCACTGGAGGATCTGCATTTGCGGCACAAACTTTATAAATACCTCTGCTCACAGAGCACAGACTGGCTCTTATGAGCCCAAAGCTCTTTCCTCCAGCCCTGACCACAGGACTAACTTTATAGTTACATTTCAGAGGAGAATCAGCATATTTTGAGCTTCCTGTTATATTAATTTTCATTAAGAAATATAAGTAGCCCTGATGCCAATGTACTCCAAAGTGTGCATATGGATATGTACGTAACATAGATGCTTTTCTAAAAATAGCTTGTTACAAAAAAAAAAAAAAAGTTATTTTTAAAAATGCCAAAAAGTTACTGGCAAGTTCTAATACTGAGTGCAATTCTCATTTCTTCAACATGCTGGAAGCAGGTGGCTATGGCACTGGGCTGCTTGCATTTCTCACCAACCCTTACTGTACTGTGCAGGAGCTATTACACTGCATAAGAGGAGCTGTTAATCTCTTTCTAAAGACATGTGAAACTTTGGCGAGTGACCTTTCATTAAATTCCAAATTACCAAAGTCACCATTACGCACAGAAAAAAGTAATCGGAGTTTTGAAGCCTTTTTCCGTGTAATAATTTTTACGTATTTGCACATGTACTTAACTGTTTGTTACTTTTAAGATTTCCTTTTGCAAATTAGTAACTTAAGGAACTCCTTGCAGACTATCTTCCTTAAAATAAAATTTTACTGAATGAATGTCAACCTGTTAAAACTGCTACTTTAGAAAAACTATGACTAACAGAAAGGACAAATCTGGAAATCTCTGTAGTCTTAAATGTTTGGTTTTTTTCCTCATTCATGTTTAGGAAGGCATTTGTACACTCAGGCAGCCTGACAAAATCTTAAAGTGACTAAGATTCAAAGATGGGCCTTCATGACCTTTATGGATTTCCAAGAATATCGTCCAAGACCAAAAACGAAAATGTAACAATTGCATTCTGCATTACTAAGCATTTCAACACTTCAACATTTGGAGTAAGTTCTAATGCCTTCTTATAAATAAATCTGAATGGTTTTGTTCCCATGTCACAGCCACTAAAGAACTCAATCAAGAGAAGCTAGTTATTAGGCTGTTATCAGACACACATTAAAGTTGGGAAGGTGACAGCATGTTTTCACCCACTGTAGTTAAGGGTCTCTGAAATATCACTGTCTGCACAGACATGCAAACCCATTACAAATAAAAAAAGTAGTATTTATGGTATTTGGAGTCTCCCGTAAGTCCTTAAGTGCAACTCAGACTCTCATCTAGAATTACTTAAAGAGCAATCCCTTTGTGTACACTCCCGCTTACAGGGAAAGCCAGCTCCCAGCACCAGCAGTATCAGATTCTTGCAGCATCCATGACACTTGTAAGCATCCAGTGGTCAGAACACCACTACATATCCTTCAAATGACATGGACCACTGAAGCTGGAAAGGTATCTTCACTGAACCAAGCCGGCTGGTATCTCAGCAATCCACCAGGACACGAGCATCAGCTTGCCTCTGGTGGCGTGCAGAATCTTGCCTGAGGAGTTGGTGGGGTTTGCATTTTTGAAAGTCATCACTTTTGAGTATCGAAATGCAAAGGGTAGGCACCAACTTACAACAGTGGCATCTCAAAAATAGTTTACACTGCAAAATACTTGTATTTTATTTTTTTGATTTCAGAGTGAGAATCAGTCAGACAACAAGGTGGTAAGCATGGCAGAACACTAAGATAGTGAGCTTGCCAGAAATAAAAAAAGAGGGCACACCATCTCCAAAGTTAAACTATCTGAGTACCCATTACATAGAGATATAAAGAATCCTCTGCATTAATGCTGAGTGTATTATCTAAAATATTTATTAATGTAATAGTTTTCTTCTTGCTGCTGTCAATTCATTAGTAATACGCACCTATTAGTTAAAAAGCTTATAATAAGCTGAATAATACAAAGTGTGGTTTGATTTCTGTGCTACCACGCCACTGTATTATACCAACACTAGAAAATGGTATTATCTTTCCATTTGTGAATGAAGTAAAAACATACTTTAAAAGAAGGTAAGTAAATTTTGGGTATGTTTACTGCTTGTTAAACTATGTGCTGTGTGTTCAGTTTCTAACACCAACATCATATTGTCAATCTTTGACATCATGATTCATTACCTTATTAAATGAAAATAACTGACATGTCACAGCTGTAAGGACTATGAAGTCACAAGTTTCCACTAACAAACAGGGACATCACCCCACCATCAGTAATATCAGAGTGTGCACAGATGATGCAGTTATTTATGAAAATAACAAATTAGACTTAGGACTTGGCTATTACAGCTTAAAACGCCCTGAAGACGCAACTCCTTGTTAAGGAGTGGGAGAAAAAAAAAAATTTAATTATGGCAAAACCACCCCCCCAACCAGATCCCCAAAGCGTGGGCAGCCAGAGGGCCGAGGGGAGGGGACGAAAAGTTTGGTGGTGCAGGGGGCGGGCGGCTCGGCCCCGCCACCGCCCCCCTTCAGCCGCTCCGGCCCCCGGCCCCGGCCCCGGCCC
>VZTE01002229.1:327784-390284 GCA_013397775.1 Eulacestoma nigropectus
GAGAAAAAAAAGGAGAGAAGAGAAAGAAAGAAAAAAAAAAACCTTCTGGTTCCCAACTCGGAGCAGTCACTCTTTACAATTTATTTTGTCGTACATCATTTGATCACCATGAATTAGCAACAGCAAGAAAATGTACGAGAGAGAGAGAAGGAGAGAGAGAGAAAGAGAGAGAGAGCGCAGAGCTTTCTGCAAGAGAAGAAGAAGAAAAAATGTACGTGTGACAAATTATGCTACCAAGAAACAACACATCATTATCCTTGGGCCTGGGGCTCAGTGAGTCGTAACGAGAGTAATAGGAAATCCACGGTTGGGGAGAGAAACGGTCGTGCATGGCCAGTGGAGAGAGACCATACAGGGGGATGGATGCTGGAGAGACTCGCAAAATTATGGCTCAAGGCTATTGTAAAAATTGTCGAGCGTAAATGACTGCGATTTCAAACATCTTTGGAAGAAAGAAGGGGAAAAAGCGAGCCCCCCCCTGCCTCCCTCCCTCTCGCTCTCCCTCTCTCTTCTCTCTCTCTATAAAGAACCGTCAAGTTTTAGTGCGCATTGCTAATTAGTCAATTTCTCTCTGCCTTCACAGGCTGGCGACTTTGCTGCTGAGCTGAAACTGCTAATTTCTGTGACCAGCTTTTTTCTTAGCTGTGATCTGGATGAATGAGTAGCTGTCTCACAGAGATGACAAAAATAAACTCTAATCCCCCCAAAAATTTCCACTACATCTTTCTCATGCATAGATTTATGATCTTCAAGGGCCCTGTGCAATATGCAAACTTTTTGTGTGCGTGTGTTGCTGGGGGGTGTGGTGGGGGGGAGTAAGTCTGTTGTATTCAGGTTGCACAGTATTTGTTTTGTATTTCTGCTCTCCCCCCACACCCCAGGAGTGATGGAAATAATGTCTGGTTTCAGTAGCCGATATATTGTCGCCCCCCATCCCCTTGTATTCATATTATTGCGTTGGCAGGATGCATCCTCCTTCCTTGCAAGTATGATGAGGCTGGAGGGGTGGAAGGGAGAGAAAGTGAGGCTACTAAATGGTGTTAGTGGTAAAACGTTCCTTTTACATTTGTTCCCCTGCACTGTTGAAGATTTATGATCTAGTTTGAAGGCATATTTTCTCTATCGTTTTTTCTGGTTAGACAACCGTCTCTGAACTTCACTGTCAGCTCTTCAACAGATAAGGGTTCAGAAGTCACATTTTTTTATTGGAAGATTAGCATATTGTCAGATTTGTCTTTCGGTTTCGAGACTTTGCAAAGCAGAAGCCTGAATCAAATGGCAGGAAAGCAGCTGCTATTTCACAAACATAACCTTTCAACTTTCTGCCAGAGCTGATACCCTAGAAACGTGCATAGCACAGCCCATGGGTTGGGGCTTTGTTTTGGTTTTTGCTCCTTTATAGTTGTAAGAAGCAGAGGGAATTCTTATTATTGGCATTTTGGGCTTTTTCTTTCCACCAAGGGGCATTTTGGTAGAGGACATGTTCTCCACACTTTATCTCATGATATATTGCACCCTCACATTTATAGCTCTGTTCTTCTGTTGTCAAACCTCCAATTGCGGGGAAAAAAAAAAGGCAAGAAAAGAAAAAAAAAGGTGGAATATATGTCCTTGAAGGAAATGCACATGAAAGGAGACTGGAACAAGCACTCACAGAAAGTTTTACCTGGTGTGAAAGCCACGAGCCCCATCTCCTTTCACAGATGATGCTCAGGCTCCCATTAATTAAAACACACACCAGGAGTGGGACTTTGAATGCCAGGTCTCATGGTCTTTCTCTTTGACTTGGCCAAGAAGGCCAGTGCATTTACAGACCTGGAGTCAGATTGCTCAGGAATGCAAAGGACTGGAACTGAAAGGCATCAAGGCAGTTTTTGCTTTTATTTATTTTCTGGTGACCTTAATAAAGAAGTTCCGCCATACCTTTCTGTTTTTCTTTGCCAGATAGGTCCCTTCCCCCTCCCTTGGATGTCAATTATTTCTGCAAGAAATTTCCAAGAGAGGTAAGGCAGCTGGTGTTGTGGGGCATGGAATTCTTCCCAAAATCACACCATTCTATGCTGTTTCTAAAACCATATTCTTTGATTTGCTCTAGCTGTGGCTCCCTCCCTGCTGTATTCTGTTGGCCACACAGATTTTGACCCTGTTGAGATGAAAAGAAGCATGAATTATGAGATGCCTCCATTTTGATAGTAGCTGGTGTCTTCAGTGATGCGAGTTGTCCCCCAACTGTAGTAGATGGGAAGAACAATTCTTATATCACGCTTGTAATGCTGAGCTTTACTGCTGTAATGGCTGTAAATAATCTCTGTGGGGTTTTGTATCAGTTTACACTGACTGATGTGTCACACACACACCACTGTAAGCTGCCAAAATATGTCCTGGTAGCAAGTTTCTTGGACTAGCATACTGGTATGTTTTGCTCTTCAGTGAAAAGACCTGGTTAATTTTTATTTAACTTTGCTACACTAGCTCGGGTTGAAATAAAGTTCAGTCTTAACTTACATGTATGATTTGTGATCACTTATGAATTACATTGGACAAATATTTCCAAAAGTCCTGGATATGGTATTTTCTAAATGGTCTTGAACATTTTGAAGGGAAACTTCAAAGTTTCTAAGTTGGGTGCTTGATTTCAAAATGGAAAATTAAAGTCCATCTCTTACAGATGGCAGCTGCTGGCAGAAAATACTATGTGCTTGCTTGTTTCTTCTGTTACTCTGCACCATGTAAAATTTTCCTTTATTTTTTCTTTGGAGCAAAAGTCAAGGTACTTGACACTTGGTTTAAGCCTGGACTTCACATCTCTAATTTATATACCTAAAACAATCACAGTCTTCAGGGAAACCACTGGGAGCAAAGACCGTCTCCCCTGAGGCACTGAATACTTAAGAACTCTGAAGCCTTCCCTATCATAGCTATAGGGCTCTATTTCTAAACAGGATTTCCAAAGAACAGTGGGCAGTGGCCCATGCTTTCATCTTTTCAAAGCCAGGGGTTTGGAGGTGTTGTCCTTTTTGTCATCATCCTTTCCCTCAGCTCTTTCCATCCCTGCAGATTCCTCAGCTTACCGAAGTCTTACTTCAGCTCTGAAGAGTGCGGAGGCTTGTGGTGGGGAGGTCAATACTACAAGCTCCAAATCACATCTTGAAATTGAGGAAGAGGTCCTGGTGCAGAAAAGGCTTTTATCAAGACAGATGAGACATGGTCATTAAAATCCCAGGGAACAAACTCAGTAAATAAACAAGGTAAATACATTTCAGTAAGATTAATTTTATAAAAAAGAGAAATTTTGAATGCCTTTTTTATATGCTTGTAATACAAAAAATATATCTCTGCACAACTGATATTTTATGGGGAATTTTTTGCAGATTTTGTTGCAGTATATGCTGGTATCCTGGCACATCTCAGAAATCAAGTTACATGCCCAGTATCTTTATTATTAAGAACCAAAATAAGTGTCAATTCTGAACGCCTGCCCTTTTGTCATTGAGATTGCTGTCAGAAACAGAGCTTCAGCTGCCTCCCCTCTCTGGGGCATGGAATTTGCCTTTTGTGCAAGTCATCTGGCCTGCCGAACTCTCTCAACAGTCTGCATTTCTGCCACTGTTGCATTTCAAATGGTAGAACAGAGGGTCTGGCACTCACCAGAACTACCTGGATGTGGATGGGATCTGCCACCACAGGAAAAGAAAGTTCTTTCGAGGGGCCTTGCAGAAAGGTAAAGGCCGCAGGTGGGCTGGATTGCTTTTGTTGGGCAACATGCCGTGCTAATTGTTTGGACAAATCTGAGCACACAGGTCACTTTTGAGGTACAAATGCTATACGAGCAGATGAACAAGAGCAGTACTGGCTGTTACCAATGACATTGCTACTCTTGCATACATTGTTGTATGATCCACCCTGAAGCTTCTGACGTGAAAGTCTGTAAGCTCACACCTCTGAAGGAAGACCTGGCATCACAGTGCACTGTTCCTGGAGTACAGATTAACTACTCGCTTCATCACTGGTCATGTCAGTCTAGGATAGGGCAGGAGTGGAAGATTTCAGGAGGCTGTGGTGGTGGTTGTTAGACCCACGAGTCTGGGTATCTGGATTCCCACCACTGGCACACAGTGATTGTACCTATGCTGTCCTGTAGAGTTTGGTTTAGCACCTGGGAACCACCCAAAGCTCCTAAGTGCCTTGTTGTTCTGTGAGGAAACCCTTTCCTTGGAAACCAAGGAGGTGTGAGGCATTGCAAGGAGCTGGGAGGGCAAGAGAACAAAAAGTTGTCTTGAGTCTAATAATATAGATGTAACAACCTTGACCCAGGTGCATTCTTCAATATCTCTGTGCTTCAGTTAACAAATGGTAAAAAGGGTTTTCATTAGTGCAGTCCAAAGCTCTCCCAGCTTGTGGTCCCTTGGCCCTGCTGAGCAGATCTGCCCAGCTTCACACCCAGCTGGGTATTTTTTAATGTTTACTGTTACAGTTGTGATGCCAGTGGCTGCTGTAACTGTGTGACTGTAGAAGACTGGCACAACTGGGCCCAGAGGTGTCACAGGCATCCTGGTTGCACGTGTGGTGTCCTAGTTAATCCGTGCTTGCCTAGTGCTTTGAGACTCCTCCAGGAGTACTGTCTGGTTCTATTTACACTCACAGATATATTGTGAAGTATTGTTTCTGTGCCTGAATGTATACAAAATGGAAATTTTACTGTAACAAAGAGTCATAATACCATTAAGTATTCAGACTTTTGCCCTGTTTACCCAAAACTCTGATGGGGGTGGACTGGGTGCTGCTACATAGGACCCTAAATGAGTGATCCTAGGAGCACTGAAAGGCAAGTTGTTCCTCCTTTCACGGTCCACAAAAAGGCAATAGAGTAAACTACATTAAAAAAAAAAATCATTTAATGCAATGCTGTGCAATCAAGATGACATGAATAAAGTTTGTAGAAAACCAGTAGCTTCTGAAATATCAAAATATAAGGTATTTCCTCTGAAAGAGTTATTAAAATAACTTGGGGGGGAGGCAGAACTCAGAACTGTTAAAAGAAGCAGCTAAGCTTGGGGAAATTGCAATCTAAAAGCAAGGTGGATTAAGCAAATCCTTCTGTACAGAACCATGCTACAACTAGGAACCCTCTAACCATCACTCGGAAAAGCTTACGCTCTGGGACTCGATTTTCAGGCACATAATACGAGCTTTAGTGATTGTGTCAGCACTGTACTCCCAATTAAGGGATACTCTCTTGTGCTTAAGTCCATTTCTGTTCAGGAAAGCATTTAAGCATTTCTTAAACCATGTTCTTAAGTACTCTCTTGAAAGGGAATGCCTACCTGTTGTGGGATATGTGTCTGCATTTGCCAGTCAGTTTGGCCGAGTGTCCCCAGCCTGGTGCACGCAGGACTCATTGCAAAACTAAGAGGAGGACACATTGGTGGCAAGTGACACTGTGATTGCTCTAAAGTCACAATCAGGCTTTGTAAGGAGCCATCCCCATGTGGGACAGTGTTTCATCCCAGTTGCTTGGTTTCTTGAGGCAGCATTTTGAGACACATGGGGGAAAGAGCAAGGTTCAGAGCAACAGGAACCGGCTGGATTGCAGTGCCTAGAGTACATTTTTGTACTGAGGAAATATATAATCCGTAGGTTTAATGTGGCTCTCATAAGCCCCAGGAGAGCATTATCAGTTTTTAAGGGAGAGAGGAGTTTCAAAAATTTTTTTTGATCCCTTTCAAGCAAAATCTGCTGACAGAGTTTTGTTCTCCATCAGACTGAGTTCTCTGGGGTCAGAAGTCTTTCCTATAGTTCTCTATTTTAACTGCCCCAGGATTGTCTTCTCCCTTTGGATGTGGCAGAGAGGACTCACTGGATGTCCAGTCCCTCATGAGGAAATAACGATGTAAAATAAAATGTGGTGTTAGCTTTGACTACTAAGATGCTTATTCATTAACAATTTTGGGGGCATATGTATAAAAAAGCAAAGGAAATGTGAGTTGAGATTTATGGTTTCCACTTGGTTTTCTCCATCTTTGTAAGACAACACGGAGCACCTCCTGACTGCTTAAAGACTAGGGCTGTACTTAATTAGCACAGTCTTGTTCTGCTGCAGAGGGGAAGATGGTGATCTCTTGATCTTTTTGTGGAGATCATCTAGCATTGCTTTCTCAGTAACCAGACAGCACCATTGTGAAACAGTGAATGTGCTGCTTCTCCCCTTTTCCAAACTGTATTTTTGAAGTCAAGACCTCAGAATTCGAATTAGTTAGTTTGCTGAGAGCAAAAACACAAACACAAAACATAGAGACAGGGCTTCACAAGATTAAAACCAGGTAATCTTTAACTTTATGTAGTCAGTGAAGATCAAGCATTATTTCCCTAACTGGTGTTGATCCTCACTAGTTGGTGAGGGTGATTTTGGTGAAATCCAGCTGTGGCTCCAACTTAACCCAACTAACTACCCAGATAAACAAGTCCTCTGTCTTGTTTCCACCAGGTACGACTGCAAAATAGCAACCTGAGGTTGGTATAGCATTGTAAAAATACTTCTTTTTTTTTTTCAGTGATTATATAAATTTGTTAGCAGATAATCTGGGGAGAAAATGTGAGAAAGAAAAGAATCCCTTGCCTTTGCGGAATTGTTTCTCTGCTCCTCAGCAAAGTGGGAAGTTGTGTCCAGCTTTCTGGTTCAAATCTGGCCCACGCAGTAGAAACCAAAAAGAAGTCATCACTGAAAGGCTGGCAGGGCTCTGTGTGTCACCTCACCAGCCAGCTTTTTCAGCCCAGCATCTAGTTCACATAATAAAAAATCCTTGTATTTGGCTCTGAGTGACATTGCCTTGGAATACAAGCAGATCATCTGTGGTCTGCTTTGTCAGGAAGGATATGCCAGCCATTCACAGCTGGAAATTGTTCCCCTACACCTTTTCAAAGATTCCGATAGCGTCAAATGGTAAAAGTGAGGAAATCAATAGTAGCTCTCTTTCCATTGTACCAAAGGATTAAGAGGAAACTGTAGTTTTCTCTGATATCAACAAGCTCATTCATGAGCCCTGTATTGAAGGTAAAAAAGCGTGTATGAGGGTAGATATCATTAATTCTAAAAAATGGTGATTAAATAGAACAAAGCAATACTTGATGTTTGAGCCCAGTCACGAGAATTGAATCTCTTTTTTTTTTTTCCTTAGGCTCAAGTTGCCTGGGTGATTTTCAGGTACCTATTGCTCACAAGATAACATCTTCCTGTCTGCCCAATGCCTCATATTCATTTACACAAAGATATAAATAAACATCCCAAATATTCTAGAGCTGAGAAATAACACTGGAGAAAAATGAAAAAAGGCTTCCATTTTAACTTCATTTGGATACAGTTCATCAGTTCATTGCTGATATAAAGGGACAGTCCTAGTGGGCCCAGTGACTGCTCACACAAGCTGTGAATCTGGCCCACTAGTATTTTACCGATGATAAAACTGGGAGACAGGCAAAATGAAGAACATCCCTCTGCTGAGAATTTTTTTTTTTGAATTAGACGTATTTTAGTCACAAAAGATTGCAAAATTGTTCAAAATAATAAAACCTCAGGATTTCTGTGGTGCTTATCTCAAGAATAGCCATGATGATTAAAAAAGAATGAGATTAATAGGAAATTTATATATTGCTCCTTGACTTTGGTTTCAGACCTGAATGGATTTTAAGTGCCAAGTGACAAGCCCTTTACAACGGGGTTAACAATGGAAATTCTGTCTTTTTTAAGCCACCATGGCACTATTGTAACATCCAGGCTTTTTCACAACCTCAGGTCCACTGTCAAGAACTCGCAGTGACAGACACCCAGACTAAAACTAGGGCAGTGACCCGAGTTATTTTGGAAGTTACAGCTCAACATGCAAGATTTCATGCAGTAGTTCTGATGACAAAAATGAATTTACCACATGGAATCTCACAACATATTGTGCGGTAACTCAGAAAATAACTTGGGTTACCATTGCAAATATATATATATATAAAATACACATTAACAGCATTTATAGACACTGATCTATTAAGTCATTTTCCTACATTACCTTCAGACCTTTTGTCTGAAGCAGAAAAACCATCATTAAAGCTATGGTTTGCCAGACAATTACTTTGTCAAATCTCAAGAAATTGCATAATAAATTGTATACATGCATCAAACATGAACAGCAGAGGGGTATAACAAGCTATGTATTTCCAGTCCACTTGTTCTTTCATCTAAACAGTAGCTGTTGTTTTGAAGAGTAATCCTATGTTCTTTTCAAGGCACAAAATGTACATATACATTTATCTATCAAACTAATTAGAAATAATTGAAACACTTAATATGCACAGTAATAAAGAAATGCATGAACAACTTCATTATTAATGTCTATTGATTATTTATGCTTTCAAATAGGCAAATGTAGCTACTAATATTTTATCATGTTAGTCTATATGTGCATTTTGGCTTTACCTGTTTATTGGCAAGTTTACTATCCACATTATGGGTATTTTTATTGCTGTACACTCATTTGCTATGTGCATAACTGAGGTCAGTTTACGAACTGACTAGTGTTTACTCAATTTGATTACTATGTAACATTGCTGAGACTATTCTCCCTTTGGAAAATTAACTGTACAAGGAAGCCCAGTAAATCTTTACTTAAAAATTCCAAACTTTAGATTGATTTCAGCAGTAGGTCTGTATTGATCTAAAAAGCTTTGCGTTCCTAACTAAAAACTAATCTTTATTTCACCCTTTAGTGACTGCAGCCATAAATATGTTCACTCATACTGGAGTTTAGTGGATTAATGGTTATTGGAGATTGTGGCTTCCAACTGGGGTTGGTAAACCTTAACCTTTGGAGGACAACATGAAGGCATTTACCCCTTGTCATCTGTAATAGCTGGGTCCCTTTCTGACAGTTACCTGGGTGTAAAAGAGGAGGCAGAACAGTGAATAGGAAATAAAGTACTAGTGGCTCACTTTATCTATCCAATTACTTGTTATACTGACCACTTGTTATCTAGACCTGGCTCTTTTTCTGATGCAAAGGCATTGAAATGAAACAATTTATTTCATCTGTGATAACAGAACTCTGAAATTGCCAAGCACTAGAATTAGTTGTTCCTCAAAATTAATAGACAGAAGTCTTGTGTCTCTTTTCATTTTGCCATATTTGTGGGAGATGTTTTGTGTGACTCAGGACGGATCTTTCTCACTTTCTCTGATGGAAGATTTTCAAAGGCAGCTGGTAGGAGACATTGCCTTACATTCCACTGCAATGACTTACTAGTTACTATCCCAAACATAATTACACTAATTGTTATAAAAAAAGTAATTGCAATAATGTCTTAAAGCAGGCTTTATTCTAGAGTGTCATGTTCTGAAATAGATGTCAATTAGCACTTAAGTTATGAACAAGCCATCCCTACAAAACTTTAATTCACTCAAGTCAGTTTAAGTAACTCAAGAAAGCAATGTGAGGGTAGAAATTATTCCCACATGTAAGGACTGAAAGATCTGCCCTAACTTTTCATTAAAGAGAATAATGATTATTGAGAACATAAAAAAATTATTTCATTAGCCATACAGAGAAGGTTTCACTCGAACACGAAATATACAAAATGGTAGATGTCAAGTGATTATATTAACAGACACAATTCAATATCCATTGTTCCAGAAAATATACTGAGCTTAAAAGAGAGATTTCTTCTGCAAGAAATATTGACTCGAGCCTGCCTAAATTCAAGGGAGAGATTTATTTTTCATAAGCAGGTACCATATTGTGACAGTCATTTCTATAATTATTCCCATTTGAGAGCATAAGGGATACTTGTGTCAAAAAGGGTGCCTGGTTTTTGGAAACCGATCTTATTTTAAAACCTTTCTTTCTATTTCTATTAATTCTTCTATTTTTGCAAATCAAATTCCCAGGAAGGGAGATTGCTTTTGTAATAACATAGAATTGCAGTTGCTGGCAGCTGTTGCAAATGATTCTAGGCAATTTACGTCCCTTGAGACATTTTCCCAACATCAAGGTAATCAGGGCCAGTGGGATATAATCTGGGAACAACTCTAACAACAAGTTTCCCATCCTGGACCAAAAAACACAGTCCCAGTGGAGATTGCCTGTTGTGCCTTGACATACACTCCTAACACTTAGCTGCAGATTTTGCATCTGTTTTGTTTATTAAACTAAGAGCGTTGATTCAAACATTTAAACAAAGGTAACAAGACTGTGGGAATACCAGACATCTGCTAGGCAGAATGTTGCCCTTTCTCTACCATTTCATTTGTCTTAGCTTTTCCATCTTCCTTCAGTGTTCTCTGACCTGTCTCCCAGCTTCAGACTGCTGCAGATTTCACTCAAGAAGGTCAAAATGCCCAGGGGTACATGGGGTGGCACCCCAGTTTTTGCTGTCCTCATATCAGATGGAAACAGGATTTCTGGGGGCCTTTTACAAGCTTTGGCTATCAGCAACAGCCACTGGGGCTTTGTAAAGATAATCTCAGTTTTAAAACCAAAGCATTGGCTTTCTGAAGTGTGTAGGCTAGAAATCTTTGATGATCTGGACTGACGTTTGTTACCCCTTAGTTGGCAAAACAAGCCTTAAACTGGAGACAGTGGAAAGAAGAGAGAGTCCTTCTGCTGCAGGAGGCTGAGGGGACAAAAATCTCTCTGTGTTCCCCCCTCAAGCATACAGAGAGAGTGTACACGAAATGATGGCAGTTAAGATTGTCCTAAAAACACTAGCTCATTAGCAGTCCCTAAAAACTTTGTGCCATATAAATAAAGTCACAGTAATTGCAGGTATCTTCTGATTGCCCTTGGGGTGGAAACAGGAAGGAATAGTCAAATGCTAAAGCTGATCTCTCTGGTTTACATTGAAAGCCTCCTCCGAATGCACATGTATTTGATGCCACATGGACAACAGCAGCAAGAAGAATGAAACTGGCCTTTTTGGCCCAGCAGGAAGCAAGAAAAGAGTGTAGTGCTGTACGCCAGCTAGAAGAGATTGTCCCTTCTTTCAGCACCAGCTGTAGAGATTTTTCAGCATGTGGGAAATACCTTCATCTGCCTGCCTAGGAGGAACAGAAGGAAAATGGGTGTGCCTCTTGGCTGCCTATTCCTCTGGTAGTGCAGACCCAGTGGTGGTCTGGGCCACCACTGTAGACTCAGTGTTGGCAGGAGCACTAAGTGCCCCAGGGAGCAGTGGTGACAGGAGACCACCAAGCTCATTTCTACTGAATCAGTTTCGCGAAACAGTTGCAGGGCAAGGAAACCAGCTCTAAGTGCCACCAGGCCTCTGGGGTGAACAAGGCTGGTGGATCAGTGGGATAATGGCACAAAACAAGGGAAATGAGAGAAGACAGTTGATGTTTTCTTGGCTGGGAAAGGAGTATATGGAGTGGGCATGGGGTTTTTTTGTGGGGAGGACATGCTCACAGAACATCACAGGCATCATCAGGTGAGGGGGAAAATAGTTCCAAGAATCTTTGTTAAACCTATGGGAGCTCATCACTTATGGTCATCTAGCTGAGATCAAAGTAGGGCCACCAAGAGTAAGACTGCTGTTCTCCTCCCTGAATGCCAAGCTGCTTAGAATAGCGTAGGAAAAAATCAAAGAAATTAAAAATGACCACATCATTTCACACAGCAGTAAATATGTCATAAGGATTTTTTATCACATGGACTTGATGCACATTGGGCAGTAAGAAAATAGATTTGATCAACAGGAATAACTGCTCTCCAGCTAATATGATCTACTGAGTCACAAATCCTCTTTTTCATAATGCTTAAATACGGATTTACATGATGGACTATAACAACTCCAAATGCACCGTTTATATTTATCATGTAAATAATGATGAGCTTTCAAATTAGAATGCAGATCAAAATAGCACACTAGTTATTCAAATGGCTTCTTGGTTCAGAAACTCACTTTTTTGAATAGTTCAAAAGTATCAACTATTTAGACTGTGAGCTTGCATTACTGAGACCATGTGAGTAATGTGCACATGAGAGTGGTCCTGCTGAACTCGGTAGGTTTACTCAGCTATATAAAGTTGCTTATGGCTGAATTTACCTGCAGGAGAGACGTCCAAGTCAGTAAGGACACTTTATTTTTTTTGTCAACTTCCGAAAATTTTGTGAGCTGAGCACAAAGACGGTGTTAGCACTCACTCTTTGCTGCCAGGGGAATAATTTCTGTGTCCAAAGCATATATGATCACTAGTTTGCTAGTTTTTCTACCTTTTCTTCTTCCACAATTCAGTACTTTAAGAAATGCAAGAAACTTTGCCAGGCTCCTCTTTACATGCACACACCTTCAGAAATCCTATGCTACCCTCTTTCAGCCTGCCTTTTCACCCCTCAGCTGCATACGAACTCTTCAGCTTGTGTGTGCCTACACATACATGGGGATCTATGGGAGTAGTGTAGGTCCTGCATTTGGTGTTTAAATCTTTAATAGTTAAGGAGTAAATTGTTCTCCAGGCTGTCCATTGTTGCTGGAAAACAGACACATTTTCATCTTTGATACTAAGATCTCAGCCAGGGGTGGCTTCTGTATTTCTCCAATGCTGAAAACTAGTCTTGTGCAAAAGGCCAGTACAAAGGTCTTACAAGTCAAGTTATTCGAGTCCTCCCTCAGCCCTGAAAATCAGTCCTGACTGCTGTAGTTTGCAGCAGACAACAGGCTTCTGGCTGCCTCTCAGTAGAAAGGTGAGGTCTAAAAATAATCGAGGTTCAGGGGATACTAGAAAGCACAAAGGTTATTTGGCATTATCTTTTCCCAATCTGTACCCATCTCCCCCTAAACAGACAGAGTCCATCCCCTTCTACTTTCTCTGAGTTAATTATAACTTGCATTGAGTAGTGTCATGGAGAGAGACATAAAAAGCAGCAACACTAATAGTACTCAAGGGGAATTTAGCAGCTCTACAGCAGAACAAAAATCTCCCAGCAAAGAGTTGTGGCAATAAATGAGCCAGTTTGATACCAGTCAAAGTCCACATGCAGATAGATTTATTTGCTCTGTATTGGCCATGCTTTTCCAATTTCATGAGATAGGGATATTTCTTCAGGAAGGATTCCATGTTTACTTTGAGAGGCAGCATGTCCCTGCAAAATAAAGTATTCACTGGCCACTGCACCAACACATTGTGCACAGGGACATTGGAACAAATGAGAGCTTTTGCAAATCCCCAAGAGGGGAAGAAAAAAGACTTGGTGACTTCTTGAAAAGAAATATTTGAAATTACACTTCAGCACAATTGAAGGAGGGTAGATGGGGGTGTCCTGCTGTCTCTGTGCCCTCGTGAGACAAATCAGAGACACCCAGAGGCAACTAGGTTATGAGCAGTGCCGTGTGGGGGCTTCCCCAGCCTGGATGCTCCTGAGCTGTGTGGTTGATCTCAGATCATGGGTAAAGGACAGCACGGAGGTGATGCAGGGAACAATATAAAACAGATCTGTGGTGCCAACATTTAGCTGCTTGCTTCTGTTTAATCTGTTTATGCTGTTTTAGATGTCAGGCAAATTCTCAAGGTCACTAGTACCTTACTCAACTCAGCAGCTAGAGGGGACAATATTAAGATGCTCATAGCTGGAATCCCAGCCAGCCCATCTACTTCCTTTCTTTTCATTACTACTGGCTTATCCAAAGTATCATATTCTTGCACCTGAAATTCAGCTGCAGTCCTTGCCTCCTTCCCTTCTCCCTCTCTGGTGATCTCTCTTTGTCTCTTCCCAGCAAGCAGTTATCAGGCTTTTCATTAATGGTCTGAGCATCCTTTTGCTTTTCTGGCAGATTCCCCCTTGTAGAAGAAAAATGGGCATTTTTCATCAAGAGGGTCAACAAAGTAGCAGAGATATAGCAAGAATTCACTGGATTCATTTAACTATATTTTGCTGCAGAATTTTTCCCTTGTGATGGCCAAATTCCTACTTGCAAAGTGTGCTGACAACCATGCTCCTTGGTAAAATGAGAACAGACTGGAGTTAGTGTTGTGGACACCATTCCAGTTCAGAATCTATATCTCTGAGATATTTATTTCCTATGGAATATCTTCACATAGTGGAGGGCTTGAACTTGTGCTGTGAACTCATGCCCAAGACTTGGATCAGGCACAACTGACAAAAGCAAAAAAGTGTTTGTCAATCTGCTCATAGTTGTCCCTAACACCAAAACAGTCTTTAATATTTAATTCTTGAAGGTCTCAAAACATAAGAATGATCTCTAAGGTCTGGAATTTGTAGCTTATATTTGTTTTTCATGCTGCCTGTTTTTGAGACATGCTGCCTGTGCAGTGTAGTTAATGGGGGAGTGTTATCTGTCTAAAGAAGCTGTGAATCTTTTCCTTTGACTAGGGCAAAGGCAGCAGAGAGCTTTGTGAGCCGTGGATCTGTGGGGAGCCTGACTTCATTTGTACTTGTTTCCCTTCTTTGCAAAAAGATAAAGATTTTCTCTTGGTACTTCTTGCCAATTTCTACAGCAGTGAAGACATCCAAATGGCTGCTCCAAGTCTTCTAGGCACTCCATAGACTTTTCTCCAGATGGAAAAGACCAATAAAGTGCTGAAAACTCTGATAGAAAGGAGAAAATATAACGAAAAAAAATGTCCTAAATGCTGATTAAACACAGAAAAGCACAAGCATTTACCATGACTTCCTGTCCCAGTGTTCAAGTCAAACAGAGTTTGTTGACTACCACTTGGTCTTCTTCTAAGGTTTGTGGAAAATTAACAGTCCTCCTGTGAAATTACATTGGACAAGCACCAGATACAAGGCTCCCTTCCCCCATCACCTTTCTGCACTGTTTCAAAGCCTTACTTAATGATTTACATTGTTCACAGGGTCACTCAAGCAGGCAAAGTGGAATTCCACCTGATCGGTAACATGGGGTACTTCCTATCTGAGCTGGAGTGCGAGCTGTTTGTCAGCTCTCCTAACGTGCCAAGAGCTATATGGGAACTGCTGAGACGACTATAGATTATAAGGGCAAAAATCTGCTTTTTTTTTCACAGTGGCACAAAAAAAACCTGATAGAGAATGTCATTAGGACCGGGGACAAAGTGAACGTATGCGCATCAACACATTATCCAGCCTCAATAGCACATGGTACATTGTCTCCATTATCAGACAAAAAAACCTCACAAGAGACAGAGATCAAAGGGTTAGCTTTTCAGTGATCTTGTCATGCGGCTTCTTAAATGATAATGTAAAGGTTTTAAAAAACATTTACCGTAATTTCTGCTAAGTGTCACAGCCTAGTGAACCATTAAAAGTGAAGCAGCTCACTGAACCGCGCGGAAGTGAACAGATGGAATTCCACCCTCCCTCTGCTCCAGAGCCTCCTCGAACAATGCAAAGTCTTCTTTCAAATCTCCTCCTCTGAGCTCATTACCCAGGGCAAATACGTGGCAGGTTCTACTGCCACAAAGGCTGGGGCTTGCTCTTCTTCGTGGCCAGGCTGTGGGGCAGAATTTTTTAAAAATGAAAATAATAGTTTAGTCTGGTTTCTGCACTTATGCAATCCTTTCTTTGTTCCTCATCTATACAGATGCTTTGAGAAAAGGAGGACGTCCTGATTTGAGCTTTCCAGGGTCTCATGGATCACTGCCAGTCTTGTTTTCTCCAGACTTTACTTATAAAAAAAGGTATCCATTTTCTTTTGGGAACAGTTGTTTGCACCTCCGTAGTTCTGAATTTTCTAGAGAGAGAAATGTAGCCCTGCTGTTGCACTTACCTCCTCCTTTTACATCCTCCTCTCTGCTTCCCTGCCTAGGTGACAAGTAATTCTGCACAGGTATGCATGATCTTGCACTCTCCCTGCTAATTTTTTAGAGTGCTTTATGGGCTCATGGAAATTTGGATCATTATCTCAGGGCTGAAATTTCCACTGAGTTTTGTGGGTCTTGTGAGCACAGTGTGAACCATCTCCTTAGGCCAGCTTACAGTAGAGGCTAGTAGGGGTCCTGCAAGCTCCAGTGAGGCATTTGAATCAGTGGTGCAGCAGCTGCAGGGAGAGGAGGCTGCGGCGAGAGATGGGGGATGCTCAATGCTTGCTAGGTGCCAAAGGGCTTAGGGGGAGAAGATTCATGCAGTAAACTCTAGTTCCACACTGTGCCATGCTCTCTCTCCAAGGAGATGGGTGAAGGATATCACACAAAGGAAAGATCTTTGCTCATATCTGGACACGTTTCACACCCCAACACAAAACTAAAAGGTCTCCATCTACTTGGGGACTTGGCAAGCTTAATTTGTGCTGGGTTCATTACCACAACATGTAGTTGGACAAAATGAACCATGTTTCATCTTTATCTTTGAAACAACAAGACAGTCTTTTGTTCTGAAGGTACTTGGAGAGCGTGAAGGCCAGGATTTGTAGCTGAAGGAAAAACCTCACAATTAGATTGGTCTTTTTCTTGATTCTTAGTCTATTTAATAGTCGTCAATGCAGCAGAGGAAAAGTCACCATTTTGTCCTCAGCTTAAGTACTCTGTAAAATCGGAAGAGTTGTCTTGGAGCTTGGGTGCTAGCCATGAGGCCTCCTTTGAAATCTGGGATATAATATGCGCCCTGGCATCTTGAGCTTTCCACTTTGCAAGTTTGAACTGAAATAAGTAATTCCAGCCTTTCTGGATACTGGAGAAGGTTGAAGTTCAACTTCATGGTGTAGCTGGCTGGTGATGTGGGCTGAGAAATGTGGGCTAAGATGTGGACTGTGGGAGAGGAAGAAGGAAGGCTCTGGTATCTCTTTCCCAGGGAGAAGCAGCAGCCCCTGTCACAGGCTGTGTACAGCAGCAGGAGATGCTGCCAGCTGAACAACACATCCCTACAGGGGCACAAAGTTCTGCTTAGCCAGGCATGACCAGCCTGGGCTCTGCCTGGCCAGGCTCTCTGCTTACTGCAGCATGCTCTCACCAAGGGCACCCTGTTTCTCCTCGGGAAGAGTCAAAATACCTCCCTCAGCACATTCCCCTTTACCCACCACACAGCCTCCCGTTTCCACAAGCATCTGCTGTCTGTCCGTCTCTCTGCTGGGTCTCTTGTCAGGCAACACCTTCCTGCTCCTTCCCAGAGTAAGATTTAGCCAGATGGCTCTGGCCCTCCCACCATTAGTTGAGCAGAAGGAAAAGGGACCTCTCTAGTATGAGAAACTGTGGTGTTCAGGAGAAGATCCAGTTTGCTCAGAAATGACAGCTCAAAGCATAGGTAAATTGGGAAGGGCTGAGTTGGCTTGCTGGGAAATGTTGCAGCACCCGTCACCTGGATGCAGCAGCCATCCAAGGAGAGGCAGAGTACCTGGCTGCGTCTCTGTGAAATGAAATGTGTGTGCTTGAACCACATCTCTGACCATTTAACCATTCAGAGTAATTTGTATGGATCAAGATACACTTCTCCCTCTTGAATCTTCCATGTTGTCATGGCAAGAGAGAATAGCCGCTGTATTGCCAGGGTAGACCCTGTGCCAACTCTTATGCGTCTACTTTTAAGTGGTTTTGAGCACCAGGAGAGTGGGATCAGACCCTTCTGTATGAAAGTAGTTATCCTGGTTTCCCATTGCCAGCAGCTTCCTTAAGGGTGCACTCCCTGAATAGCCCCAACTCCTGTCCTTGCTCTGCTGTAGCCATGGGAGCTACTCTGAGAGTGAAAGGCTGAGCACTGGTCCTTTTATTTGTGGAAATAGATACAAATGAGTGCTCCATGTTTCACTATCATCTTTCTTTTTTTTTTCTTCCTCTTTGCCATTTACATTGCATGCATACACTTGAGCAACTTGGCTTCGGTCTTGATTGAAATATTTAATGGATATTATTCATTGTTGGTATTCTCTCGATGTTGTTCTCATTCATTTTAAAACTGCCAAACCTTCCCATTTTTCAAGGATGCCTGGCCTTTTAAATAAGGAAAGCATTTTGATACCTTTATTATGTTTTTTGAGGCCACATTGGCTTGTTTTTTGCTATCATTTTGACTTTGATTTTAATAAACTGAATAGAAATAGCCATCTCTCCATTTCTTAAATACTGCATGCTTTTCCATTATTGTCCACAAACAGTTGATTCCAATCAACTTTCTACGACTCATTCTGTCCTCAGAATTATTGTAGTTTTATAACCATTCACAAATATTTTTAGAAGTGCTTCCAATGTGATGATATTATAACCTAGCCCTAAGGGTTTATTATCTTCCATATTATTCATTTCACCTAGTCTCATTTCCTTGGACTAAGTCCAAAATAGCCCCTGGTCTTGTTGATTGCTCCTCAAACCGAAAAAACTGTTTGGTACTGCACTCAGAAACATGCATCCATCCTTAATGACTCCACTACTGCTATGCCCATCAATGTCAGTATAATTGAAATTCCACTGTAGTCACTGCCTCTGCCTTTTTACAGCTTACCCCTTATCTATGTAAGCTTTTCCTGATCTACTACTTTGTTTTAACCACTTCTCACGTGCATGCCAGTTTTCTTTTTTGGATTGTTTCATACCATTAAGAGGTCCTTATTCATGCTTCACATTTGTCAATTATTTGACAAGCTGAATGGAAAAGAAATGGTACCGAAAGAAGCACGTTACCTATTTTTGCATTTCCACTCAATGTGGGAATAGGGCTTGTCTTAGAGAATTTGCCAACTATGGCTACTCAGATGCAAAAGAAAGTGGTGAACGTAAATAGGGGGAAAACACTTCCATATTTAAGCCACATATATTCTTTTCAACGGGCAGTTTTTCTTGGAAAATTCTGGCGGTAAAATAAAGCAGAACATTTAGGATGCTTCAAATAATACAACCCTCCTCCTGGTGAGCAAACCATGAGGGGGCTTCCTGACCCTAGCAGTGTTGCAGTGCCAGCAGAGAGAAACCACTCTTCCATTGCTTAGGCATACACTCAGCCTTTGAGAGCCTAATTTGGCTTTTTATATAAGCAGATCTTCCTTAAACAGAATTTCGAGTTAGCAATCAGCCCTTTACACTGTAATTCTGAGAAAGAGAGAGCGTCTCCCCTCATTTATTAAAAAAAAGTAAGTTTTACTCTTACATGGCATGCTGAGATCTTAGATTATTGAGGTGGGTGGGTAGAATAGTTTACTTCCAAAACTGCATAATCTCACTGCTGATATTGTTAAACTGTGTGAGATTTTAACTGGAACCTGGTGCTGCTGAGACTCACTGAAATGAAACCTTCACAGGTCTCAAGGTCCCCTGAGCATTGGCCTTATCGGGGGGGCATAAGGGGCCTGTTGCTTAAAACAGCTTAGCCTCGCTGGTGAGGATGCTGGTAAAATAAATACCAAATAAAGCTTAAGGACTTGAGAACCCTTGCTATGTGTTGCTGTCTGTGAGCAGAAAGACTCTGGTGTATTGCTAAGATGCCCGGCTGATTGCCACCCTAACATCCTAACACATCCAGCCCGCAGCCATGGGAGGAATTCATCCGTGTTTCTGAACGAGGATCCTGCTTCCTTCAGGGGCTAAGTCTGCCGAGCCCTTCGCTCAGTCCCTTCAACGTGTAGCCAGCAGCTTGCAGGGCCAAGCTGACACAGATAATGGCATTCCTTTTGTCTGGGCACCCCTACTTGCACAGGGATGCTGCACCTGGCAGGTGTTTCCAGTGAGCAGCTCACACCAGGGTGCCTTCTCACTGTCTCAATACCTCGTGAAGTTGTTATTGAAAGGATTACAGTGTCCCTTCATTTTTCATATGCCTGCCAGTGTAGTATTGTGCCTAACCTCACATTTGGGCATCGCCCATTCTGCAGTGCATGTCTAGTGTTTATTTCAGTGTCTGTCAGAGACCCAGGGTTAAAACTATTGGAGGTCCAGATGACATCTGGCTTCTCAGCTCCTCCAGAATATTGGCTGCAGTGTTTATCAGTGCATTATTCATCAAAACTGATGATGCAAAGTACAACATGCTGTCTGCAGCTCAGCGTAAGAGTGGAAAGAAGTTGGCAGAAATGCGTAGTGTTCTGTGAGCAGCATGTAATCAATAGTCTGGGTGCTTGTTCGCTTTATGTTGATGACTATTCCCTCTGGTACGTCTTTGTATATTTTTGGGTTCTCTGTATTACCAGCTGTGCGATTTTTCTCTCTCTTTTCTTGATACCAGCTTAGATAGAACAGAAGGCGCAACCTTTTGTGCAGAAGGTGTCAAATCAAATAAACTATTTGCACAAAACCTGGAAATGAGAGTCAGAGAAAAAAAGATTTAGTTGAGATTTTCCATGACAAACAGATATTTTTTCCTTCTTACTTTTTTTTTTTTTTTTTAAGGAGAAGGGGAGAGATTAAATGTAGTAGAGGTAAAGACTGCTTTAACTGTCATTAAAATTTTGAACTGAATTCTGCTTTTCGGGTAAGGCACATCTAGCAAGACTCCAGAATCTTCAGTGAAGTTACTCCCATTTACACCAGTGTAACAGAGCAGAGTGTGAATCCTTATCTTTAATGCAAGAACTTGCAAAACAATAATCAGATTCTCAGCTGGGGTAAGTTGGCAAGTTTCCATTAAAGTCAATGGACCTAGGCTGATTTACACCAGCTGACGATCTGCCCCAGTATCTGCTACACTACACACACCACACGCACACACAAGCCACTGCTTATTTGTTTTCAGTGTTAGACCTGCATGTAAATTTGGTGCTACAACAACGGAAGAACAGTGGTAGGTGAGTCTTTTTAAAAAGCCCTATTGCAGATAAGAACAGCATTGTTCTTCTTGCAGATCTGTCCTTAGCATGTGGGTATCAGTATGCAAAGTCTTACTATTCCTGTCCAGTGCAAAAATTATAAAGAAGAGTGGAACTAAAAATGGCTGTTTCACTTGTGGCCCGAAGCAAAATAGCAATCTTCAAAATTCTGAAATGGAGACTTAGCACTAATTCTCCTTAGCAAAACGTAAGGGAAGCAAAGCAAAACAAGTTCTTGCTATGTCATTTAATGGCTCTTCTTAGAAGGGCTGTGTAATATTTGTTTTTCCAAAGGGGTTCGCTAATGTGTTAACCAGCAGTATGTGGATCAGTATGCACCATAGGAGAGGGGGGCTGCTATTCATCAGTTCTCAGCCATTTTCCCAAAGCCACACAAGGCCAGACCACGCACGGAATGGATATGACTGCTACTAGGTCTGAACAGTGGGTCAGTCCCAGAGCACCGTTTAGCCAATATGATGTATGTTTTTATATTTGAACAGGACTACTGATAAACAGTAAGCATTGTATGGTTGTCAAGGTAAAACGAGCTCAGATTAGAAAATGTGGAAGTGTAAATCAGCAGTTTATTTGGTCTTTCAACAGGTATCTTCTATTGTGCTTTCAAGACTGAGAAATGTGCCACAGGGTGATTAAGAAAAAAAATAGAGAGAGGAACAATGAGTTTCAGGCTTGAGAATGTTTGTCTAGGTAATGTTACTGGAATTGAAGTTGAAATGATGTCCATGAAGCTCTATAGACTCAATAGGTGCCATCTGCAGCTCTTGTCACAGCATGTGCTCTTCCTGCCTGAGACAGGGAAGTAATAACTTCAGTTCTATTGCCATAGCTAAGTAACCTTCCAAGACTCACTGGGATCACAAATACAGGCCTTGTGGGCTCACGTGGAGAACTGAGGAATATCAGTGGGCCTGTCTCGTACGTACTTTGTCTTGGGCACTTGGAGACATTTTTTCAGTAGCTGCAGAATCCCCAATTGTTGGGACCAGAGAAAAGGATGAGATGAGAAACACTCCCCCACTGAGAAGGAAGGGAAGATATTTTATACTTCTGAAGGTTTGTGGTGTTAGGTCAAAAGACAAACTGTCCTTGAGGATGTGCAAGACTGAGGGAACGTGGGTTATGCTGGAGTTGGTATCTCTGCCTTGGCACTATTCCACATGCTTTCTGCAATATGTGGAGTATGTCCTGGAAGCATAATCTTTCCTAGAGGAGAGTTCTGATTAGCTCGTCAGACTGACCTGCTCATCTTATTTGTCTCAGTTCAGTAGGCATGCTGCTAAGCTCAGGCTTTTTGGATCTCTGAGTCATGGGGTGCTCTGGCACAGCAGATCTTCTAGGCTGGGAGTTAAAGAAGTGACAATGCTAGAGGCAAGTGATTTTTGAGAACCACAGAGGAGAGGAGAAAATAGAGAGCGAAAGTGGGTCACCACTGCTATACACTGGTGTTAGATTTGATTTTGATCACAGCCTGTCGCCAAATCATGGCACATTTAGCCTTGTCCCTCAGGGGACTGTGGTACCAGAAGATCTTGCTGTGGGCAAGAGGAAGGAAGCAGTGTCATTGTGGTTACCCATAAAACATTCAGCAAGACAGAATTTTATTGCAAGGACAGTTTTGCCTGCATGCGGACTGCAGGATTTGGACTGGAACAGTAAAAGAATTTGCTTACAGTTGTGTAACAGGTCAGGAGTTGGGTCAGACCAGGGACCGAGAACATGTGATGTGGTTGTACCATCCTGTAATTGTTAAACCACTTGTCACCCCCTGCTCCTGTACTTTTCAGGCTTTCAAAGGCTGAGCACACCTTCAACAAAATCAGACAACAGGAACCCATCATGAATGTTGCGGCCTGTAACTAATGGTGTATGTTTGTATGGTCCTGTGGCTCTCTCCTCTCTGCAGTGTTCTCTGCCCTTCAGTGAACCCCTAGATCTGTGTGATGTGATACTTCTCTTCATACCCACTCCTCTTCCTTTCTAAGAATACATACATGATAGAAATATTAAGAATAGAAACATCTGAAATATCTTTGTTTGCCTCCTTACATATTGAAAATATTTCTTATTCCAAATAAAAATGAAAATTTCCAAATGGATGCTTGCTGGGGTGTAGGATTGTTGTTTCATTTCACACAGAACAGAAATTTGTTAAAAATTCTGGTTTAGCAAAGTGCTTTGCAAATGTTTCTCTTGGTAGACTGAGAGAACGTGGGCAAATGGGTAGCTTTGAGAGGATCTGGGTTCACACATTCAGAAAGTAAAGTGGGAAAGCTATTGAAGACCTCTGGAACGTGTTTTGTAGGAAGATACCAAGTCATGGAAGGAATATATTCCGGTGGAAACCTTTTCTGGCATATGTTCTGGTCAGGTTTATTTCAACATAACTTTTTTCAGGGCTCTTCAGGGGAGGAATAAGACTCTAGCTGACTGGAACATCGTACTCCAGTGTTAAGTTGACTGGATAGCCACACCAGCCCAATGTGGAGAGCCAAGATTTATTTTCATTCTCTTTTTGTATGTGTCTTGAATAGCTCGCCAGTGCAACACCTTATGCCTGGCATTGCTCTCCCATTCAGTGGGAAGCTGGAGCTTCCTCAGCATCACAGAACACCAAGGGTTCCCAAGTCATCTCGCACCCCAGCATAGATGCCCTGGTATGCACTGGTATGCCCTGCTTGGCTGCTGAGCCTGATTGATTGGTAGGAGAAAAAGACACCACACTGAAGCCTGCATGGACTATTTGTACCTCCCAGCAGCTGCACGAGCCTCTCTGCCGGGTGCAAGTGCCATTGCCTGATTCATTGAAGGCCTTACTTCGCAAGAGTACAAGTAGACACTCACTTAAATTACTGGAACCATGCTCATAAGGACAACTGAAACATTTGTCTTCATACCTGTGACATCCTGCCTAAACCTTTCTACTTCCCGAAAGGGTCTCCCTGCACCACGCCCAAAGAAGTATTTCCTCTACTTCACAGATTTCAGAATTTGTCAGCTTAGAAATCTTGAGCTGGTGCTTTGTACTAGAGATTGTGAGTATGGACTATATCACATACCTTCTGTCACATATGCAGAGACTTCTATGGACACGCAGATCCTCCAAGTCAGTAATATCTGGAATGACTAGTAGAGTCATAGCCGTTGTTGCATGAGGATTAGTGAACGGTAGTCAGAAAATGCATATTCCTTTTCATACAGGTCTGGTTTCCAATCAAATCTGAGATAAATTTAGAGTAAAGACCAGAGGAAAGGAAATGTTTAGCTTTCTGAGACTCTTACTGTCAACTTCCATCTCAGATCTTCCAACACAGATAGCTTTTACTGTGAGATATCATTTAAGCAAAATCCCAGTGTCGGGATTTCCCAATTTTCACTTGCAGTGAGACTCCATTTAGTGCTGTACTCTATGCACAGCTGTTCACCACATCCCTAATAATTCCTGCCACTTGCTAGGAAATGCTGCTCCACCTGACACCTGTCCTGCAGGTGAGAGACCCCCTTCTCCCCTCAAAAAGCTGAGCACCACACAGTGACAGAGGTGCACAGCACCACCTACAGCCACATCCCTCTCCTGTCATGTGTGGCACTTTCCACCACGCCTGGCCCACAGATGCACACCTGCAGCTTGCAGTCTGGACCAGGCTTTCTGCTCGGGTGGAGATTCCAGCAGCTCCCCAGCAGCTCTCCCACCCCGTCCCTGCCCTCCCAGCCTCCACAGCATAAACCCATCCATGCCATCTCGGCTTCCCTTGTTGTGTTTTATGACAGCTGGGCCACCTCCAGATTGAAAATGTCTGGATTAATATAAAAGGGAAAAGTCATTTGGTTCTTTTACACCTGTAAAATTGTATATGATGTCAAGTCTTGAAGTTCAGAGCATCCCCTGCATGGTATAATACAACTGCCTTGCCACTGAAAATAGACCCTAATCCAGCTCCAGGAGAGCTGAGAATTGGTTTCCAAAGGTGTGTTTATCACATGTGCTCTAAAATGAAAATGTAGCTATTATTCTTGCTAGACATAAACAAGATTTTTGACATTATCACCAGGCCAAATATCCACAACGATTTTATTTGAGAAAAAAGCTGGCAAATTATTGATCAATATTGTGGCATTCACGACCTTGGGTCAAATCCTGTGGTGCTGTAGGTAAAGAGACTCCCATTAACTTCAAAGTGGGAATGTGACTTAATGAATTGAACATACATGAACAAGGCCCTCAGAAATCGACCCTTTGGATATTCTGTGTCTAATTATTTTCTAATTATCTAAAAGATCATCTAAGCTCCTTTTTAAGCTTCTTATGAAGCAACCAAAGTTTATTATGCTACTATTAGCATTAGTGTGACTTACTATAAATAATAACATGAATATTTTGGAGCATAAAGTAAAGTCATCTATCTTGATGGTACATTAAAAAGAACCTCAGGGAAATGAGGTCATACAGAGAATTTTGCTGCAGAATCAATATTTTTGAGGGGAATAGTGATTTTGAGTGACTCAGGTTTAAAAACTTCAGAGCACTTTTCAGTTAAAACGTCGACTAATTTAATACTAAATAATCTAATTATTAGTTAGTCCTGAAAATATTAGTCTATTTCTCATAAGAAGGGAGGACATAGATTCTACAGCTACTTTTTCAGGAACTGTATGATTAAATAGTCTTATAAGAATATTTCTTATGTAGGAGTGCAATTGTGTAAAAACAGTTCACTCAGCCAAAACAAGCAAACAAACAAGACCCCAAAGCCATTTGAAAGGCTTCTGGTTTTAGTGGCGTAGCTATGGAATGAATCAGCATTAAAAACAAAGAAAACTGAGCTTCTTTCCTTTTTTTTCCTTTGTAAACCATTCAGTTTGGATAATCCACTTTTTTAAAAAAAGCATCTGCACATCAATTACCCAAGCACTTTAGAATGCCATAATCTCATTGTGTGACCAGGATGTGAAATTCAAATGTCATCCAATTCTATCAAGTAAATGACATTTTGGTGTCTTGTGCTAGATATTGCACTATATCAAAAACTCCCCAGGTTTTTTTTTGCTGTTTTTAAACACAAAAATATGTAAGAGAAAACAGGTATAATATTTATTTTGTAGATTCATCAGACAGATAGGTAGGATTGGTTTTACCTGAGACTGGGTAAAGACAAAAGGATTTTTAATTCACTTTATGAATTCACAATATAAACTCAGTGCTGGGCTGGAAGTGTTGCAGGTGTAATATTTCTCATGTACATTTTTGACACATGCACTCAGATATTTTCACCAGCAGATCTGTAGACACGGTTCTGTATGGGCAAAAATGGAGTCTACTAAAGGCACGGTAGAAAATATATCCCTAAAATATTGATTACTTTCCTGGTTGTTAAATCATTATTAAAGCACGTTGAAAACTCGTTTGCAGCCTCTTCTAATACTACTACTGTCACAAATGACATCACTTTTTAACAAGATGGATGCTTTCAATGCTGGGCTCAGAAATGCCAAGCAGAATTAGTAACTTTAAAAAAAACACATTTCACTGTTTGTTCATGACGACAAGTGCTTCTTGCACTGTACCTCCACGTTGTTGGCCCCCATAATAAGGCTGCAGTTTTCTTTTAACTCACGAGCACAGGGCAGCTCCAAGGAGGCAAGGCAGAAGAAAGCTTGGCAGGGCACAGCCTGGCGAAGCGTGTGGGGAGCTGAATTCCACCCTCCCCATCGCTCCAGTCCAGTGAGCTGCATCCTTCTGAATGCTCCCTATGCTGTGGCCACCGGAATTACAATAAAAATATTTGCAAAGTATTCTTGAGTTGTCTGAAGAAAGGGACTTCATGCAGAGAAGATGTCGAGCATAAAACTTAGAGCCTTTAAAAATTATTAGTGTGGGGCAGACATGCACATTCAGAAGCATCTCTTCTACTGCTAAGAAAGGAACAACAAACAGATACAAGCTTTGCATAGAAGATGATTTGCTGAAATGGACTCAGATGGTCATATGACCCTTTCAGACCCTGGAATGAAGCAGTGAGCTGTTATTCCCCGGCTCTAGTGTGCTACCACCGCTGCTGCCACGTTTCTGTCTTTTCTGTCACGGGCAAAGTGATCCCTTTGGAAAATACTTCAGAACCTTTCCAAATCCTTTATTCCTTTCTCAGGAACAAAGTTCTCAGCACTGCATTGTCTGTTTCATTTTTAGCATTATTATTGTCTCTTGTCGCAATAAGCAAGTTGGCCACGGCTCCAAAGAGGGGGATTTTCCTCTCAAGCCATGCCTGGGCCTGTGCTTGTTTTGTTCTCCCTGCTCCATAAGTAACCAGCAAGAGGTGCAGGCAATAATTCTCGATTTTTCTTGATTGACAAATGTAAGGGATATGTGATTCCAGTTGCTTGCCCTTGAGTAAAGAAGTCGAGAGGGACAGGGAGGAGCCTCTGAGGAACCAGTGAAAAATGTACACCACCACATGCACATGAGATATTGCTATTTGATTAAAGTACCATGAAATTCTGAAGAATACTATGTCGCGTGAAATATAAAAGGATCCTTTGGGAATTATTCTGCATTCAGGACTCCAATGATCTTTCCATGCTGACTGTTGGGCTGACTCTCTTTAACCGGCACTGCCCTTAAAATGCCTTCCAACATGCTTCCAGCAGGAAAAGTGTTTGTAGGACATGGCAACCAGCTGTCAGGCAGACATCTCTACTGCAGACTCCTGCGCTGCCCCTGAAATGAACAAGGTTTTATAGGTCTACCTTGAAGTCATGTTTTCTCCTTCATTTGACCCTTAGCTTTTATTGTCCTGGGAAGTAACTGCAAGTCTGTTTAGTGTTTTGTGGTTTATCTAAGGTCTTGAGGGAAAGAATCTTAGGAAAACGCAATGAAAATATTAAATAATATAAAGAAGAACAGAAGCCAGATGAATGCAAGCAAAATGCTTTTAAAAGGGACTTTTTCTCATGGCTGAGGACAAAGAGGTGTGAGATGATGCCTCGGAGCATGTATTGTTGCTCTTTATGTGTTGCAGTGGGAAATCAAATTTACCAGAACAGTAGGAAGGGTGGAAACAGTGAAACCCCAAGCAACATTAGTATATACAGCTGAGCCACAGCACCCAAGAGAACAGAATCTGGGTCACAGTCTTGTCTTACCTTACAACATGATGAAATGGCCTCCGAAGAGCACAACCAATGACCAAAAAGCAAGGAGAGAGGAATTTGGCTACTCTAAAGCCTCAGGAACAGGACTGCAGTTTCTCTCTCTATAAGGGGCATTTGAAACCTAAACCAAATTCCTAAAAGAGGAAAACTGTGCCAGGAAGCAAACATTCAAAGCCCTCCTGCTATTTTTCTTTCTTCTCACTGTTTTTTGGCTTTTCAGTGTGTCTTGCATCAGGTATGAAGCTTTATGCCTTATCTTACTTGTCTGTGTGTAAAAGGTACCTGCATTTTGCCAAAGCATGAGCTGAGACACGGGCCATAGTAAGTGTGTGTTTGGTGGTTATGTTTAATTCAGCTTGCATTTCAGAATCAAGAGCCATAGGGCAGTTGTGTTTGAGCAGCATTTTAAGGACAGAGCTCATGTGGTATGGTACAATATAATTTTCAAAGCAACTAAATGTCTGCACCTACCTTAAACTTCCAGAACAACTAGAATTGCTCAGCACATCTGGAAGAAGAAAGGTGTTGCTGCTGTAATAAAAATCTCTGAAAGAGACAGGTTAATGGCTCTGACTAAGTAATTTTTTCTTCATTAATAGTTTCCTCCCTTACCAGGGCAGGGAACCCTACAGATTCTCAGGCACAGCCAGCAGTCCTGTTTGCCCCAAACAAAGCCAACAAGAAAGCAAAAAAGTCTGTAATCCTTTATGTATTGCTGTGCACATAAGCTCAAAGCTGCCCTATTCCTTCAGTTCACCTTTACAGCTATTTTGGTTAGCAGCAATAAAACATCAAGTTTGCACAAGGCTTTCTGCCTCCCAGTTTGCCAGCTTTGTGCCAGGCATCCTTTGCCTCTGTTATTCCCTGACCTCAGGGTGACACAGTTCACAAACTACTTCTACTGCAGTATGGGAGAGGCTCTGTGATTTTCCAGTTCCGTTTCCAGATGAAGCTCTTGCCAGAGCTCCATCTCCACCTCTAGCAAGAGGTGTGAGACAGCTGAGGAGTCTTTCCTCAGCGTGCCTAGGCTGCTGCCATTTCCTTGTTCTTCCCCGTCATAGACACCTACAGTGTCTTCTCTGCTCTCTCAGGCCCAGGCAAGGAGCAGTTCTACCCTTTTACCCACTCTAACACTCCTAAAATCCACTTCTTTTCTTGTGGATTTTTTTCCTGCTGTTGCCATTACAAAAAGTTCTCATCTGCCTCGTTACTCTACAATTCATTTTGCTTTTTGCCTCTCCTGCCTCCCTCTGCATCTGGACCTCACTTCGGGCACCATTGTACCCATCACCTGCTGTTTCCCCCTGCAGAGATGCCTTCAGCTGTCCCCACTTAGACATCTCCACTGTCTCTTACAACTGGATCTTCAGGTCCCATTTTCTCCTAGGCCTTTTGATGTGCTTCTTCGCAAGGGAAGTGTTAGTGCTTTTCTACCACTTGTGTACTCCTCCCATCTTGCCACGTGCTGGCTCGCTCAGCTCTGGCTACCCACTCCCTGCTCCTGCATATCCCCTGCTTCTGTCTAGGACTTTTTCAGTCATGGTAGTGATATGATATGCGCTGTAGAGCTACTATTCAACACAGTCAGGACCTTTAACAGAAGGATCCTATTTCCTCCTTTTCTGCTGTCTGCCTTTATGTCTCTAGACCACCACCCATGCTGTCAATGAGCAGTCAGAGGGTTACATGGCAAAATATATTTCAAGTTTTGCACTTAAACTTTGTCCAGTTTTGTATCACACCTAAAGTGTCCTACAGAAGCTGAGAGACCTGGGCATCATGTATGTAATGGCAAAGATGATCTTGGAAGGTAACTGTGATTTTGGTTCAAACTCACATCAAGGACATCCACACAAATTGTGATGTTGCCCTCATCAGGTGTGTCTGGAACACTGCCCAGGATGACTCAAAATAAACTCATGGCTTGTTCAGTTTGTCACACAGAGCATGGCCAGCTTCACACGGTCTCTGCTGACCCTCCCGATTGGCCTTTGGCAATTCTTCCATACCAGTTTCCTTCTTTTCTGCCAGCCTGATTCTCACAGAAGGAAACAACAGCTTTGTTCTGCCCTGAGAGCAGTGCTGGAAAGGGTTAATTTTGCAGTGTCTGACTTCTTTGTAAACACTGCTGACATTTCATCACTGGGATTTGTCACTAGCCAAAATAAGATCATATTCACCAGTTTAAAGGCACTGAAGAAGTGTCACTGGCATCTCTGTGCTTAGGGCTGCATTACTGTCTCTGCTACAGATCTTGTTTTCGCAGATTAAGAACATCCACGGAAAGTTCTGTATGCACGGCTGAAGCTATTTAAGAACTGTGTTTTAGAGGAAATATGAGGGCAGACAGAAAAATACAAAGCAACACATGAAACAGAATAACAACAGTCAGAAGGAATACATTAATTAAAGTACTCTCCTAGAAAAAGGAATGGTATTCCTTAGGCTTAGATGGGAACTCAGAAAAACCTATTGCCAAAGACAAGGTGGGGCTTTTTGGTCCCTTATCCACTTTTGCATCACTGCACCCAAATAGAAGTCAAGGATTTAGGGTGGGGGTGAATGAAAGGAAATGTATCTTCTAAGGCACTTTGCCTGGTTTGGTACCTGGGTTTACAAACTGAAATCTTGTCTGGAAGTGAAACAGCTCCAGGCTGTGTTACAACTCTCTGGACACTCTCTCTGACTTCTACAGCACAACTAAAATGAGATGAGGACAACTGTGAAGCAGCTTCTCTCATGAGCTGCTGGGGAGAGGGGCTGTAAACTGAGGGCAAACCTTGCCCTAATAATTTTAATGGGTGACATTTAAAGCACAATATAAATTTAAGGCAAGCAATATGAGCTAAACCAATACAATATAATCTATGATTTGTAAGTGCTGTTGCTAGTTGCTCTTTTTGTGCAAGTACTGTAAAATGACAGCCAGCCCAGGATAAGTTAATGCCAAAAGATGGGTTTGCGCTCTGAGCTCTGCTATGCCTGAGCTAATCTTCTGGGTAGGAAAAGCATAAAAATTACAAGTATCCAAGAATAAGTAACGCTTGTAAGTTTTCGGCAAGGAGATAATGAGACAAGTTCACCAGTTGGCTCAGCCTTACTGATCCAGACACAGTGATGACTCCTGGCAGGCACAAGGATGAGATACAAGAAGCAGGTCACAACTTTTAATCTAATAGGTCAGAAAAGTGGGATTCAAGGCAGAAAATCTGGGGTTTGGGTATCCGACCACCTGCCCCAAAATAACGTAGGCTCTCCTGAGCCACCGGGAGGGCTTGGCTCCCATTCTGCATACCCCTAGGCCTCCCCCTGCAGGCAGTACCACCACTGGGTAGGAGAGCTTATTCTGGAAAGTCATTAGTTATTTTTCTTCCTGTGATGGACATTAGGACCACCACTTGATCTTTGATTTTGGGAAAAAAGCCTGAGGCCCGATATCCTCACAAGGCAACAGTCACAGTCTGTGGTGATCTATATAGGTGCCTATAAGCTGTTAAAACAAAAGGTTCAAATCCATATTCTGCTTAAATTGTCCCAGGAGGGAGATACTTCAGGATCAGATATTTTTAGCTCCAAGGGAAATAATTTTGTCTTGGTGCCCAAAGTGAACCAGTCCTGCAACACCCTAAAACTGCAACCCCTCCTCTCCACAAGGCAGTCTGTGACCACATGGGTAGATGGAGCAGCTGATTGTGGGGCCAGGAGGCACCAGCACATCCAGCAAGGCTGATGGTGGAAGGGGCAGGAGGGGCCTCGGTGTAGCCAAACACCACACAGGCACACCCACCTGAAAGGGAGCACAGAGATGCTCTCTGGCACTGGCCGCGATGGTGTGCACATCCACAGTGGGGGCTACAGGAGGAGTGAGGCAGCTGCACATCTCCTTTATTTGCTGTTTGCCATGAACCAGTGCTTCCTTGTCCTCCCAGCTTCCATGCACAGGGCTTCCCTGGCCTGTAGATCCTGGTGCAGACACGCTAACTGCACGCCATGCAACCCCAGCACTAGAGGTATAGCACACACCGCTTTGCCAGGGAGGGAGCTCACCTTCTTCTGCCAGGAGAGAGGCAGTGGGTAACACTGCGCCCAGAAGTCCTGCGTGCCGTGTGAAAGCAACACAGAGTCTTCACACAGCTGCAGCATACCAAGGAAGACCTTTCAGGAGAGAATGCTGTGGGAAGGAGGAAGTCTGTGGAGGAGTGGGCTAGAAAGTACATGACTGGAGCTTGGAGAATTTAATCTCTCAAAGACCCAGTTCTGGGCTTGGGGCATTGAAAAGATCATAGAATCACAGAGCCATTAAGGTTGGAAAAGATCTCCAAGATTGAGTCCAACATTTGACTGAACACGACTATGCCAACTAAACCACAGCACTAAGTGCCACATCCAGTCATTTCTTGACAACTTCCAGGGATGGTGACTCCAGCTTCCTGTACTGCCCATTCCAGTGCTTAACCTCCCTTTCCTGATGTCCAACCTGACCCCACCCCGGTCCAGTGTGAGGCTGTGTCCTCTCATCCTGTTGCTGGTTGTCAGTGGAAAAAGACCGACCCTCACCTGGCTACAACCTCCTTTCAGGCAGTTGCAGAGAGTGATAAGGTCTCCACTGAGCCTCCTTTTCTCCTGACTAAACAACCTCATCTCTCTCACATGGCACTCTCTAGACCCTTCACCAGCTTCACTGCCCTTCTCTGGACACGCTTCAGCACATCAATGTCTTTCTTGTAGTGAGTGCCCAGATCTGGACAGAACCCTCAAGGTGCAGCCTCACCAGTGCTTCTGGCACATCTTCTGGATGTGCCAGAAGACAGAAAAGGAGTTAGAGCCTTTCCTCTCTGGTCCATGAGTTCACGCTTGGCCCATGGTGGCAGACACTGATTGCTATTTCTGCATGATGGGTGTTTGCAACACCCATATTTCTTCATGAGGGTTCCAGGATGGCCCAAAGGACCAAAAATCTACAGTGACATAAAACTGCCAATAAAACTGCTGGACGCTGGAGAAGTTCCTGCTAGGGTGTTGGGACGAGACATGCTCTAGGTCCTGACTCAGCCTTGCTAGGTGGATGTGAGAGGTCCTTGCACGGATTTTCTGTGGCTCACATGACATTCACAGCAGCCAGAGCAGCATATCCCTGTACAAAATGAGGTGAAATGTTTGCCCTACCATCAATTTGGTAAATGTCACCAGTACATCAACCTCCACAGTGCCTCCCCTCTAGGAAAACACCCACATTTTAACAGCTAAACAGGCAGCTCCTTTTCATGGATCGCAATGGCACTCAGAGACTGAATGGTGACGAGGGAAGGAAGACACTGCAGAAATTAAGTACTTGGCTGATGTGGCTGTGGGGCACATCTGCTAGGCAGATCAATAGGAAAACCTGGTCAAGTCTTTAAGAATACACTCTTCAGGTAGAACAGAAGGAGCTGCCTCCTGTTTCAGGTCACACCAACCTGCAGCTGATAATATCTATGTTCCCAGTCAGCCTTGTAATATGAGTAGAAAGAATGAGTGTTGGTTAATTTTTATTCTTGATTTTTTACTGGGACATAGTAACAAAGAGGACACAATAGGCTAGTGTGAGATGTCACCCTTTAAATTCACATGGCTTTGTCCTCAAACAGTAAAGGTTTTTTTTATCGTTACTGACACCTCAATATATAGCAAAGGACACCCTGAAATTGTCATTGCTATTTCAAATGAATGAGCATCAGTACACCACATTGTCAAAAGGAATTATCCACAAAACCAGTGCATTTGAAAACTGAACTTCCACACAGTTACGGGATTTTATGCAGCTGGGAAACTGGTAGCAATAGGAAATAACTCCATGTGGTGTTTTACATGGACATGTTTGAATTACACATACAACAAGAGCCTTCCATTGTTCACTCTGCTAGTGTGAGTATATAATTTTCCTGCTGTCTTTTCCCCCCTTTTGTTCTTTTCAGCTATTTTGTGATTAACACCGTCTGGGGAAGAATTTCAGTATTTTCTCTGGTTTAGCAGGATGTGAGTGAGGTGGTGCTGCTGCATGAATCTTTTAAAAGCAGCCTAAGAAATATTTAAGACCTTAGTCTAGGAGGAACAGCTCTCCCAGGCATAATTTTTGGTGCTGGTTGCAGCAGGGAGCGTATGCTGTGAGGAAAGTATTATTTTTCTAAATGGAAGGTGTCAGATGGTCACGCAATGTGACTGCATGTTCGAGATCACTGCCTCCCATCTGCAATTTGTGACGTGTGAAAGATTCTGCCCAAATGTGCTCACCAACTGGAAACCCTCGGCACTTTTTTTTTCTTATCAGGAGAGACCAAGATAACCAATGGTTTTACAGATCAGGGATCCTATCAAATTAATATCATTCTAGGATAAAATCTGCTTTAAATACAACCACTAAACTCCAGCAAAGTTAACTAGTACATACAAGTTCATTCAACTGATTAAAAATCCCTACTAGTAAAACAAGAAAATATACATGAAATTTTTTTCAAGAAAAGTATTCTGCTCCTGTCTTTTAGCCAAAGGTTTGGTATAAAACATGACAGTCTTTTCCAGCACTAATTAATGCCACCTAATTATAACACTTACTAGGCTCAAGCCAGGCATTAATATACTGTGAATAGTTTCTCCTTGTCCAGCTTCCTGCTGGATCACACAAGATGATTGCTTTTTGCCTCTCTCTGTTGGTTAAATGGATGCCACTGTGGCTGGGGCAGAGGCTTTATAAAGATTATTTGCCGTCAGCAGAGAATATGCATCCTACCAAGAGGGGAAGGTGCTCTAGACCAGGGTGGTTGCTCTGCCCAATGAGGGCAGCCCATCAAAGGGGTTATGAGCCAGCGAGTCAAACCCCATCTGTGCTGATGGTGGGGGCCAGGGGATGGCTGTCCCTGGACTCCAGGATGCTTGCTGCAAGGTTCAGGGGCTGCGTGGAGCCGTGTAGCCAGGAGAGCCTGCTGGCAATTGTCCCACTTGGGACAGGACAGAAAATGGTTCTGTGAGGCAGGAGTCAGGCTACCCCAGCATCCCATCTGGCCAGTGTATGGTGACAAACCTGTGTGATCTTTGCCTACCGCAGGGTTATGGTGTGGCTCACCTAACATTAGTAAATCCCAGACAGTAGTACTTGGTGAATTCAGGGGGTGGATATAAAACTCACCCAGCCACTGGAGCATCCTCCAGGGTTTTATAGTCTGAGCTGACAGCTACCAGAGGAGAACTCCTCTCATGTGAGTTACTGTTTTTGATGATCGGTAAGTTCTTTGCGTTTTATTTGCCTTCTTGGTTCACCCAGGAGGTAATACAGCAGGTATCTGTGCCAGCTCCCTGGAAAGGAGCAGATGTGCTCATGACTCAGCACTGGGTGCCTGTCCGAGGAGGGGCTGCTGACCAAGGCTGTGTGATGAACAGGGCCATTACAGGTGTGGCTGCAGCCACTTGCATGCAGCAGAGCTGTCTGTAACCTAACTGGCCTACACACACAGAGCAACAGAAGAAGGAGGCACTTGTACAAATTGGTTAAAACCTTTCCAGGATGACAGGGGCTTGCCCACATGCCAAGGACGCTGTTATCGCCACTGTTATTGGTACTGCAATTAATAGGTTACAGGTACCTCTATTGTCTCCCATTACCACACAGAGAGGCTTCAGAGATGTGTTCTTAAAGAAGAGTCAGTGAACAAGGTGCAGGTGAAAAGCATTTGAGTAACAGCCCTTCATTAGCTTAATGGTTATAGCAAAGGTAGATGACAAACCTGGCTGCATTGCCTTCGGAGAGGCCATCACACCAACCTGGAAAAGAGGAAAGATTTTGTCTCTTTCCACAGATGTCTCTCCTAGGATAAATATCAAGTACTAGTTACAGGTGCAGGCATCTTTACTCGAGAAGTGACCCCTTGGTCAGGGAGCCCCTCCTTATGTGAAGCCATGCCAGATATACCCACTGAGCTCTGCTTGATCTTGCTTGTCCCAGTTTAGCAGGAAGGCAGTGAGCTTTCTTCAAGTGTTTCAGAGCCACCTTCTAGTTGAGCAGAAGGCCTCCTAATCAGCCTGTACCCATGTATGCTTCTGCCTACACTGTCCTGTAGACTCTTCTCCATCCCTGTGTTCATCTTTTTACTTGCCTTATGGATGCACACAGTCAGAGGGGAAATATCTCTTCAGAGCCTTTGTTTTTTACACAAAATGATGTATTACACAAAAATCTCACATACAAAAAGATCTTCATTCCCCTGATCAGCCTTCCAACCCCTGTCTGTGCCTGCCCAGATGATGCTCCTTTTCTTGTGTTTTAGTCACCTCTCTATTTCAGATGATGCCTTTTCCTTGCACAGTGGATGAGTATTTCCCTATTCATGCCACAGCTATGTGGTCTGATACAGTCCAGGCTGAATGGCTTCAGCAGGCTGTTTTTTCTTAGTTACCCTTTGATGTACTGGTATGAGTCCTTCTTTCCCCAAGTGCCACAGTTTAACCCCAACTGGCAACTAAGTACTCAAGAGAAGCAGTACTTAGGAACAACTAAAACATCAGTGTGTTAGCAACACTATTCTCATACTGAATTCAAAACAGAGCACTGTACCAGCTACTGAGAAAAAAGAAACTCTATCCCAGACAAAATCAGGACACCAAGCAGTATCTATTCAATCAACCCCCAGTTTACAGAAAAAGAAATGAACACTGAGACTCTATTACTTTTCTAAGGAAGAGGAGTGGGGACCTTGCTACAGGCACTTCAAAATGAATTTGAAATGGAGACCATTTTCCAAGGTGTTCAGGCATGGTGGAAGATTTACACCCTAGAGTGCTTCTGAGCACATCTTCCTGCACTTAGCTTGAAGCCCACCTCACCCAAGCTTGCTTATTGTTGTCAGGCCATGAGCACCAGAGCCCTGGACAGTTTGATCATAGGAGAACGTACAGTACTCCAGCTCCAAGAAGAGATCTCTGCCATGCTCAGCACTGATTTAGCAAATCAATACCTTACCCTAAGCCTTCCATCCATCACCTTTCTCTCCTCTTGCCCCATAGGAATTTATGGCAGCCTTCTGACTGTACGTATTTCTTACTTTTTTTCGTAATTACTTCCTCCCCTCTCATTTCCCTGTTGCAGCAGCCAGCTCACAGGTAGCACTGGTGGTTTCTGTTTGGTGGCCACAGGGCCACCATGTCCTTTAGAGCTGCTGAGCAAGGGGCTTGCTGTAAATCACAAAAGTGCAGTAAGTATGTTTTTTCAGCATTCAGTGGTAGGAAAGTCAAATGAAAAAAGGGAAAATAGCCACTGCATTTCAGAGACCAGAGCCTGGTGAGACATTTTCCAACAAAGACCATACTAGAGGATTCTTTTTGTTTGTTTGTTTTTTAAAGCCTGAAACTAAACAGCCAAGATTTTAGGAGCTCTAGGGGAAAAACACAAACAATAGGCCAATAAATTGTCACCTACTCTATCCCAAAACATGGTGAGCTGAACTGACAAGTGACCAAAACATACACAAATATTATGTGCATGAGGCAGGAAGTCTGGTGGAGACAGATTTGAAGGAAGATTTTGTATTGTTCAGAGAGTCACCCAAGCATGGCGAGGCTGGAATTCCATCTGTTCAGCTCTGCTCAATGAACTGGGTCACTTTCAATGGTTCACTAAGTTCTGACTATCTAAAAAGTAGAGTTATTATGCTTTTAAAATCTTGGCTGCAAGGCAAGTTCACCTTACTGTTTTTCACCATCATCCACGAGTTTAGCATCTCTGAAAGAGGGTTAAAATGTAGTTCACAACCTAGAAGATGAGTCGTGTGTCATACACAACACCTGGGTTTCTGGAAAAGAGATGTGAGCAAATTTGCTCACATAATAAACATACTTGTGACAGAGAAATCCTTGACAGGAGTTTGTTTCCTGAAGAACTAGTCTCTAACATTGGGAAAAGCTGACTTCCAAGACTCATCTTTTTGTTTTAGACCTCATAAAGGTCTCTGCACTCTTGAGACTGATCTCTAGATGCAGTGAAACACAGTAAGCATTTGGATGGCCTTTTTTGCACCATTGTTCCTGTTTATTGTAAGAACAGCTACAAAAGCAGTCAGAATACATGGAAAGATAGTGTCTTTGGGGGCAAAAAACCCCAACTTGCTCAAAGGTGGAAAGAGGGATGAGAGAAAGAAATACATCTACCTTTGCCAAAATACGGCTTACTAGGGCTAAAGAAGGTGATCTTTACTTCAAAATATGAAATTCAATTCTCATTTCTATATTTAGTTATACTTTATCCCTACATGGATTGCATTGGGGCAGATCTTTCTTACTTTTTTTAGTGTCATAACTTGTTTTTTTCCTCTGTACAAAGAGGTTAGCAGTATTTAGCTGCCTTCCAAAGGTGATTTATAGTGTTATAAAGAATATAATGTCAACAAAACCAAGAGAGTTAAAGAATGAGCACAGTTCACCAACAAAACTATATGGACCTCTAAACAGAATCCACTGAAATCAGCACTTTGGAATTTAATGTGAAGAACACATTATGGAGCCTGCAATTAAAGACTTTTTCCCCCTAGATGGTCACATAAATAAATGAACCATTCAGAGTGAATCAGTTCACTGAGGAGCAGGAAAGTGCACAGCATCAGCTTTCTGATCACCTCCTGACATGAGTACTGTAACTTCCACACCCTGACCTCCTCCATGCCCAAGTTCCTCCTCTTTAGTCCATCTGGGTCACTGGCAGATAAGTACCCAGGATGAAAGTCCTTGTGGGGATATTTAAGCTGCTGAGCACTAAATGTACCTATTGAGTCACTGCAGAGGCTGTATATTTAATCTTCTTCCCACCTGGCAGACAAAACTGAGGTTCAGTTTTGGTGCAAAGCAGCAGCATGAAATAATGGTACCTCCCACACAGGCATGGGCAGCTTGTTGGAGAAGCTGTGGTCCCACATGTTTGTCAGGAAGAGAAAGTCTCTCTGAAGTCCTGCCGTTGAGGTGCAGTGAGATGGTTTGGGTTTTTCTGCACAGGAAAAACGTCTGCCATTTATATTGTTGAGGAAAGAATGCAGACTGCAAACTGCTTGAGTTCTTGCGGGTTTGGGGTTTTTTTTAGTAAAAAAGAGTGTCAAAGGCAGTAAAATATATACCAACACCAGTTATTCTTTTTAGAAATCAAAGTGATTGCAAGCATTATTGGCTGATTCTCACAATTCTCTTCTAAATGTTCATTTCCATGTTGTGACTAATTGCATTGTTTTGCCTCTTATTTTCTTGCATAAATTTCTTCAGTCTCTGACCCACATGATCAAGAAAATGAAAAGAAAGGAAAGAGCTTTTCAGTTATTTTGAAGTTTACCTCCAAAACAAGTCTTCAGATACATCTCAAGAAGTGACCACTACCTCTGTTGGTTGATTTTATTGTTTTCTCTCCTGTGTCTAGACTGATCTTGTATCACTGCCCTACCATATCACTGTTTTTCCTTGTTCTCTATTTCTCCTGTGGTTGCTGGTGAGGAGATGAGCTCTGTGGTGCAGGATACTGCAACAGCCCATCAACCTGCTCTTTAGTCTATCATTTAACAACTGTAGTAGGGATGCAAGTCTCAGGTCAGGGTAGTGAGCAAGTGTAACAAATTTGTTCTAACCCAAGATCTGATGCCTTGCAGAGTAGTTTCTCCAACTCTTATTTAAAGACACGGGCATTTTTTCTCTGCTTGAAGAGGTGCAGGTTATTTCCTTCTGCCCATGCAGTCAACCTGGTGATTACGGGAGGGTGGCAGGACAGAAAGCTGCCCTGACCCTTCTACCTGCTTAGCTGTGGAGATTGGTGAAAGTCCTGAGACTGCCCAGCTGAACTCCAAGATTTGAGCAGCTAGAAAGGTGGCAGAAGAAGGAGAGGTTTTCTTCAGAGTTGCACTAAGAAACAAACATAACTCATCTGCAAGGTAAGAGGAAGCAAACAAACAAATAGTAATATTTGATGATAGATCAGTGTCTACAAGATGCTGAGTTTCATCAGTGCTCCCTCCTGACCTTCACAGCAGGCAACATGGTACATTTTTCAGAAGGTAGCACTGGAGCTGCAGAAGCATGTTCCATAATCATATTTTTACAGCGTATGTCCCTTAGGATGTCAGAGCCCTCACAGAATTCTCTCTCCACACCCACTGTTCTCACCACTCCTGCTTCATAGAAGCAGGTGCATTGAAGTGTAGGGGAGAAAACAGCCACATTAGCAAAACCAGTCTCTAATTTGGGCTCATGAGTAGGGACTGGAGGTATAGCTAACATGGCCGATGCTTCACTTCTACCTTGGAAGCACCTAAGGTTGAGAGAGGAATGAGCGAATTCCAGCCTAAGAGATCTTCGTAAGTTACAGTAGGAATGGGATGTGCAGTGCCTCTGATAATGCAGATGCCCTCATACTGCTCAGATGCCAGGGACTGAGGCACTTGGAGAGGGAGCCACCTTTGAAAACAACAGTGTGTGTAATTTACCCTCATTTTAGCCTGACTCTGCATTGTCTTGCATTTTGCTATTGCTTATGTCTTTCTGCAATGAGATGAAAGCACATGTTGGACAGTCTCCCTGGTTTGGGAATGTCCTGAGTGTATAAGTAATGCTATGTAGAAAATGTTCCTGTGAATCAATACAGAAACTGTGATTTTCAAACCCAGTCCCCTTACCAAATAACTCTTTTATTTGACTGAG
Source organism: Eulacestoma nigropectus (assembly GCA_013397775.1). Lineage (NCBI taxonomy): Eukaryota > Metazoa > Chordata > Aves > Passeriformes > Eulacestoma > Eulacestoma nigropectus. Next base: position 368,342 of record VZTE01002229.1, read on the forward strand.
TGGTTATTATGAAATAGAAAGAATTTCATGCCTGGTATGTTAAGGTTTGTTTGTGGGTTTTTTTGTTGTTTGAGTTTTATTGGGGTGTTTTTAGTGGGGTTTTTGGTTGACTGGTTGGGTTTTTTTTTTTTGGTTTGTTTGGTTTTTAGGAAGAGCCAGATGAGCAAAAGAATAGGAAGAAAAGCACTCTGCATCAACTACACCACTACTTGCTTCCGAGTCACTGGCAGCTCTGAAGGAAATGATCTCAAATGCTTATGATCAAAAGTATAGCAGATAAGGAATAAGATGAAGTGACAATTGACAGCTTCTCTGGGCTACCAAATCACACGAGAGAGCAGGATGGCCATTCCTTTAAACATCTTTCTATATATAAGATGTAGGAGGAAAAAAGCTATATTACATGAACAGATTTCAATGTGATTGACATGTGCAGGAAGTATTTGGCTGGTAAAACTAAAATGTCCTTGGAATTTTTTAAAAGCATGGATGACAGCTTCATAACTTCCAAAACAACAAAAACCCCCATGTTGGTTGTATCCAACATGGTGAAAGTTATACATCTAATTCATCTAATAGAAGAGAAATTTATGTCAGAAATAAAATCTGACAACTGCTCAGGATTGTAAATTGGCTGTGTTTGTTATGTGAAAACAGAATAGAGCCCAACCCCCCAATACATCTGTTTGTTGCTTTAGAAAAGGTGTATTTTACACAGCCTAAAATATCTGAGCTGTGTAATTAAAGCAGAAAAATATGAATGATAACTGCAAACTGTTTGAGAAATTGTTATCTCACCAAATTCACATATAAGTCCAGAAAAAAGGCTATATGAGTTAAGAAAGCATGGAAATATAAGCACTGTACATAGTGAAACAAAAAGGAAAAATTTAGAAAATGAGATGCCAATAGTAATGGACATACATTAAGCAGAAAATGAAAAAAAACCAGAATCAAAGCTAGTGAACAAGAGGAAACTTATGGATAAAAGAGTTAGAAGAAAAATAAAAGAAGAATCTTTTTAGACTTAAAAGAATAAAAAGAATTTGACTTGAAGGGTGTTTATAAAGAAGAAGATGAAGCTATTAGAATAAACATTTATAATACAAAATGGTGGAAGCACTCAAAAGTTGTCTCTTTTTCAAAAAAAAGTAGATCTATATCCAAATTATAGGAAAATGTTGCTGAACTGTTTCTCAGCATTTCCAACAATATGTAATGCTGATGATAGACAGCCATTGTGAAAGCTAAATATTTAAAACCATCAAGTGATTTATGTAGATTATTTAGATGTTTTATTTAGATTTGTTTCTTTAGATTGATTTTCAGTAATTTTTGAAACAAGCCAGATGTTGGAGAGGAGAAACAGAAAGGCAGCATTGTGCCAGTGTTTAAAGAAGAGAAAACACTATGGTCCCATTAGCTCCAAGCCTCTCAGTCGGATGTTAGTCCTGAGTTTTGAAATGGGACTATTGACAGAGAATTTGTTTGTTAGGTAACATAGTTTAACTAGTGACAATTAACATGGATTTATAGAAAACACTTCTTGTAAAACTAACTTTCTAGGATGTTTGTGAGATTGCTAATTTAATTGACAATTATATTGAGGTAATATACATAAGTTTTGTAAAGTATTCTACTTGGTTATCCAAAGTATTTTGATTAACACAGTGCAACAACAAAAACCCACTGTGGCTCATGTTAAATGCATTATAACTGGTTAAAAGATACGTCTTGAGATGTAGTTATAAGGAACAATCACCACCGCCTGTGTTCGTGGTTGCTAGAAGGGTTCTGCAGGTATTGGTTCTTGGCTGTCTATCATTTAACATTATCAGTGACATGGAAGAAAAGACAAAATCATTATGAAAGAGTTTGCAGATGGCGTGACATTTGTGGCCATGTTAAATAATGACCTGCAGAGATCTCTGCTGCAGGAGATTGATGGGACAATGGGTGCAAAACCCCAGTAATTTCAGAAAAGCCGTATGTGCAGTATCTGGGGGGAAAATTCTTGAAAGAGAGGGAGTATCTTCATAACAGAGCCAGGAAAAAAGATGGGAATTGTGATGACTGGTCAGCAAGGCTGATCCTGATCCCCATGTGGTGTCAGTGTATAAACAGGAGACTGCAGTGTCAGCCATAAGGCTGTCAGTGTCCTTTGTCCTGTCTGTGTGCCCACAGCTCACACAGGTTGGGGCCAAGCTGTGGGTGGAACGTGGAAGAGTGTCAAAGATAATTACATTAGAATTACATGAGAAAACTTCTACTTACCTTGTCAGGATGGAGGATAAAGATGTTTCTGAATGATGGAACATGGATGCTAAATGGGTCTTCAGATTTGTAGTCAGAAATACAACAGCTGCTGGGGCTGAAGTGGGAACCTTCACATTCAGGAAGCTAAAATGTAAATGAATGACTTTGCACTAACGAGAAAATGATCAGTCTGTCCCAAATAAAACTCACCTTTTTTCTGTCTTCTTGATTTTGAATGCTGTTGGTTTTGCTGTTTAGAACAATAGAATCATCGGAAAGCTAGGTCCAGAGCTAAAGGTAGAATGTTCAGGAACTGAAAGTTTAACAAGTGCTACTAATAAGTCCATTATTTCCATTTCCTAAGCAGGGTACTGTAGATCTTACTCTGCCTGAGAGCTGGGTAAAAACAGCCAGTTAATGTACTAAAGGTCAGAATTTCAGAAGTGCTCTACAAATGCATTACAACCAACTACTAATAATTCTCTCCTTTTTTTAAGGGGTCTGGTCATGTCCAAGGGAATGCCAGCTACATTTTTCTTAATGTATGAGCACAAGTTACACATAACAACCTAACAACACAATACTGCCTCTTTAATGCTAATCTATTCCTTGCAATCTACTAGATACATGTAGAATCATTGGTGTGTATCAAGAGAGCAAAATCAGATTCTGAAAATATCTGAAAGGATGCACTAGAGTGTACATAATAATGTATTTTAATCTGCCAGGCCTTAAAATTAATCATGAATTCCCACAGAGATTTTAATAATTTTGAGATGATGCTTTTTTTTCATATAGTGATATTCTTGGACAGAGTTCTTGAAATGCTACATGGAAATGGGTGGGGGAGGGAAAAATGGGGGCCATTTTTCAATTACCAGGTTAGCTAAGATACAGATACAAGAGCTACTGTTTAATTGGTTGTTTTATTCTTTTTCTTCCACCTAATAGATAATCAGTAAGGTACCTCAAACACAAACTTTTATCACATCATAAAGTTGGCATACAGCATAAAGTTTATTTCTTTGGGCATATACTTATGGGAACAATTCTCATCAGCAAATGCCATAGTGAATGGCTTGAAACTTCCTGGGGAAGATTGCAGTTTTAGGATCTCATCTTGTGTTTTGTCCCAAACATTTTATCTCTTTATGGAAAACAATATGTTGTAGTTCCTCATGGCTTCAAGTCACTCAGGGCCATAATTTTTGTCCAAATACCTGCAGCTCCCTCTACTAAATATATTTTACCAGAGCCACTTTGCACAGTCACAACAGAAGCATTATAACTACCCCAAACCCAAGCTGTCTTATTTCTTTTGTTAAATGCTCTGTCTTTGATGTGTGACCATGCATGATGTGCAGTAAACAGCATCAGTATTGCTGAAAGTATACGATTTTCAGGGCCAAAACAAAGGTATTGTTCCAAAAATTACTGTTGAATTCACCAAACAAAGGTATTTTTAATACATGTGGAATTAAACCAAGAGGTAAATAATTACTGTGCATCCTGTTACTGGTCTCTGTGAGACAACAATGTCAAAAGGGATCAAGCACGATAAGCAAAATGCATTTCAGTCATTGAAAAAAAACCTCTCGTAATTTTTTTAATTAAAGAGTATTACTTATGTTCCACCACTTATACAAATTTTGCACAGCTGTTTGCACTAATATGCGTTAAAATGGGTAATTACCATAGTAGTCATGGTGTGAGACAACATTCTTGCTCCATTTTAAATGTATGGCCCTGCTTTTATCTCTCTCTTGCCCACAGACACACCTGATTTTATGCTATTTGCTTGCTTGTTTGTTCCTTCCTACTAGTTGGAGCCAAGAAATATTTCAGACACCAAATATTTGACACATTTCTGGATCTTATGTTAACAGCCCATGGGCTGTGGTTTTGGTTCCCTGTTTTAATGGTTAGGAGAAGCAAGAGGCAAACAGAATAGTGATGTTTATGATGAGAGGGTAGATGAAGGGGTGAGGAAAGCTGGGAATAGCTGAAGTGTGTCTGACACAGCAGTTTCTCTTCTGTATCACTATTTTATTTTTATGAGGCTGCAGCAAATTGATAGCTTCTGATACCATAGTCAATAAAACGTTGTGTAAATTCCAGCGATGGGCTGGAAAAAGATTGAATTAAAAGGGAGGTATTGGGTCACATCCATATTTCAAGTCATTTGTGTGCTGCCTTATCTCAGTACCTGAGGGAAACAGTTTCTTCACAACTAACCACCCAATTAGTACCTGCTGAGCACCCGATGTTTGATTTTCTTCTAGCTGTCCCCCTCTTTCAATGCAAACCAATTTCCTAACAGTTTCTTTTTCATCCCATAGGAAAACTTTTTTTTTTCTTAGCAAGTTTGGACAAGCTGCAAAAAGGGATTTTAGAAAGAAAATTATTGAGAAATCTTCCCAATCCCAGAAAACATTTTTTTGTAAACATGATATGGCAGTCTGTTCGGCCATAGTTATTGATGCAGTTGAGTTACTGCTTCTGCCAGGAAGATTTCTGTAGAGTCACAGGATAATTCAGGTTAGAAGGGATCTCAGCATGGTCCCCACCCAACTGTCTTCAAGCAGGGTCAGCCATGAGCTCAGATCAGCTGCATGGAGATTTCTCTCGTCGAGTCTTGCAAAGCTCCAAGGATGGGTACTGCACAAGCCCTCTGGGCAGCCTGTGGTGCTGCCTCAGCGTGTTCCTGGGGAAATTTTCTTCCTCGTATCAGTGTGACAATGTCATATTTTCAACTTGTCCCTCTTGTCTCTTGTTCTCTCACCATACATTGAAGTAAGAGACCAGCTCCATCTTCTTCATGATTAGATGATGAGGTCTTTTTTTATCCAAATCTCATAGCCTTGAACACATCCAAATTACAAACACCACCCTCCTCCCCCAAACCCAACACCACATCTCCACCTTTGAAAATTGTACTGAAGGATTCCAGAGGTGACTTTTTCTGCCACCAACCTGGCCAGAGTGTAAACCTAGTACTGCTACCTGTCTTTTCATACCTTGTAAGGAAAAGAACAAGGGCAACAAAACTCTTAGAGAGAGACCTTAGGGAGACTAAGATGGGATTTTTTGGACTATCTCTGCATATGGATTTATTCATTCTCTATGAATTTGAGAAAAAAAATTATATCCTTCAGCTGATTTCTGAAAGGCCTTAATGTTCATCATTACATTAATTTGATAGGCTACAACGAGTGTGAAATGTATTTAGAGATTCCCCTGCAAGTGATGGTGCTCATAATTCTAAAATACAGTTTACACTTTATGCAGCACCTTTTATGGAGAAGGACTTCCAAGCATTTACAAACAAAAAGAAAAACAAACCAATATGACTCTGGTTACCATTGAAATGCAACTGGAGCTGGAGGTAAGTATTCAGCAGTGCAGAACAGAAGAGGAGTTTATGACTGAACATAAAGAAAAATTTTGCACCTACCAGAAACTGCAAGGGGAATTTAGCTAAGTGAGATGAAATTCCCTAACTCAGCATCTGGAAAGGACATCCTGCTTATGTACTTTTCCTCCTGGAAAAATGTCTCTTTTCTGGCTCTTCGCAGTCAGCCTTTTAGACCATGCTGACTCACCATGAGCAGTGGAACTTGGAGAAGATAATAGGGGTGAAACCAATGGGATTCAAAGAAATTGCTCTGAATAACAGATGGGATTTACTACAGAATTATTTAAATTTTGGAGAACTGAAGAGCTAACCTATTGAACCAAGCAGCATTTATAGCTCACACTTCTTCTAGGATGTCGTGGGATGATGTAAACACCCTGTGGAAAGAGGCATCACTATTCCAGATTTTTCCAGAAGACCAGCATTAAGAAACCCATGCATAAGTGCCTCACACTCATTATAATGCCACTGTTAGCACCTTCAGGAGCCTCTCCTCACCAGCAGCTCACAGCACCGGCTCCACACAGCGCTGCTGGGAGCACCGGGAGCGTGGCTGGCGCGCTCGGAAGGGTCCTGCAGGCAGCCTGGGGAATGCTGCAGGGAGCACGGCAGCACAGCAGTGCCCAGGTGTAAACAGCAGCCAGAGTGGAGGGGCTGCTGTACCCTAGATGCTGCAATGGGATGGCTGCTGATGAACAGGGCAGCTGCTGCAAAATAAGACAAACTGTAACCACTGCATAATCATTCATAAGAGCTAAGCAATCTTTAAAATAACAACTATGAGTGCAATTTATTAATCTTTCATTAATGCACATTTAGTAATTACACTATTTTAAATTAATGTGATATTTACTGAATTGCTAACATTTTGTCCTTTTAATTAAACACCTCTTTAACCAAAGCAAGCTTGGATCCAACATATCCAAATGAAGCACGTAGCACTGCACAACTCACTTAAAAAATCTCAGATGTTTATTAGTGAGCATTGGTATCTAAATCTGGGAGACTGTTTTGTTTTTGCACCTTGCATGGATGATGTGTCACTATTGCCAAGAAAAAGACAAGTATAAATGACATCAGAATAAAAGCAGATAGAGCAATGGTGAAAGAAGAAGAAATTTTAACAGAGATCTCCAAGTGATTCTCTTTCCTGCCCCAACTATGTGCACCAAAGTAACCCATGAACAGAGGTCATGTCAGACAAAGTATTTTCTATAGCCACTTTACAACTTAATACATTGTTTATTGCTTGTTTAAAAGTGAGAGGTCTAACTTCCATACTACCTGCCCTTTTGCATTCACACCTTCAGTGTCACATTCATGTAGTTTTGTATATTGTCCTTTTTAATAGGCAATACCAGTTATCCTTCTGTGTTTCATACCTGCTTTTTTCCCCCTTTCTCACAGGGGGATGTTAGCTCAACATCAGACTGTGGAAAGCTAAGACGGCATATTGCTGAGGGAGATGGAGGCAGCAGTCATGGCCATCTCGTCATTGAAAGCCATGGATAAAAGCAAGATAGTAAATGTCAGGCTAGGATAGGACATCTCCCTGGCAGGCAGTGCAATGGACGTTCCCATGGGGTTGGCATTGCTACAGAGAAGACAGGACAGGCACTTTCAGTGCTGCTGGGGACAGTGCTTTCCTGGAGGGGGGACAGTGCCGGGGCTTCTGTTGTACTTGATGGCCCCCGTGGCATTTGTGCATCCCATGCAATTTTGTGCAGTGATTGTCGTGGAAAGGCAGAGTCTTGCAGACAAGCTGGTGAGCTGGGAGGTCTCCAGCAAGAGGTGATGAGTCAGGATGTGTCCTGCACTGCCTCTGGCTATATGTATGTCTCCCAGTCTTGGGTCCCAGGGCACTCCAAACTCCCAATGAGTGGCTGGCAGAGGTGCTGGCTGACCCACTGCCCACTGGCAGACAGCCCATGGAAGAATGTGGGCTCTACCAAACCCTGTGCAACACATCATGTTATTTCACTCTTTCAGCCTTGTAAGTGCATGGAGGATCTTTGCCTGTAGTTCTACTGAGCCCAGAGGGAAACCTGCACCCTCAAATTAGCACCTTGGACTTATGAGAGCAAAGTCATTTGTGGCCAGAACAAGCTCATTTGCTGCTGAGGTGGTACAGAAGCAAATATGGTCTTTGTTTGGCTTTTTATGTGAGTAGATCAACTGGGCAGGGCAGTATCCCCTCCTGCCTGACAGTGGTGAAAATTTCCAGAGTACCTGTGAGGCAGAGAAGGACCACAGAGAAATGGCATTTTCTCCCTCTCACCCCAGCTCTTTCCTGCAGTGAGGTAATCAGGGAGCAGATGATCATCATAGTACGGTTTCCAGTCTAATTGTTAGGAAAGTGAAGAGCTCAGCCCAAGCTACACTACAGCAGATTCAGCGTGTCCTGCTGCCACCATCAGTGCTGCACAAAGAGGAGGGCAGTAGTCAGTCCTTCTAATTCCTTAGCCTGAGTGACATGCTTAACACCATTCATAGCAAAGGGCTGTGGCATTTTTGCCTGATGGGAACATCCTGGAGCTGCAGGAGAGTAGTGAGGTGTTTTTGTGCCATGATTCTTCTGTGCCCTGGGGCTCTGAGAGACAAATAGCATAGTCTGTTCCTGTGCTTTCTAAAGCTCAGCACAGGCACAGGCACACACATCTCAGTGCACCAACAGAAATACATCCTGAAACTCGGGGAAATGCACATGGTCTTCTTCCTGGTGCCCTTGGCTGCCTGGGAGCTGAGGCTGAGCAGAACAGAGAAGCTTCCCAGCAAAAGAGCCGCTGCAGCTGCCCATCCTTAATGTGCAGGAAACAACACTGACCACGTGCTCTCACCTTGCAAACCTGAGTAGGTTAGGAGAGATCTGGCTCCTTGCTGCTTGCTGTGGTGTTGTCCCTCCTTGTTGGCAAGGGTTTCACCTGCATTTGAAACCAGAGAAGTGAAAAGCAGCAGAAACACAAGTTCTTGCAGCTCCTTGTGTGTGGTGGCAGACACCTTCTCTGTGTTGAACCTCTGAGTTATATCCCAAGCCCTGCATAAGCCAGCCTTTAGATCAACAGTTCTTTGACCTTTCTAGCAATTTTCCAATCCAAGGGTGTGCATTTTCTGAGGAGTCACTGAGCCCACTCCAAGGATAATCAGGGCTGTTTTCAGGTACATCCCTGTTGTTCTCCAGGATTTTATTTTTCCCTGTGGAGTTTAACTCTTATATCCTCATGCTGGGAGCAAGGGATCTGCACCTCATCTGACCTCATCTTGTAACCATTTGTAGCATCTGTCACAAAATTATGAACTGAACAAATTTCACCAGCATTAAGAACCTAAGATTCTCGAGAAATTCAAAATTTCATATCAGATTTTAATAAAAATAAATATACCGTTCAGTTAGTGCAATTTCATTATAGAACTGTAGTCTTCACTCAAATAGGAATAGAATGGTTTTTTAATAACTTGTCTCAGCAACACCCCTAAATAGTTTGAATATTTCTTAAAACCATGGAATGGGCATGGTTTCAAAGTCATGTTTCAGAGTCAAACACTTTGAAGTGCTAATCTGAGGTCATAACCTAATATCATTTGTGTCTTGGTAAAATCAGTCTTTATTAATATATTTGTTTTCAAAAATTTTTACTGTAATTTGCAATTGATATGAAACAATATTTAAAATCTCTACTAGATAATATTTATAAAAAATATGTTAGGGGTACAAATACTTTGTAAGTTATTTTTGCGTATACTATCCTGGATATAACAATACGGTCTGTTAAGACAGTATCAGCACTATAATAATTCTGGTGTAGCCGTAAGCCACTTACTGACTTTTAAAGGCAGTGAATAATATCAATAATGACTTTTCAGCACTTTTAGTTTTAAGGACTACCTATGACCTGAGTTAACTGAATTCTGGAACTGAAACTAGAGGATTTTAATGGAACAACATGGTTAATACCATATCCTGACTCTGCAAAACTGTAAGTACGTGCTCAGCTGTAAATCCACAAGTGTCATTGTCTTTAATGGGACCATTTGTGTGTCTAAAAATCAATCATGTATACACATGCGGAATTGGAATCACAATAACAGAAAACAGAGGCAATGATTAATTATCCAATTGAAAGTTGTTCACTAATACCGTGTCTGACAACTCTATAAATCCATTGAAATCTGTGTTAACAATAAATGATCAAAGCCTCATACTAAGAGTATAGCCTAATTGGTAGGACAGAAAGTGCTAAATTCAACAGGTATTAATGAAGATGACATTTAGACATCAGGGAAAATCTTTCTGGAAGCAAGAGCAGTGAAATGTTGCCACAAATTGTTGAAGTAAATTATGGAGTTGCCACCACTCAGGAATTTTAAAGAAGAGGTCAGGAAAATTTTCCAGTGTTTTTTTTTTTTTCATGGTTTTATTCCTCTCTCTTGTGGCAGAGGAGTAGGCAAGGTGATCTCTGGAGTTGTGCTCCTACAGACCTGGTCTGTGTGTAGAAGAGGATTAGACCTTGATCTAGCAGACTGGGAGGGAGCTGGACATCATCAACACATGGATAGCACCAGAGCCTGAGGGGGACTGTGCAGCCTTCTGCTGCTGATGTTGTATTCATCTAGTATATACCCAGTATATCTATTTATCCAATATATACTAGGAAAAGTACTTCTAGCCTATGAGGCAAAGAGCCCCAGCATGCCTAAATCCAACACAGGTGAAAAGATCTGAGCACTTTGTCCTGGGCCTTCAGCTAGGCTAGAAAAGGAACGCACTGTCCTTTCTGCATATTGCTTCTAAAGATCTGCAGGGAGTAAAAAAGGTCTCATGCCATGTTTTTAATATGTTAATTTAAGACTTTGCTGGACTGTTGGATTTCTGTCCCTGGGAATCAGTGCAGGTGGTGGAAATTATTTTTTATTTTTTTCTGTATCTTCATCCCATGCAAAGCCATTCTATAAGGCAGAATGCAAGATATGGACCTTGTTGAGGAAGCTTGCAAGACAATGAGAGGGGACAGTGAAAGGGTGGTTGGCTAAGCAGGAACACACTGGAGCAACTTCAGAGAAACCTGAAAATGGCACATTCTGTCTGCCGTGTGTTTATATTGCTTACTCTTCTCTTGTGCAATCTAGTTTTACTGACAGCTGTGCTCTATTACTTATAGTTCCAGCAGCTGAAAGAACTTGATTAAGCTGCTTAAGGTCTGTTCTTTCCCCGGTCCTTTAGTCTCTAGCCCCACACCTCACCCTCATGAATTGGCATAGCCCAGGTGCCATGGTGAGGGCAGCAGGAGTGCACAGAGTGTAAAAGCCCACACTGTTTCCCAGCCAGCATGACAGTCTTCTGGAGGTGGGGAGAGAAGACCATTTTGGCTAAGGAGTAACTACATTTTGGGCCCATTTTCTGGCGCTGTCAATAGCAGCAGTTTTAACTGCACTATCCTGAAATCTCCTGGAGCTCCCCTGCTTTCATTGTAGCCTCCTTTGCCTTTGCTCTCTTTCTTCTTCTTTCAGATATCCTCTGAAAGTTCCTTGTCTCCCTCAGATGATCTCGTTCATCTTTCCTGGCCAAAGAAATTTGTCTTTCAGTTCTTCACAGATCTCTAAGCCAGATCCTTCATATTGTCAGCTTTTCTGATATCTCCTTCTGATATCTCCTTGAACTTGCCACCAGTTCAAGGCTCAGATGACAGAACCAGAGATCTTATTTTTTCCTTCAAATGTCTCCCTGCTTGCTCTGGTTTTTATCTACACCATCATCATGATGTTGGTCACTGTGGTCTGACATTGACATTGACATTGCTCTTTTTACATGGGCCAATGCCATCTCTAAACCTGTATCCATGTAATTTTCTCAAAATTTCTGCCTTCCAAACAAGTCCATGATATCCTAAATGTCCTTGGCCCTGTGAGGTGTTGACTGCTTCCTGGCCCATCCGAGGAGCTCCCACCCACCCAGCTGCCACATCCAAGCAAGCACTACCTCATTTTCTCTGTTGCTATTCTTCAAGTGTGGGAAGAGCGCTACACAAACATCAGCAGATTCATTTCTTTGTTTTCTTTAAGTTGTTCTGTTTTTTTTTCCTCTCAGGTACATATGAAAATTGGCACCAGTTCTCAGCTGCTGTGCTGAGTGCTCTGCCTTGCCTTTGTTTGAAAGTCCCCCTCTCTGCACCCTCCAGCCATGTGCTGCCTCTCTCTTCTTGGCTTGCAGGCTCTCTGGGCTGTGATTCACTCGTAGCTCTGTCTTGGGGCAGCATCTAACACAGGATTCAGGACATATATAGCCTGTAGGGCTCCCAGCACTGCAAAGATCTGATGGAAATGTATGAAGTAAGTAGCAATATGTGTTTCTGCAATGTAATGTCTCCAACACTATCATCTGGATCATCTTAAGGTTTAATAAGCTGTCTAAGTGCCTTGTAACAGCTACTTGTAGCAAAAACAAAAAATTCTTTAGTGCCCTGTGTTAGGGATTAAAACCAGAGAAGGGGTTGTTCAACAGCTACTGCTACTACCTTGTTTTACATTGGTTTTGTTCTCTTACCAGAGAAATCCTGAAGTCATGGAAGAACTGAGGACATCACAGGTTTGTATGAGGTTTCTGACTGTGCTGTGTATGGTATTTCTTCTGTAACACTGCCATTGTTTGCTGATAAGAAATTTTGGATATTCCTGTCTGCACAGAGATTTCATGGTCAAATTACCCCAGGAGACAGAAATGTGTGTAAATGGGAATGTGATGTCCAACGTTTTTGCTACTAAAGTTTATGGATGGTCTTCAAATCTTTAATAATTTTGTAAGGAAGGAAGCAGAAAGCATTTTTCTCGCTCTAGTTGGAAATGTGCCAGATTGCTGTTTATCCGTGATCTTCCCAGCAATCTATGAAATTTGAAGCCTGGATTGATGCATATTTAGGTCTTGGAATCAGAAATTTCAGTTTGATGCCACTTTCTCATCAAGTGTAGAATATGGTGTACATCTCCAGATGGCCTATACAAATGCTCTGCCGTACTTCACTCACTTTTTGAATGTCAAGCATCTCTGGGATTCAGCACATCACCAATTAGCATCTTATATCCATTTGACAGAAATGATTCCTCATTATTTCATACATTTCTTTTTAAATAATATTTGCACACTGAATTCCCCTTCTGATAAGAGAAAGGAATATAACTCTGAGGTCAGGGACTGTTCGTAAAACATTTTTCTTCTGTGCTGTCCTGAGTTTTCAACTTGTTTAAGCTGGTGTCCGTCTCTGTGTTGAAGCTCTCTCAGTGAAGGATAGTCAAATTTTGGTCTTACACAGCACTAAGCAAACACTCAGCACTTTTTAATTTTATTATTAACATAGGACATTATTAACAGTATTCTACACCCAGATCCTCTCACCCAAGATGCAAAGTGCAGGGTACAAGAAACTGCCTTTCCACTTAAAGCTGACCCAAACTCCCTACTGTCACTGACTGCTTCTTTGAAATCCACACTTACCCACAGTCTTGGAAATGCTTAGAGCTGCCATTGCTCTCCAGGCTGTTCTGAAATACACCTTTGTACGTGTCTGAAGAGATGCCTTTACCAGCCTGCTTTGCCCACAGTATACACTTGGCTTTCACATGTCCCTCAAAGTGTGCACTTGCACCCCTCTGCATGATGCCTGAGAAAAGAACCACAACTACAGACACAACTAAGCAGATCTGACTCGTAATACTGCAGTGCCAGCTACATGTTCTCAAACCACAGATGCATGTGACAGAAACCAGCTTTTGTTTAGAAGCACAGACTGCTCACATCACCCCTCAAATCCAGGAATGAGTGCTTTCAGGGAAAATCTATGAGTAAGATTTGCCACAGAGCTGGCAATGTTGATGGCATTGCAGTCCAAATCCTTCCTATGTGGGCAAGCAAGTAGCCTCAAAACTACATTCATCTGCATGGATGAATAGGGGCAATGGATAAGGTATGCTCCTCTACGGATTGCACTACTTAGTTCTTTCATGCACATGTGCAAATGTCAGAGCTCTGTAAAGGTGTCAAGGAGGAAGCCAGAGGGCTGCAAGGGTGAGAGGGAGGAACGCTTCCTGGGGAGAAAGAGTGCCTGCAAGTCCCCAGGAATTCTCAGAGTTAAGTCAATCATGTTCTGCATTAGTCTGGTGAGAGTATGGGGACACCTGTGCATGCAGATACAGGTGGGAAAGGGAATGAGGCTGCTTGCTTGTATTTTTAGTATGTAGATATTAAAAGACATGTAGGTATCTTTTCTCTGTACTCCTTCTTTCCACTCGGTGTCTCGTGGTGAGGAGGGCTGAACTTGTGTGTCTTCTGCTCTCAATACAAAAAACAGGTCAGGCAGGCCAGCAGGTGCAGATGGGAAATGCTGCATGTTCAGTGCCTCCCACAAGGAATCTCTGCAAAACTAAGGGGAAACCTCCAGTGGCCCTGCGCTCAAACCCAGATCCCAGCCTGGAGATGCTTGTAGCATCCCAAAATCATCTCCCCAGATCAAGCTGCCCCTGTGCCGTGAATGCGGGGCCACGGCAGCATTTGCTCTGTCTGCAAAACCATGGGGTATGATCTCATTCAAGAGAGAGAGATGTATCCACCAGGATTTTACAGCTGAGGTCCCCCCGGTCTCACCCTCTCCCTGTGCAGCTCAGGTGGCCTGTGATTGCTGGTGGCTTCTCAGCTCCCTCTGCTTTCAGTGCACGTGGATGTGGGTGCATGCAGCGCACGCAGCTCACCCTGAGCGTGTGCGGCTGGTGGCACAGCCCTCAGCTGCAGTGGTGTAAAACAGCAGAGGCTCAATGATGCTCTGCTGAGAGGCTCACTCCTCACACCTGCTCAAACAGCAAATGTACCCACAGGGACATGGAGCAAAAGCTGCTGGAGAGAGGTGCAAAGGGAATGGGGACACTGGAGGTGGCACTATGAGGCAACAGAGCCCAGTCTTCATCAGCTTTTCCACTTATTTTTGTTTTGTTTTCAAACAAACATGTCATGGGCAGACACAAAGAATAAAATATGTCCCTGCATTCAGCTTCTCAGGTAAAAACGTAAAATGTATGCAAGCAGTTTTTTAAAATGCATATTATGTTTCTGATAGACCAGAACTGCTGGAGCACATCCGATCTCTCAGTTAAATATGCATTCATACATTTTTAAAAAATGTATAATATTGACTACATCAGATGTAATGGCTCCTGTAGAGTCATTACGGTGCACAGTGCGGGCTCTTTATTTGGTATTGTATCAATTTGTAGGGTGGACTGTCATGGTGTTAATACAGATGTATGTTAATAACAGTATGGAAGCAGAGAAAATGCTTCATGCCAGCTGCTGGATTTTAATTCCAGCATTTTAGCCTGTTAAAAATATATCCAAGCTTAAATCCTCCCTTCCCCTCTGCCCAGTGAGCAGAGTCTGAAGCATGGTCCTGTGCTGGTGTTACGTGTGGGTCACCAGCTCAGAGCTGGGGGCAGGTACACACCAGATGTACAACAGGGAGCTGCAATGCAGGGTGGAAGAGAGGGAATTTGGCCTGAAAGATCTGATGGTTCATGTCTTCATTGGCAAATGAAACTGCTTTAAGTTTACAACACAGGATGTGTGAAAAGATCAGAAAATGGCTTGATTTGTGTTTGCTTTGACATGAGATAAAAATGTCTAATGTCATTTCAGTTAAAGTATGAAAGGAAAAATACGTTTACTGAGCTCAGATACAATATTCCATGTCTTGAGCACTTGAACAATTTTTACAACCAATTTATAAATACTTAAAAAAACTGGTTTTCTGTAGAACAACAAACAGCATCCCTGCAATAATTCTGTAACTTCATACTGATGTAACCCAACAGCTCACAGAAGAAGCCCTCCATGTAAAGGAAACCAGAGAAACTATAATGATTTTCAGATACAGTTGACGAGAGACCATTTAGTAAACTTTTATTTTTTTTAACTAACAGTACGCAGGGATGTTGTATTCTAGGCTGCTACTAATAATCTCATCAGAATGCAAAAGCAGTGACTGTGTTATAAAATCAATGATCTGTTATATTCTGCAAGAATTTACAAAAGCCTAATGTCATTTACTACACCATGAGAACCATACTTGGATTAAAAAAACAAAAAAACCCAACAAAAACCAGAATTTAAAAAAAAAATATTACAGCTGATGAAAAAAACCCCTGTTTGCTAATGCCAAGTTTCAAAGATATGATGCATCTTAGGGTTAAAAAAGCATATATTCTGAGTGCAGGAAAGGGAAAGGCATTTATGTTTGGGAAAGTGTCAGACAACAAGTCCATCTGAACCACAGTCGCAACACAGCTTTGCTGTGGCTGGTCAGTCTCCATTACCCTGCTGTGGCAACTGGCTTTGTGCCATAGGCTTAGGCTCTGGGGAACTTTGCACAAGAAGTTTTTTTTTGGGGGGGGGATGTTTATCCCCTAACAGCTCTGACAGAAGAATGAGTGCACCATTGCTAGAAATAGGTTTTCAAATAATTGCAAAGGAAGGACTTTTTTTAATATTTTTATTTTATACAGAATAAATGAAGCAAAACCTAGACAGACCCAAGACCTTGCCATGCACTGAACACATCATCATCATCATAACGGTTATTTCTTTTCACCAGCACTAAGATGTGTTTTGCAAACATAAACTAATTAAGCCCCACAACCTTGGAAATGAGTCTGTAATTTCCTATAAAAGGGGAAACCTAAGTGAAGGCCAGATTGTGACACACTTACTAAGTACAAGTGCTCCACAAGTAGCTCCATTGACTTCCTCGAGCCCCTATTTGGTGTAATGTGTAGTGCAATGAGAAGTATCACAGCCTGGTGTTAAATGTCTTGCCTGGAGGTGCACAGTGAGTCAGAGCAGGGCGGCACCAGGCTCCGGGACCCAATTCCATCACTCCCAGGGTTGTAAATTGTACCAAAGCTGATTGGAGCTGCATGCCTACACCCAACGGGGCCTAAAGGCCTCTCACGACTCCTACCTGTGAGCCTTGGTCTCAATGCCTCAGTCCAGGCTGGGGAAGAAATGAAACTGCAAAGAGCTTCTTGGAAATAGCCTGTGATGAGTTGTGCCACTCTGGAAAAATTGGAGGTGCCTCTCACCCTGGTGACTATCTGTGTTGAGGGTTAAAATCAGTCACGCCATAAAAATCAAGTCCTTATTTTGGCAAATGAGAAAGAAGAGGATATTTGTCTGGAAAAGGATTGGAGAGGGGAAGCAGCCAGGCTGCTCAGTGGGGCTCAGCCTCAGAGCAACTGGGGCCAGGGCTCTGGGCTGGCGCTCAGCAGGTGATGGGGTGACCCTCCTGCACAGCCCCCAGGTACCACGGGGGAAGCCATCTCCACTCGGGCACAGGCTGCAGGTGCTGCAAACAGTGCAAGGATGGCACAAAAAGTGTCTGTAAAAGGGAGATTGCACTCCCCACGATGAAGAGACAGGTTCTGACATGTCCTGCAATTACAGGATGTGGAAGAATGAGAAATGAATGGCTTATCTGTTCTTGAGCCATGGTGTGACCCACATGCTTTGGAAATAGGAAAGACAGGCCCATGTAGCACAGAAAGGACTGGATATCACACTAAGGAATTGCTCCTTGGGAGTAGTAAGCACTGACTGCCACAGGCCTTCTCTTAGAAATAGCTCCCAAACAAGACATCAGAGGCTGCAGCAATGCAGTCAAGCAAAGGAAAGCAGTCCTGGAATTCCCAAGCTTCTGGCTGTTCAAGACTGTTCTCCTAAGCATCATTTTCCATGTAGCAATATACAGAGGTTGGTATTTCAGGTGAGGTGTCTCTGAAGAGCCGACAGCCTATGGTATAACGATGGAATAAAGCTTTTACACTTCCAGACTTGCACGTTCTGGGCATGCCGAGGTGCTGTACACCTCTGCCAGCAGGGGCAGCTCATCCTTTGAAGTCCTCATTAATTTTGCTAAATTTCAGATGGATTCTTAAGACCAAGCCAAGAACGGAATATTTACTTATTATCCTAAGCTTTCAATGCAACCATGTCCTGTGTAAGGGGATGCATTTAATACTGGTTAGATTCTCTTTGGTGGTAATAAGCAGAGAATAGATTCAGACTTCATGCAAGTGAACTAACAAAAACAAGGGAAAATACATTTGCATATAAAAAATCAAAGGGAGAAGTCCACACACATTATTCTAGAGGTCTTGTTTCAGTCTAGAATTTTGGGTTCATTTCGAGTTTTCTTTTACAGAACAGTGTGTAAGTTTGGTTTGCATTTCTTTCCACGTTGGAGGCCGATATGACAATAAGTGAAAAGACCAGAGCACCAGCAGCTCTGAAAGGCTGCATTTTCTCCAAGCCTTCTGAGACATGCTTGTCCTAATGTCCCTTTTCTCCCTCCTCCGCTATTGCTATTTTCATTTGCTGACAAGCCCAACATTAAACATTTGCTGGAGTTTTCATATCGATAGTACGTTATATTGCTGTTACTGAACAGTTTGGGGCTTTGTGGCTAGCTACCATGACAATAGATGCACAGCCTGGAACCAGTTTTAGTTAATTAGAGTCAATCAATCCAAACTTTGCTAACTTACTCATGTGAAACAATAGTATAATGAACCAAAGTCTGCAAGATGATTGGGAAACACAAATTATTGCACCCTGATAAATTAAATGTGACTATTGCAAAATCTTCCTTCTAAATGAATACTCAGAGAGAGAATGTATGGGTGAATAAGCATAATTTAAAATAAAGAAAAAAAATTAAAGAAGCTGTTATAACCCCACTTCAATATTTTCATTTTTCTTTAAAAGAAATGGAAAACTAGATTGCTGTATATACAAGACCAAATAGGTATAACGTTTTTAAGATTAAAATTTTTACACCAAGTATTCCTACAAAATTGACTCCTCATCATTTGCAAGCTTAATTTCACAACACACATGGTATCTAAAGAAGTGCAATCATTCTGTTTCTTGTGTCCTTCACAACTGCTTATTTTTCAAAGCTATTTGCTAAATGTTTGTCTGACCTTGACAAGGCAAAGCTCTGAACCTTTACAAGCTGGGATACTGCTGTCAGACAGCCTTTCCTCACAGACAAAAAGACTTTTTGCTCGTCTTTTAGGGTGATAAATATTTCCCCAATGCTCAGAATTCAACCTGTGTGCTAAAACAGAACTCACCTTCCCCAGCTGTTTTCTCTTGATTTTCTAAAAGTGGTATTTTTAGAATAAAGGGATCCAGTTGATAAAAAGTGCACCAGGATGGCATTTAAGCTTTTGTATTAAAATGGCATTTTGGGTAGTGAACTGGCCTATAATAAGCCACTCAAATGGTTTATGGCTTTCACAGGGTCTTAATTTTGTCCAGTATGCTTCTAACATTTTTTGTTTGCGATATGTTCTTCACTTGTGCTGCAGTGTACAAAAGGAGCCCTCTGGCAAAGGATTGAGGCCCTGTCCTAAGGAGATCAATGTGTAGACATGCAGTAGATGATATATGGTGCACACATAGACCAGATGAGCCACAAAGAATCCTCAAAATTAAGGTTCATGGGATTTAACAAGTGAGTTTAGATGAAAAGGAGAGGAACTCTTGTATCATGGTTTCACAAACCAGCATGAGATTTGAAAAGCTGAATGCATCAACCAACGTGTTGTCTGTAAATATTTCAAATTATTTGTTTGATCAAACAGCACTTTCCAGAAGGAGCAAACTATTTCCTTATGTTGATGTAGTGACACAGGTTTGGAGGGGTGATGTTTATCTAGGGCATAATTTTATCTATTCTAAAGAAAAATTTAAGATCTTGAAGCTTACAGGATGGGAAAATTTGTGCTCAAGATAGCAGTTCTTTCCCAGATGCCTCCCAAACAATCAGTATTGAGGGTTATGAACATGTGTATTGCTCAGTCACAGGCGTGTAAGGTAAGAAAAGCTGGGATCTTTTCTGTCCCCTTACATAAGGAATCACGTTTTGCCTGCCATGCGTATTTGTGTATTACTTTCCAAAAACATGCTAAAGTTGCATGTTGTTTCAACCATACAAGGGCATATTAGGAGCTGCTACAGAGTAATAAAACTGATGGATATTTCCCCTCCTACCTAACATTTCAATGTTACATGGATTCTGCTTTCCATTCAGAGGCTAATATGAATTTGGGTTTGAAAGAAGAAAAAAATCTGGGTGTCGTGTCCACATTGCTCATGTCCAGGCTGCATTTATACCAGCAGTTCTAGACAGGTTTGGGGGGGGAAAAAAAAAAAAACAACAAAAAAAAACCGAAACAAAAAAAAACAAACAAGCAAAAACAAACAAACAAACAAAAAAAAAACAAACACAAAAAGAACTGAATCATTTAGGACTTTGCAAACTGGGCATTTGGCTAAAAGAAAAATTCTGAGATACCACTTTTACATATCACAGTTGGATTCCTAAAGCTAAGGCTGTGAGCTGTTAACAACAAATTCTATCAAAACCATCTGACAGGCATTTCTAAAGCAGTTCAAAAGATCTAAAATGATAGCTTTCTCTGCCATGCAGTGAAGGGGTCAAGAAAACTAGTAAAATAAAAATGCAAAGAGTAATAGGGAAAATTTGTTAGCACCTGAAAAGATTGCAGTACAGATTTTTTTTAAATTTTCCTAGAAGAACTTTTCTACAGTAATTCCACTCTCCTTCATTTGTTTCTTCCATGTTCTGAGTTTTCTTTCCCACAGTTGATTGCAAACAGACCTGAAATACAGTTGTTTTAAATAAAGGAATTAAAGAAATGCCTTGTCTAATATGTTTGGTAGATGCATAGGCCTGGTTACAGGTAACCAGTACTTTTTGTGTTTGTTCTGCCATGACTATGTATTAGTGAGCCATTGGAATTTCATAAAGCATACTTCTGCTATTACAAGTATTGGTGGAGAATTTCAAAAGGAAACAAAGGAATAAAGTACATGGAAGTCATAGCAAATGGAATACAGTGTTAGCTCATTAAGTAAATCTGGGAAGGTGGATCTCAGAGCTCCGGTCAGATTGTTTGTTAAAGGCCTAAAATAAAGTCCTTTAACTCCTGGAATTCAAGGTTTGGTTTAATATGCAACATGAGTCTAGACAACGTTGTTTCGTACATATATTTAGGGAACTCACTTTAAATATCTCTTGGATGGGAACTCATCTGAATCCGGTTACCCTCACTGATATGCCTCTGACTGAATAAGCCGCCACATGACCTGCAAATTTAATTCTTCAGTAGAATAATGATGAGAAATTAAACCATCCATTTTGCTTTAACTTTTCTGTATTCTTCATCCTCAAATTACTGCTTAGCATCCAGATTATTTTTCCTTCCCTCCACAACCCTTTCTGTTTTGTTTTAAAACACAGAAATCATGATACAGAGAGAGAATTATTGCAGTTTTCCCAGATGGGGACATCCACAAGTGCCTATCAATATCCCAACACTGCTGTGCTC
The DNA here is from genome assembly GCA_013397775.1 of Eulacestoma nigropectus. NCBI lineage: Eukaryota > Metazoa > Chordata > Aves > Passeriformes > Eulacestoma > Eulacestoma nigropectus. Next base: position 389,460 of record VZTE01002229.1, read on the forward strand.
TTTATATATGGCTTTTGCCTTACCCATCATTGACCTGACCATGTCCTTTTGCAGTTACTTAATAACTGTGAAGTCTTTGCTGATAGCATGCTGTTCACAAAATAGGTTTCTCAACCTTAAATATACAATAGAAATACTCTTTGTTTACTCTACACTAGTCATACCAGTGAACACAATTCATATTTGCATCTAAATTTCTATGCAGATGCGAAGTTTAGTTAGCCTCTAGCAATGTACACTAGGAATGGGACCAATGATTATGCACAATTATACCACTGTTAATGACCGTAACTAGGAAATGGGTGAACTTGTTTTATTTTCTATAAATCACACTGGTTCCTCTCTTACCTTCTTCTCTTCCCTGCCAAAAATCCCTGTATAACGCAGTTTAGATCCAGATGACTGCAACAGGGAGTCAAACTGGTAAGTAATTCTTCCATCTTGTGATAGCTATGTCCTTTCCTAAATAACTATCACTTGGTGAAATAAAGGGAGCTTACTGTATTTCCTGAAGTTCACTGAGGAGTCTGACCTAGATTCATTTAAAGTAATAATCATTGTCTGAGGATGCCTATCATCTTGGTAACTTCAACCAAAAAATTACTGCATTGAAAAATCTGCCATAGGCTTCTCAGAAATCCATGGAGAATTCAGACAATCCTTTTCGTATTTGAAATTAGCCTTTGGGAATAAGCTGTGGCCATTTTTGTTTGGTCTTTACCTAATAGAAATTGGAAATTTTATCAAAATTACAACCAGCATTCTTGCATTGATGAACTGTTGTGTCAAAGGAAAAAATACTCTGCATTTTCAAAGCTCTTGTTT